>QUSF01000010.1:22430986-22517607 GCA_003676055.1 Chloebia gouldiae
TCAGTGAGCATGAGCTGTGCTGTGCATGGACAGGGAGCACAGGTGAGCATCTCAGTGAGCATGAGCTGTGCTGTGCATGGACAGAGAGCACAGGTGAGCATCTCAGTGGGCAAGAGCTGTGCTGTGCATGGACAGGGAGCACAGGCAGTGTTGGCAGCTGGGGACTAGTGTGACATCAGGTGCCTGTGCAGAACTAGCAGGGATGAGCCTCATGGCTGTGACAGCCACATTGCCTCAGATGTTTCACAAGGGGAGGAAATCCTGAGGGATTTGGTACGGCAGTGAGAGGATTAAAGGACCAGAGCAGAGTGGTGGTGCTGCCTCCCCTGGGCAGGCAGTGGGGTGTGAAGGATGTGGCTGACAGGAAATTGTCCCTGGCTGTGTGACTACACCCCACTGGAAACAGTTCACCTTCCTTCCTCTAGCACCTGCCCCAGACAAGCTGCGGGCAGAAAGAGTCAATAGTAAGGATTGTACTTTCCAGTTAAGCAGTGTTTGGATTTTTTTTCCCCCATGAGTAGTTTTTACTTGACTGACATTGAATCCAGAGAGAATTTTCTGAGCTTCTCAGAGTGGTGCAGTTCTGGTTTGGCTCTTCCTCAGAACCTCTGGATCTTTTTTTCTTCTTTCATGGTGGGATTGGTTGCAGTCAGGACTATTGACTTATTGGGAGATCATGGCTTCTGGGAGATTTTTTTTTAACTTCTAAAAGACACTGCAGGTTAAGATTGATCTCCAGTACCCTATTTCTTCCCCAGCTATAACCTTTTATTTTAGCTGAGCAGACACACTGATCCATGTGCTCGCTGTGAATTTGAAACCCTGGTGTTTAAAACCAAGAAACGCATCATGAAGCCCATGAATTCTGTAAGGATAAATCCTGAAAAATGAAAAAAACCATAAAAATTTCCACCCTGTCCCAGCTGTAGAAGTCATGCTACATTTTGCTGTAATATATATTTAAATAATTGAGTTAGCAGGCCTATCAAAGGAGATGTTCTAGAGAAGATTGAATATAATATGATTATTATGTCTGTTGGTCTCTAATGACTTTAAAATCCCTCTAATAAGGATAGTAATAATAAATCTTCATTTATTCATCATTCCACTTCAAAGCTGATTTCCAGGGCAATACATAAGAACTATAATATGTAAATACCAAAGAAGAACAAAATGCCGTGATAGAGCCTTGAGCATTGTTGATTTCAGCATATGTTTTAATAATATAACATCTCTTGTAGATAAATTTTATTTGTGCCTTTATAAAAAATTATGGGATGTTCCTTTGAGGAGGAGGTTATTGAAGTAATTTTTTCTGTAAGAAAGTAAGTGGTAATGTGATTTGGAAAAAAAAAACATTCTAGAATGTGTTCATTAGTCTGAGAGGCTTAATCCAGATGTTTCCATGGAGCTCCTGGGTGCTTTCCAAAAAGGGGAGTTAACATGTCAGGTCAGAATTTTCTGACAAAATGGGAATATCGTGGTGGGATTTCTGTTACTAAGAGCAGATCCAGTTGCTAAATCTGTCTAAATAAAGCTGAACGCAAAGCACAATAGTTTATAAACCAGTTTATCTCAGAACAGCTGGGAGAAGGCTAGGAAAGGAAATGTTCAGCAGTAAAGTATTGTAATGAGATTGAAAAATTGATAAATGCACAAGGGCAGGCTGGATGTGGCTTGGAGCAAGCTGGGATAGTGGGAGGTGGCACTGCCGTGGCAGGGGCTCTAAGAGATGGGCTCTAAGAGATGGGCTCTAAGGTCCCTCCCAACCCAATCCCAATCCTTCTGGGATTCTGTGACAGTGTCTGATTGCTTCACAGACCCTAGGGCAGTTTTCGTTCTCACATTGATGTTTTCTTTCTTCCTGTGTGTTTGATGGGATTGTCTCCCTTCTGTTCATTCCTGTCTTGTGACAGCTATTTCCTTCTTTTTCTCTGCAAAGACAGCAGAACCCTGACTTAATTTCAAGTAAATGCCAAATTGCTAAAATAGTTGAAACCCTTAAAATATGTCCACTCTATACAGAAGGAGAATAACAAGAGGGAATTTGGACAATGATTTACCTTTCCTAAATAAGCATTGTCATCTCCAAAAATGGTGTATCCAGACCTTTGTAGAGGTTGGTTTGCTTTGAAGATTCTTTCCTTAACAGGCCAGAAGTATCATCTTACTGAAAACTTCAGTCTTGGGGTGTTGCTCAGGACAATTCAAAATATGTATCTAGGCCTAGCAAGACTGTTCAGGTGTCCTTAAAGAATATGAGGTAACTTCTAAACCTGTCTTGTTCTGGTACACAAAATTCTGGAGGTCATCTGGCCACTTGAAGTGGGGAAGTCTTCAGTTAAAATTTTCAGTCAGAAAAAAATCTGAGAAGTGTTTTCAGTGAATAACACCTTCCTGATGTTACAGCATTTTAACCCCTCTCCCTTTCCCCCAATTGTCAGGGGAAAAAAAATCTAAAATTGAAAACAAGAATTTCTTTGTTCTGGAAGACAGCATGGCTATCCTCAGTGAACTGAAGCTGTCTGGAATGCTGTAGCTTAAGCAGTAGAACTTGGGTCCTGTCAAGTGTGAGTGTGTGCTGGGATCAGAAGGTCTCACTGCACCCAAACACACATTTTCCTTTATTTGATGGGCTGTGTTGGTTAGCTGATGAACACCCCAGGAGGAGCTGCTCCAGCTCCTGGTATGTTCTGCAGTATCAGCTTTTACTTGTTCTGGGGACAGATGCATAAGGGGACCAGCCCCATACTGTGTCCTCGTTCCATACTTTGAGACTACAGCTTTTTTTAAAGGCATTTTCAAACATGAAAAATATTTCAGGTACAATCCCAGGCACTTGTTCTTAATCCAAGCTCCACGGAAGTGAGTGGCCTGTAGGTACCCATCCTCTGAAAAACTCAATCTCAGGGGTCTAAAACCAAATATCACAATGAGTTTCAAAGGAGGAGATTTTCTTTGCTAAAATTCAGATTCTGCCCGAGCTCCTGGAAGGGAGGGTTTCATGTTGTTTGTGGTTCCAGCAGCTCATGTTGTAAAGTAGATCTTGTTCCAGTGCTTGAAAGCTTAAGAAAAGCAGATGAGTGAGTGAGTGCATTGCAGCAGAGGGTTGAAGTGCACGAGCATCTTCCAGAATTGTACTGGACTCTGTGCTTTTTAACTGCCAGAAGGCAGATTTAGATTAGGGATAGGGAAGGAATTGTTCCCTGTGAGGGTGGGCAGGCCCTGGCACAGGGTGCCCAGAGAAGCTGTGGCTGCCCCTGGATCCCTCCCTGGCAGTGTCCAAGGCCAGGTTGGATGGGTCTTGGAGCAACCTGGGATAGTGGCAGGTGTCCCTGCCCATGGCAGGGGTGGGATGGGATAATCTTCCAACTGAAATAATTCTGTGATTCTCTTTCCTTGCCTTGTTTAGCAATTTGTTGATAGCCTGCTTCTTATCTAAGCAAACGGAGCAGTTCTAAACAAGTGCTTCAGGAAGTGAGAGAAACAAATAGAACCAAACCCTACCTACCCTGTTTATGTTTATGTGGGAGATGTAACAAAATTGCATGTGTTATCTAGGTTTGTGATGTATTTGTGTAACTCTGAGAACACCCCTGGTAAGTCAATAATTTACCATTTTATTACTATAAGGAAGCAATAGAGTTTAAAGAAAATCAAAACAAAACCAAACCGCGCCCTCGGGTTTTGTCTAGTTATGTATTCATGATCAATATGTGCAAAGAAAGTGTTTTCCACATGAATTAAAACTGTATTTTCACCTTTTATGTATGGAAGTGGCTCATAGCTCTTGGAAAAGGTGCTGCTTTTGCAGAAGGGGGAAGAGGCTCTGAGTAGTAACAAAAGAAACTCTTCTCCCTCTCCAGCATAGAAATACAGACATATATATAATACAGACATATATAGATATATAAGCATTACAAAAAGAGCAGTCCCAGGCATGGCAGTGAACCAAATCCAGGGAATGCAGTGAGGAGCACCAGGAGATGAGGCTGGAGACAGGGAGAGGAGAGATGGGAGAGAAGATACCTACAATGTGGGGGTGAGGTCCCTCCAGGAGATGGGACCAGAGGCAGGACTAGAGACAGGCAGACCTGCTCTGGCAGGAGGCCCAAGTCTCAGCAGAAGCAGAGCTCTGGATCCATGGGCAGGAGATGCAGGTGGGGTCTCAGGGGCTGGTTGTGGCCTCTTAGTGCACTCAGGACTGACAGCAGCTGTCCATTAATTGTGGTCTGCATGTAATGATGGTGATTTAAATGGTTCTCCCTTCTCCTGCTCTTTTCCCCATTCTTTTCCCCCTTGGAAGTGCAGAAACACTGATCTGGTGTTCCTTTGGGGTGACATCCAGGCCTGTGGAAAGGTTCCTGTGGACTCCAAGAAGGTACCTTACCTCTTTCGGCAAGATTGGTTTTCAGTGTCTATTTTCACCAATCCAACAGAGAAGAAAACCAGTTCTGAAGTGATGGGAGGGTAGCTTTTTAGATACCTGGATGCTGGAAAATTACTTAGCTGTAAATGGTCCAGGCAGTAGAGCAACAGTGTTTGAAGATATTTCTTGGTGCCTATTTGAAAAAAAAATAATCAGGAAGACCCAAAAAGAGATGCCTTTCCTGAATGGATAGAAGATCTTTGCCATGGAAAGGTTGCTGAGGTTTTCCTACCTGAAAGAGAGCTGGAATTAGCACAGGTATCCATAAATTAGTTAGACAGCCCTCACACTCTGTAGTGACCTTCTTCTGGTGGTTAATCTTCTTGAACTGTTTTTACAGCCCCTTGCCATGGTATTAGATGAGGGAATTATTCTGCACAGTCATTCTCCTCAGTGGAAGGAAGCTGTTTTTATCCAGATCTTTGCAGTGCTGGGTTTGGAGTGATACACACACAGTTGGACTCAGCGCTTCGAGTGGGGATTTACAGTACAGAGACAGAAGGTGAGCCAAGGTGGAGAAACAGTTGATATCCCTTTCTTATGAGCAGAAATTAATCACAGGCAGGTCATCACTTCCCTGCTGCTTATTTTCATGTGAGCTTTCCCTTTTTGCAAGCTCTCCATGGGCATCAGAGCACCCAGAGGGCTCCAAGGGCCCCGAGTCTCTGCAGTCCCTGGAGTGTGGGTAGAGGGAATGTGGTGTTATTTAGGGAGTGACCTTTCCTCCAAGCTGCTTAGCCCCATGGAGAGTCCAGTCCCAGCCCATACAAATGAAGTGCAAGGGGTGTGCATTTCACAGTTGCATTAGTGGGCTATAAATAGAGCCATACATCCGCCTTTGGCGCTGGCTAGAAAGGAGCCAGGATGTGTTTTCTGGCAGCCTTGGTGCTAAAGGAAATCCGTTTATTTTATGGTACAGACACACTTAGTTTTTCACTTCATCTTTTAAAGACAATCTCTGGCATTCATTGCCTACCTGTACGTGCAGGCAAGGAAAAATTGTGGCAAAAAAAGCCATATACTTTCAGTTACTGCAGTGTTCCTTTAGCCATTTTCCAAGTGTTTTGTTACTGAGCCACAAATTTGGAGAACTGAGAAACCAAGAAAAAACCCCAAAGTCTGAAATTTGGCTGGAAAAGACTCACTCTGGGGAATAATTCCCAATTCCCCAGGTAAGCCTTGTATAGCTGCATGGGTGAGTATTCATTTCAGCAACACAGAACTCAAATTTTTAAGGCTCTAATTCTCTATTAGGAGATAGCTGCTGATAGAAATAGCTGTAAATACAGAGAAAAGGTACCTAACCAATAAGTATTTGTATGTCTTTGGCGTACACAGGCAGAGGTGCTTTTATAGGATAGAGGAAGTGAACATAGAAGGTGTTTTTCAAGTAGGTAATTCTCCAAAACACTGTGCCATCATGGGTATTTTAAATAAATATTACATCCAAGTGGTCTCATGTCTTCCTTGGTCAGAGGCCCAAGACTGACAGTGCTCTGTCTTGAGCCAGCACCAGAAAAAAATGAGTACAAAATGGAAAATGTTAAGACTTCTGCCTCGTGTGCTTGTGGAAAACAAAGCCTGGCTTCCGCTGAGGGGGTGTCATTATGCCCTACCGTGCACATTTTCTTCTCACCTGTACGAGCAGGGGCTCTGGCAGAAAGGATCAGGGTCAGGGTGCTTTGAAATTCTGTTTTTCCTTTCTGCTCTTGTCATGGGAGCACTGCAGGGGCTGTTCAGGCAGCTCAGGTGCAGAGCACTTCGTGTTCTGTGGTACCAGGAAGGAGCATGCAGTCACCTTTGTTTCTGGAGTTATGGCTCTGTTAATGATCTTGAGCTATTAAGAGGGAAAAAAGGGGGTGTAGTGGTTTGGTTTTTGCCACTGAAGTCTCCTGAATTTTGTAATGGTTGTATTTGTTATAATTGCATGCCTGTTATCCCCTGTATTTTGTTATCAAGTGGTCACAGCCCCCAAGGCTGCCAGAGCTCCAGAAGCATTTGGACAACGCTCTCAGGGATGCACAGGGTGGGATTTTTTTTTTTTTAGCTATTACTAAACTATTTTCTTTGAGACAGTGGTATTTTGCTTTCTTTTAAAAAGTGTTGCCCAAAGAGAAGGGAAGAAGGCATGGAAAATCTGTAACCAGAGTAAAATAATCTTTCCAATAGGGTACTTTTGGAGCTGATAGGTGGTCTGTAAGTAAAATTATCTAATTAACTTTTGTATCTTTTGCATCTGGAAATGTGTGCTGAATTTTGTAAATCAAGTTTCCATTAGATCTCCCCTCTTGGTTTAAAGAAATACTGACAGTGAGGAAATGTTCTGGGTATTTATTCAGTCCCTTCAGTCCCTTCCATATTGGAATTAATAAAAATGAAATAGCTGCTGATTTACAAACCCTCTTTGAGGTCTATGAGCAGGGAAAATTCGATAGCCTAATATTAATAGAAAAAAGTTCCTATCCCAGAAAGGGTATGAAAATCCATTTCAAGTCATACGTTGCAGGGCAACAATCTCATTTAATAGCTGACTGATTGAGAATGGCATTGCTTGTTAAGGAAAGAGGAATTGGCTTTTTTATTGACAAGGAAACTGTAGGCACCTCATCCTGTGTTTGCAATAATAGGAGATGTGTAATTTCAAGGGTGTGGAGTGGTAATGACTTATTTTCCAGGGAATGCTTGGGGCATCTCTGTTGAGGAGTGGTTTTGGGTGGATGGATGCCTTAGAGGGGCTGTAGGAGGCACAGCCTCCAGTGCTGCACATGGGATGCTCACAGAAATGGTCACTTAGGTGTTTTTCCTGGAATTGAATAGTCCCTGACAAGTTCTGTGCCAAAGTGAGGAATGTTCAATGGAGTACATAGATGGCTGGGGGTGAAGGGAGGGTCAGCAGAGACTGGGAGTTTCATTAATGACATTGGAAAACCTGAAAAGAATTAAATATTTTGTGCTTGGTGTTTTTTTTTTTTTTAACTTACTGGGGGAGAATTTCAAACCAGAACAGTGAAATGCAGTTGAAGGAGTTTTTCCAAACTGGCCATGCTGTGCTGTGTTCAATGCAGCCTGGATCCTGACACTCACCTGGGGACTTCATAAGAACAGTCATATTTTGAAGGCACAGACCCTTTGTTTTCCTCCTGTCCATTCCTTTAATTAATCTCTCTGTGACTTGTTCCCTCTCCTGCTTTCATTTCTCAATTCCATCTTTTTAGTGGGCTAGATAATTGCATTTACTGGGTATCCTTCCTGCCAAGCACCGTGGCTGTAATCTCCTCTACCTGAGAAATGGTTTCCTTTAAACAGCCTGGTGTCTGCCTCAAAGTTATGTGTTAATTAAATGAAAGCAAAAAGGTTGAAAAAAGTGTGTGTGTGTGTATATATATATGTATATATACACATGTATATATGAATTATATAGTTTCAGCAAACAGAAATCTGGGTAGCTGAAAGATAGTTATGAGTGCACACCACCAGCACTCTTTGACTTTGTAATTACAGAGGAGTGCACAAAAGTCTTTAATTATATGATCACATGGCAGTTGTTTTCAGTACCATCTCACATATGGTGTTTCCTCAGATCTTGAACACAAAGACAGTAGGAGCAAGGCAGAGATTGTGTGTTTAGCATTAACTGGATTTGGGGATGTTGAGGTTTTATTTTAAAATCTTCCCTGAGATAATGAAATGGCCTCTGAGGCTGTGGTTCCTCTGACCTACCTACAGCTAAGGTAGACGTGGCAGATACAGAGCACTGGGCCTGTGGCCCTGGTGTGAGGTTAGTTAAAACAATCCTTAACTCATAATGTGACAGAAAATTGTATGTACAACTCCAGTTTTCACAGGGCTTGGACTAGATGATAGCTCAAAACGCAGAGTAGCCTTGGGGACTTTTTGACCAAGAAGATACCAAGTAGTGGAAGGAACCAAGAAGAAAAAACAAGTGGAGGGAACTAAGAAGGAACCAGGTGAAGGTGGGAGCAAGTAATCCCCATCCTCGATTCGGCTGCACATTACTGCTGTGACAGCTGATGTACAGTGGTTTGTTTCTGCGAGTCACTTGCCAAATCTGAAAATTAAACCCATAGAATTAAACAAGGGAGATAATTATGACTTCATCATCACCTGCCACCTTTAAACTGGGGGGAAAGTCGTCAGGAAACACAGGATGCACAAACTCAGGCACCCGAGGAGTGTCAGCAGCGCAGGGGTTGGGAGAGGCTTTCTGCCACGGGCAGATGTCAGGCTGGGAGAGAGCAGAGTTACCAAGGGATGGAGAGCTGTGAGCAGCTCTGGGAACTGCTGACAGCACTGCTGAGGGGTGGGCTAATACAGAAACATGAGGGTTTGTGCTTCTCCAAAGGCAGCAAACATCAGGATCATGTCCAGGACAGTTAATGGAGTTGTGTTCTGTCCGACCTGTTGGCCTTAGGGATGGATTGCTGCTGAAAGATGTCATGGTTTGGGCCTGCAGGAGGGAAGTTTGGCAAAATAGAAGGGAAGTTGCTAAATTTTTTTAGGTAGGCATCACCCTTGAGGGAGTTAATGTTTCATGGAGCGCTGGGTATGCCATAGGGCTGCTGGATAGCTTAGAAAAGAGCTGAATGTCTCACTGTCTCGCTGAATGTCCTTCCAGTTCTGCAGGAATCCTCCGTTTAGGAACTGGCTTTTGTTACACTGAGTGTCTCAATCCCTTTTTCTCCTCCAAAAAGCCAGCCCTACTGGTCACATCTGCCTTGTGCAAAGCAGCCGTTGGCGTTCCTTGGGCACATGTCAGGGTTGTGTAGGAAGAAGGAAAAGTGCTTGAGGGTGGTCTTTGCAGATGTGCTGCAATCTGTGTGGTGTATTGATTTTTAAAGAGTTGTTCTGTCAGAGGATTTAGATTTTGTTGGCAGAATTGGTGTGTTTGCTCATGCACCTGTTCTCTGTTTAGTATCTGGTGTTGTCCACTGCCTCAACTCCCAGCAGTGGCTGTATTTTTAGATTGGATTAGGGTAAGGTAAATGAATTTGGGAAATCTGAATGAGCGTTTTCAGATAATCCTTTGAGAAAAATGGGTTGGCTTATTTCCTAAGCTATTTTTATTATTCTGTTCATGTTAGTAAAACCATGATCGCTTGGATCAGGAATTGCCTGTGAATTGATAGCTTTGAGGGTTGGTAATGGAGGAAAACAACAGACTGCTCACCCAATATTGGTTGACCTCCAATGAAATTTCACTCCCAGCCCACATCCAAGTGGATCAGAAACCCACCCCCACAGCTGAGTAAATTCTTTAACCCGTTAGACTCAAATGAACCATTGAACCGCTGCTTTCTGTGAGTGCTTGAAGCTGGACCTAAGAAGATAACTTAGATATCCTCCTTTTCTTAACATTTAGTTCAAGAAATAATAATTTGCAGGATTTCTGCAACTACTTTCTCTGACTGTTGACGTTTTTTGGGATTTTTGGCCTAACTTCTGTGGTATCCAGGCAGTTGATAACCACATACATAAGAGGGTTGGAATAATCATGTCACCCTTCAGATGCACATGAACCCGTGGCACTCAAGGCTGATGACTCAGGTGCTGGAAACTGCAGCCACCCAAACAATCTAATTCTGCTCCTTGACTGTCCTGGTGGCCTGTGATCTTGTTTTTGACCCTGATGTGTAGCCTGGCTCTTTCTAGAGCTGAGCCCACCATTGCTCGTGTCCTCCCAGTGCAGCTGTGGATCTTGGAGTGCTCCTCCTTCCCAGTGGTCCTGGAGATGGGCTCCAGGAGAGCTGCATCCAGCTCCAGCCTCCCAGCACAGGCAGGACATGGAGCTGTTGGAGCCAGTCCAGAGGAAGCCATCAGGATGATCAGAGGGATGGAGCACCTTTGCTGTGAGGGAAGGCTGGGAGAATTAGGATGTTCAGCCCGGAGAAGAGAAGCTTCAGGCCTTCCATTAGCCTTGCAGTACCTGAAGGGAGCTGACAAAAAAGATGGAGTGACTGTTTACAAAGGATGGAGTGACAGGACAAGAGGAAATGGCTTCCTACTGCCAGAGGGCAGGGATGGATCGGATATTGGGAAGGAATTGTTCCCTGTCAGGGTGGGCAGGCCCTGGCACAGGGTGCCCAGAGAAGCTGTGGCTGCCCCTGGATCCCTGGAAGTGTCCAAGGCCAGGCTGGATGGGGCTTGGAGCAGCCTGGGACAGTGGAAGGTGTCCCTGCCCATGGCAGGGGGGTGCAGTTGGATGATTTTTAAGATCTCTTCCTATCCAAACCATTCTGGGATGTTTGGTATGTTCTGTGCTCAGCATCTAAGTGGCTCACCTGCTGCTCTACATTTCAGTTAAATTGCATCAAAATCTCTTACGGTTCTTAACAAATATTTTTAGAAAAAGCAATTCAGTCCTTTATCTAAATATAGCTTTGAGCTTTCAAGGCTTTGGGAGAGGGGAGCACGTGGAGCTTTGATCTGTGGCATTCACAGCAGTAGGAGCACTTTCTGCACCTGGCAGAACTAAGTGCAGTGCAGAGGAATTTGTTGGACAGAAAGCTCCTATTTTACAGAACAGACATGTGGTTTAGTATGGATGGAGGATAAATCTTGGCATGTTGTGTGATAAAAAGGCAAGAGAAACTGCAGAAAAATATGTGTCACGGGAAAATGAAGGTGTGTTTAGAAATTTCCGTCTTGGTGGTAACCCTGAAGTACCACTCACCTCCTGCCTGATACTTGATATCTTGCTAAAAATAGAGAAGAGGCTCACCCATCATCCCTCTTGATGACAGTGGAACCAAATCTGTTTATCCTTAAATGTCTGAAATGAGATTGCAATGAAAATCAGCATTATATTTATTTACTTATTTAAAGGCTTGCTGTTTAACCAAGTATTTCTCTGAAAGTCACAGTGACTCTAGATATATTTAACAAAGTTATGCTTTTTTCTGGTGTCGCTCTTTCCTTTAAACTGAGCTAGAATTGATGTCATTGCCCATATTCCTGTGGTAAAGGCACTTAGAGCTGTGTCTGTGAGAGCTGAAGACATTTTTCTCATGGGAACCACCACAGTTCTGTGCCCCCCACCCAGTAATTGTTTCAATATTCTAAGTTGATATGCTCATTTATCACTGAAATTGTTATTAATGAGTGCTGTTTTTTCTTTGTCATATTGCCATGGCAACTGGGTGACATGTTTGAGTGGAATTATCTGTTTCCAGATGGAGATCTTCATTCATAAGATTTGCCTGCTGAGAATTTTTGCAGCATATTCAACTTCAAAATTCTTCCTCCCTGTGCCTTTCCACAGTTTGGAGCTAGAAGCATTCCTGCTTTCTGGTTTATATCCTGTGATTTTGTGGTGGGTGTTATGCTCGCAGTATTTCTGTCTTTTGTGGTTCATTTATGTTGTTTTTCTTTCAATTTAATTGAGTTGCTTTTCTTCAATTCAGGATTTGCTATGACAGTCCTGTAAAGCCATTCCTCCCCCATATGAGTTATTGGAAATTTTCTCATTTTATATAATACACCACACAATAGAAGATAGGACTTGATTTTGTTTTTAGTCCTGAAAGGAGCATAATGATGCATTTCTCTTTATATATTATATATCACAATCTGAGTGATAGTTTTTGTATTTTTTTATCTTATTCACTACTTGATTTTTGGTTCCATACAAGAAAGAAGCATGAACATGTTTCACTTTTCTTTTTGATATAAAACTGTATTTAAGAAAAAGACTAAGGTAAATAGGCATAGAGTACAAATTTCCTTTATCCTGAACTTCTTACACTTTTAGAGATCTTGTTGGCTGCCAGACTTAATGAGGTCCTGCTGGATTTCAGTCAACATTTCAGGATTTCTCTGGATTTGTTTCTGGTCATTCAGACCAAATTACCTCAAAATGCTGTGTTTAGTTCAGTAGAAATCAGAAGGTAAAACTTTTAAAGGATGGTTTTTATCATCCTTTACTTCTTCAACTCCAGGTCACTCTTAACTTATTGACCAAGACCAGGTTGGTGGGTTTTTGCCCATACCTACAGGAATGGCATTAAGGGCTCATCATCCAACCTGTCTTTAATCTAATTTTCATATTCACCTCAAACTATTAATGACCTCACGATTTGCTTCAAGATCTGTGTGTTGCATAAACATCCCTTTTGCACTTGCAGTGCTTTCATCCTGACAGCAACTTTAGAGCAAGAGCAATCTCATAAATAGCTCAGAATCTGAAGTTTTTGAACACCTTACCTTACACATAAGGTGTATACACATATGTGTAAGGTGTCTATAGATATGTGTAAGGTATATATAGAAGACAAATTTTGTCTTCACCTAGTCAAAAAAAGGCTGTATATCATTGTGTCCTCCCAAAAATAACATAATGCAGTGCAAGACCCATCTTCTGAAAATAATTACCATATTTTAATTCGTATATTTTAAATATTTGAAATAAAGGCTTTTATCTTACCTATGAATAAGGCTTTCTGTTACACCAGCATGCAGTGTCCTCCTTAGCTGTATAATTCTGTATAATTACTTAGCTGTTCTTTTCCCTTGCAAAGTAGAATCATATCTATTTACACCTTCCTCCAGCAAGTGACTACTCAATATTAGCAAATGTTTCCAATATATTATATCAGTGCTCCTTGTTTTAAGGGAAGTATTTTGCCTGTGATAGGGAACTAGGAGACCTTATGAGTAATGATGTTGCTTCAAATGTAACGAATCTGTGATCTGCTCCCTTCATTTCTGTGTATAGCTGATAAAACAGTTGTTATGGTTCAGTTATAACCAACATGAAGTTGATCCCTGGATTTCCACAGGCCAGTGCTGCATTTGCCTTTTGGTCTCCCTGTGGTGCATGCACAGCTTGCCCAGAGCCCCTGAGGCTGCTGGAGCTGGGACCTGCCTGGAGCTCCAGGCTGTTCATCACTCCTTGAGGCACTGAGTGCCAGCCCCTCAACCCCTTCCCAGTGGGGCCCATCCCAGGAGATAATCTCTTGGCCTTTAAAGCATATCTTCACTTTTAGATTGTGTCAAAGCTTTATTGCTTTTGGAGCAGAGATTTCTTCTGCTCAAACAGATACCATCTATTAGAGGCAGGACATTTATATTAATTTTCTAAGACACTTTCTATTACTAGGCTGATTCTGCCAACATCTGCAGGGGCTTCCTGATTTTTTTTTTCTATATACAGAGAATCACAGAATGGTTTGGATTGGAAATGATCTTAAAGCCTATCCAGTTTCAGCCCCCTGCGAGGGACAAGGACACCTTCTACCAGCCCAGGTTGCTCCAAGCCCCATCCAACCTGGCCTTGGACACTTCCAGGGATCCAGGGGCAGCTACAGCCCCTCTGGGCACCCTGTGCCAGGGCCTGCCCACCTCACAGGGAACAATTCCTTCCCAATATCCCATCTAACCCTGCCCTCTGGGGAAGGTTAACCCTTCCTTAAGAAAGCCATTCTCCTAAGGAGAAGTTGGATTTCTTCAAAGTAGGACTTGCTGTTTGCTTTGGTGGATTCAACTTGTTCAGAAAATGTTATGAAAAATGACTGGTTTATTTTGCAAAACCTTCTTGCTGTTGCATTTCTTGGGCATAAATTATCCACTTGTCTGCCCTTCTGCACTTGGTAGGATGGAGGGGAGAGTAGCACCAGCTGTGCCAAAGATAATTGAATACTTTTTGTATCATCAGGAGAGTACTGAAGTTTACTAACACTGTTGGCAATAGCTCTTAGAAGTATCATAAGAAATCTCTGCAAAGTTTTCTGCCACCTCTTCAGAGCTACTTGATGTATCTGGCAAACAATGCAGCATTTGAAGGATCTGTGCCCATGTCCATTAAGAATTTAAAATTTTTGATCTCTAGGAAGACTCTGTCCTGTCCAAATATATCAAAATTTCACATGTCAGTCTGATTATCCTGGCTATCAGTCAGGGACTCCTCGATGCCCTGGTTGACTTGTTCCAAGGCATGATGTGTCCAAGGAAGCATCCCTCCTATACCATCCCCACAGGATCAGCTGCTGCCTGGATGTGGTGTTTGATCACAATTAATCTCTTGGAATAAGCAGCAGACACATTTCAGGGTTATTTTTGTCATGGAACATCAGCCCCTCCATACCTTCCTTGTTTTCCACAAGGCTGGGCTGAACTTCTTCTTTGCTCCAGTGCCCATGGACTGGCTGTGGGTTGGGAAATGTCCTCTGGGCTGCTTTCTCTTGCTCATCTGTTTCCCCATTCAGATCCCTGCGTGCCTCTGTGGGAGTTTGATGCTTTTTCTGCGTGTGGGTTTTATTGCTAATCACAACACAGAGCACTGAGGCAGGGAGGCAAATGTAAGTTAGATAATTACAGTCAATCAACTATTTCTAATTCCCAGGCTTTATTGTGTTCATCCCTTTTGGGCTTATGAATTGTCATCTCCAGACTAGCTGAATTACACTAGAAAAAAAAAAAAAGAAAAAAAAACCTCAGAGTTGTTCACATTTACCAGTCTGATAATACTGTCTTAAATTTTTCCATCTGATTTGAGGCTCTGTGTCTGAGATGCTTCTATTTGATAGATTCAGTTAATTTGAACTCTGTAATAAAGAAAATGTATAGCTGTGTACTACACCAAATGCAAAACCATAATGTATTTTTTAAAATTGTTTTTTGAAACAAGTTTATTTTAAAAATAAGCCATATTTTTCAAAGCAAGGCTTATTTAACTTCCAGACTCTGTGATTAAGTTTCCTGAAAACAACTTTGTCTAAATAATATTGATTCTTTTTTCAGCAATACAGTAACCCAGAAAAATCTATTTATGCTTTGTTTTTCCCTTAGTATAAGTGAGAGGAATTGGTTGAAAACCTAAAGAAAAGGAGGAAAGTTTGTGCAGTGTCTTCTAATTTGTCATGGTTTTGCCCTTTATTCCGAGCATACTGAGTCTCATTTCACTTTGTATTAATACTTCCCACCTTTGTGGGATGGAGTTTCTCTTCTGCATTGTTTATCCTGGCTAGAGGAGGTTGGATGTACAACTTGGGGTGTTTTTTTTCCAATAGATTTGCAGGCTGCAAAGATAACCAGAGCAAAAAATGGCTGAGCAAGGGCAGTGTTGGTCCTGCAAGAACTGGATTCACAGGCTGTGGGGAAGAATCATTCTTCTCGAAATCCCATCTTGTCCTACCAAGGAAAAAAAATTCCTTGTTGGACCTTTGGGTTTACTGTGGTACGGCACCTGAATTTTAGATAACATTTCCATAGTAGCATTAGAGCTGGAAATTCTAGTATTTGAAGAGCTGATAAATATTGAGGATAAACCAAGAATCTTACTTTTCTCACTTCTTTTCAGGCTGCATTTCTGTCTGGGTAACTTTTGTGTGCAGGAAAAAATAGTGGTTGGTGAGGCAAGTGGGAAGAGGAAGATGATCAGCATGGGGCCTTTTCTCCAGAAATCATTTTATGACTGTGCATTGTGTCATTAGGAAAAACTGAATTTAAAAGAAGACAAAGTGATTATGGTGTGGGTTGGCCTTTTTCCAGTTTTTAACCTACATTTTCAGAATCCTCCATCAGCTTTGCTGTGCAGGGAGTGCCCATGAGCAACCTTCTCTCAAGTAGCCATTGTCCATAGCCACTGTTCACTGAGAATGAATATCTAGGGAAGGTGCAGGAGCAAAGAACTTGTATGTATTGAACATATTAAACAGAAAACTAGGGATCTTGGAGAGACTACACACCAAACATCCCTGTTTCCTGGTGCCATGTCTGTACTAGACCAGAGAGCTACTGAAATGCTTATTGAAGCTTTAGGCAGGAGAAATTCCCTTTGTATTTGAAAATATACATATATGTATTTTTTAGCTGCTTTGCTTAACTAGGGTCTATTCTAGTCAGCTGTTTTGGTTTTAGTTTGGTTTTTATACCAGCTGTTGAACTACTCTGGTTCAAATTTTTTTTCTTTTTTTTTTCTTGGTGCTCAGATGAGTATAGGATCAAACCAGTGGAAGAGGTCAAATACATGAAAAATGGGGGAGAAGATGATCAGAAAATAGCAGCCAGGAACCAAGAAAACTTGGTAAGGATTGAACTTATCACTTCTCTAATGAACTAACGTGGCTCTGCTTTTGTAATGGGATATGCAGCGTGCAGCACCCTCCAGCTCCAGCTCATGCGCGACAAGAGGATTTTCTCCAAAATGTCACAACTTCCTGCAAAGCTCTCATGGAAGGTGCAAAATACAACTTTTTCCTGCTTGTCTTTCTGAATTAGACTCTACTTGATCTTGGAGTGAGTGCCTCCATGATTATAAGTCACTTCCCTCCCTTGCAGATCCAAAAATACTCTTTATTTGGAAATGTGTGTGTCTGTGTTACAAACGAGCTGGAGTAAAACAGCACTTCTCTGCCATTAAGAAAATGACCTACTTATGTAGATACTTGCTGGTTTTCTGTATTTTAAAATTCCCAGGGAAGGCAGTTTGGAACAGAAAAAAAGGAATATATTCATAACACAGCAGTCACAAAAATCATGTGTGTTTCTTTTGCCCCAATTCGAGCACTTTGCCAGCTCGTAGTTCCATTAAGGGAAGACAATCACAAATAAATTCTTAGGACTACTTGAAATAGCTAAGATGCTGTTGAAGCAGCTTAAAAATCATGGTTGAGTCACCTCTGGCATTTCTGAAAAGTTGTTTCTTCTCTTCTAAAGCTGAAGGACTGTAGGTTTTCTTATTGGCTGGCTGAGGCTTTGAGCAGTTGAAGTTTCCAAAGTCATCCCACAATTCTTGTTGTTGGGTGAAAGTTTTCATATCTGGTTCCCACTCATTCAGTGCAGCTTTTCTTCACACAGAATGGTTGGGTTTTTTCCCCTCCATCTGTAGGTCCAGAGGGGAAACAGCAGCAGCAGATTCCAGTGGATCCATAACCATTATCATCAGCTGAGGATTTGCCTTTTGCCATTATTGGGCAGCTGTAGAAAAAGTCACTGTTTGGGATTTTTTACTTGTGATGAATATGTGAGCTCCAGCAACTTGGCTACTTTGTATTTCCTCTCCTAGACACACACGCTTCCATTACACAACTACAGGTGCATTCCTGTAGCAAATGGAGTTTATTTGCTGCCCTATCCTGTGGCTGAACAGCAGGCAATATGATTTCTTCTTCAGCCTCTAGATCAGCCATTTGCTACCTGCAATTTGCTACCTGCACCTCCAATGGGTAGTGTAGCTTCAGCTTGGAGCAGGATTTAGATGTTTTAACAGATTGTTGGGGACTCCTGTGCAGGGCCAAGAGCTGGAGTCAGTGATCCCTGTGAGTCCCTTCCAGCTCTGGATATACTGTGATTCTGTGTGAGATTTTCAACTGGCCTTCAGCTGTAGTCAAATGAGAGTATTTGCAGAAGGTCCCATGACCCTGGAATGACAGTGAGGAAGAGCTCAGGAAAGCCCAGGTCTGCTGGGGTGACACACTTGCTGAAGGTCTGTTCAAAACTACCTCAAGCTGTTTTGCACTTAGGCTGGTGCTAGCTGTCTTGTACTACCCAAGTGTTCACCTGATTAAATGTAGGAAGAGCACAGTGCTTCTTATTTTATTATTGGTGGGTCGTGTTTGATGGGAACAGTGAGTTTGTTGGAAAATGTAACAATAAGGATTTGGAAGGCTGGTGTAGCTCTTTCTTGTCATGTTTATCATGAGAAAAAAAAGGCAATAACACAAGAAAGTCTTCAGCCAGACAAGATGGATATGCCTTAAAACAAAAACTGTCTTGCCCACCAAAAAGACTTTATTTTCCTTTTCCTCATCTTACTATAAGGCGATTACCTTGTCTGTAATATATGCAGGTTTTTAATCCTGGGAATTGTCAAGTCCTCATCACTTCGGGTTTTTTAAAGGGGTTTCACTATTCGAGTTCTCCTTAGTAAACATGTTTTAGCTCACTGCTTAGAAGATGGGTTAAGCTGCCCATCACTGAGGCTTTAATTTCCTTAGCGTGAGAAGTTGGCAAGCGCTTACATAATCCCATCTTCTCATCAGCCATTTCCAGGCAACTGAAATTTTAGGAACAAGAAAAGGTGGTGGGAGAATTGACTGGCCTTTTTTCCCCCTCTCTTGTTTCTTAACCCCAATTTCCTTATTGTCACAGGGCTGCAAATTCACATCCCCTTCAGAAGCAGAGCCCAGATGAGATGTGTAACCTCAGTGTCTGGGAACTGCTCTGGGTGGGTTATCTTATCCCCTGATACTGGTGCTTGAATTATGTTATTCTGATGCCACTGGATTTTTCAATCCCATTATCATCTCTGTTACTTTTTTGAAGGTATTTTGAAGTCTTGCTAAAAAAAAAAAAATAGCTCAAGTGAAAATAAACCTGCTTCCCTTGTAGCTTAGGCTCTTTGATGTGCTGCCATCTCTGCCTTTGGTGCTGCAGTATTTCTGAGTCAGGGGGAAAGAAAGTCACATGAGCAGATGAAGAGAATGGGAGGACATGGCAGTCATCAGGGAAGCTGTCACTTCACACTGGGTGCTGAGGTCAGAGTCCCAGGCTTTGATTCTGCTTGAGGTAGAGCCAGAGAAGGGCTGATACAAATGTGGGTATCTGTGGGAGAGATGAGGCTCTGTCAGTGAATCACCACCTTCTCAGCTTCAACCTGAGGCTTAAGCAGGGTTCCAAACTTGAGCAGGTCTGGCATGGTAAACCCGAAATGCTCCTAAGACCTAGTGCCAATGGGAATGGCTGTGCTAGGGCTGTCTGCCAGGGGAAACACAAGATGCTCCATGGGAAGACATTTTCTGCTGGAATCCAAGACCCGTTCGGATTAAAATGTAAGCTTTTGACAAGGGGGAAAAGAAATAAGGAAGGATAAACTAAGCATGTTTTCCTGCTGTTCCTTCCTATCCATAGGCCTGATTCACTTCTTTAGTCAGGTTGTTTCACCAGTTCTTCACCTGCCTCTGGGATCTCTCTGCTCCTGGTTTCATTCCAAGCACCTCTGACACCTTCCAGAGCATCTCCACCTTCAAAACAAAGTCAGAGTCACTGCCCTTGAGCTGGCAGTCCCACATCCCATCCACATCCCAGCCTGCAGGGTGGGAATGGGATGTAGCAGGATTGGGCGCTGCAGAGCTGGGACTACACTGGGTGCGCTCACTGCAGCACGTGCTTTGGTGGCTGCTCAGCTAAACCAGGGCTGTTTGGAGTCAGAACAGTGAAGAACTAGTAGATAGGTGAAAGAAGTAATTTGTACTACATATTATATATGTTTTTAAATCACAAGCATTGGTTTGTGCATATATATATATATATAATGATTTTTTTACCCACATGTAAGAAAACATGGGAGCTGTGCTAATTTTCATGTGAGATGATGCGTAGAAGGTAATGTGTGTGCTATTATTCCTGGAGGTAGATGAGCTGCTAGGATGGTTATTTGTGAGTTCAGAAGCAGAAGGCCTGGCTGGGATGGTTTATTGGGTTCCTGGGCTTTGTCTCCATGCCCAGCTTGGTGCCAATGTGCCACATGTGGTGCTGAACTCCACCTTGTGTTAAAACCAAACTTCAGCTCCCCATGACTGCACAGTGGCTCCACAAAACCTCCCCTGCATTTCCCATCTTCTTGGGGGAAGGTTTTCTGCTAAGCCTTCTCCAAAACAAAGGGAGTTTGCCACTCAGCAGATCTGGATGAGGTTTTTTTGACCCTAAGGATTAGCCAAAGCTAAGGGTGGATTTGTCACTGTGAAAGCTAAAATGCCAAAATTCAGACAGTATTAATATTTTACAAGCAGGTGTGACTAAAATAAATAACATATTAATAAAGACCTATTAATTTCTTGTTTGGAAGGGACTGTGTAGCTCTACACCATCATGTTAAATATGCAGAATACAATTACATAACAGCCTTTTTAATTTAATTGTCCTCCTTTCCATATTCTCTCAGCACTCCTGGCTTCCCATTGTAAAATATTACTGCCAGAAAAGGTAAAATGAGAAGGTGTGGGGTATTCCTGCAGCTTAGCATTGCTTTGGCAAACTTCAGAAGCCGGATCAATTTTCCTCTGAACTGGGCTGTCATAGTACAGATATCCCTGAAAATACCAAATCCCTAAAGCTGCATTTCTTTTCTGTTGGGTAGTTATCTTGATATTTATTGCAGTTCAGGTATTGGATGTGTTTATAACTTTTATTCATCATTTTCTGGGCTGCACTGGCATAAAAGGCCACTTACTGGGATTTTTATGCTTTGTTATTCAAACCCCCAAAACAATTAGATATAATCCTGTGTTTCATCCTGGAGCTCCAAAGTGAAATTGCATGTTAGAGCTTGAGATGAATTCCTGCTGGAGCTGGGAGAAAATTGCCTCTCTGTTACTCTTGCTACCTCTCACTCCACCTTTAATAACAATGTTTTGCTTTTTGTTTTACCCAATTTCCACAAATTTCCACTCCACTTACCTGCAAATGTGATTTTTTTCTGTCTTGAGCTTCTCAGCCCAGCTGCTGTTCTCCATTTGTCACCCAGCTCCACATTACTTGGAATTGCAAACCCCCCGCCTCCCTGACTCTGTATTCAACACCAGTTATCATTTTCTGCAGTGATTTGTTTAAAGTAGGCAGTAATAGCTGATAGATGAAGTGTGTGAAATTAAAAGCCTGGCAGAAAATGCAGAATGAAACACCTTAATAACCATATAAAATGTAACATGTGAAAGGGAAGACCCCTATTTAAATGTATATATTATGCACAAGATGTAAAATGAATGTTATAGATACATCAATCATAAATATTTTTGATGTGCAGTGCAAAGATTGGTATATGCTGAATTCCACATCAATTTAGGAAAATACATTTAAATTCTATTACCAACCTGCCCAGTCTAGGTGCTAAAAAAACTAAATAAAAAAGAAATAAGCCAGCTAAAAGAAATAGAGTAACCACCACTAAGTTTATCTGGGGTATTTGTGGTGTTTTCCTTTCTACAGATGTAAAATACCACAAGGGCAAATTTAAGCATGGGAATATAATTAATTTGGTACTTTAAAATACTTAAAGCCCATGTTGCTTATTGTTGCTAGGTAAACCTTGAATTGCAGTGTTTTAAATGCATAACTGCATTTTTATTTCAGTACTGGTGCAGTACACTGGTGAAGAGCTTTGTAAAAACTGAAGTTAGCATGTATTAATGCATATTCCAGTAGGTACTAGTGCATATCCCAGTGTGAAGATTTCTCTCTCTAATGTTCTAATTATTTATTTTAAACCATGGTGCCATGGCAGTGTTTCAGAACACATCATTTCAGGATAGAACTTGCTCATGCTCTGCTTATAGGGGAAAAGTAACCAAAAATGCCCAAGAGCCTTCATGCCCTTAGAAAGAAGAGGTTTTCCTGGGTTTTGTCTATCCTGAAGAGTTTGGGTGTGTTAAATCCTGTGCTGGCCCCTTGTTTCCTTTCCTTCCTGTGTGACATTCTCCGGGAGCCCTGTTCCACCAGCACAGGTCAGCTCCAGTACAAGTGCTGGGAAAACTTCATCCTGTTGGTTCATTATCCACTGTAAAGGATGGGTATCTAGAAATATATTTTCTGTACATAAAGAAGAGGCTATTAATTTCTCTGTGTCTTGCCCCTCCCCTATTTTCCCATCTGCTTTCAGATCACAGAATCTCAGGTAGGTTTACGTTGGAAGGGGCTTAAAACTCATCCAGTGTGACCCCCTGCTGTGGGCAGGGACACTTTCCACTAGCCCAGGTTGCTCCAAGCCCCATCCAAGCTGGCCTCGGGCACTTCCAGGGATGGAGCAACCTGTGCCAGGGCCTCCCCACCCTCACAGGGAGGAGTTTCTGCTCAGTCACTCACCTAAGCATGCACTCGGTGAGTTTGAAGCCATTTCCCCTTGTCCTCTCACTCCAGGCCCTTGTCCAAATTCCCTCTCCAACTCTCCTGGAGCCTCTTTAGGTATGGACTACCAGTACATATAGTGTAGCATATCTGTATATGTGTGTGTTTGTGTGTATTGATATATATACATATATATATATATACACACACATAGCGTTAGCTTAATGAAATATTTGGAGATGTTGTTGGTTCTTGTGTTGGAATCCAGGCACAGTGAAACCCACAAAAACACACAGCAAAATGCAGCTTGGGTCATTGTGGGAGGGGAAAAAGAAATTGAGGTGCCCTTTTTCTTTGGTTCCTGGGGCGTAGGAGTGCTAAAAGGACAGAGTGAGCATCAGCAGATGTGCCTGGAGATGGGATAATGTGCAGAGGTTCCTGTGGTGTTCATCCATACAGCTCCTGTGCTGCTGAGAGTTAGGAGAGAGCAGGGAATGGAGGGCTTCAAAGGCAGCCTGCTCCCCCACATGTTTTCCCACAGGGACAGGCATCCACTTTGCCCAGGTGCTGTGTCAGCCAAACCCCAGGGCTCGGGGCAGCTCCGTGGGAACAGGTCCCACAGGTTCCTCACAGCCCAGCATGGAGCTGCTCCACATCTGGACTCTCCTCCCTCCACCTGAAGAAACAAACCACAAAACAAAAGCTGCTGCCACAAAAGTGCAGCTCTGGAATCAGTGAGTAAAGGGAAGCCAGGGATTAAAATGCAGAGTAAGTAGGTGAAGGAGGGAGGGGTGGAATACCGAGCTCCTTCTGCCCGGGCTGGCAGGGCTCAGCCTGGGATAAAGGAGGTGGGTGGGCTGGGCACCCCTGCCCCGGGCACCTGCGAGGGCAGAGGTGGGGCTGCCTCCAGGCAGAGCTGCTCTGAGCAGTGCTGGGACAGGGAGGGCAGAGCAGGGCTGGTCCCCACTGGGGGAAGGTGCATTCCAGATCCACGGAGGAAAACACCTTTACAGTTCTGGGTGCCTGGTACCCCATCCCTGAAAGTGTCCAAGGCCAGGTTGGATGGGACTTGGGGCAGCTGGTGATAGTGGAAGGTGTCCCTGCCCATGGCAGGGGGATGAGCTTTAAGGTCCCTTCCAACGCAAACCTTTGTAGGGTATGAAGAGAAATCTGACATTCTACTTCTATAAGATGATAACTAGAAAAAACTCTGTGGGAATATAGTTTTTTCCTCCAGTCTTTGTTGACAGGGCCTGGGTTGGCACATTTCACATTGCATGCCATCCAATGTTCCCTTCCTCAGAGAAATGAGAACTATAGAATCATCCTTTGGATTTCTTTTTTCCCCCAGAGTCTGAGATCCTAAATGAACGCTGCCCTATCCCTACTATCAGTACTAAGTAATTACAGCATTTCAATTTTCATAACCCAGCCTCTCCAGTGTTTTTTGCAGCTGGAATAGAAGTGCACAGAAAGGACATTGCTACTGGAGCCAGTTATTTTAAACACTGTGCAATTAGCTCATTTCCATTTTGCTCATTTAATTTCAAATTTGCATTGATATTCTTCAAAGAATGGTTTCTCATAATGAATTTATGACAGTTTTAGCTCATTCCACTTACGGGTCACTACATATTATAGAGACATCAAAGTAAATTATTGCACTGGGTATTAATATTCTTCTTCTGGATTCCATTAAAATGGTTCTGGTGAAATATTCATTTTTTTCCTCCAGTATTTAATTTTGAAAATTTAGAAGATAAATTAACATCATTAATAAATAGTTTTAGCAAGTCAGAAAATCATACAAAAGTTGTTGTTCTCCAGGTGCATTGCTTCAGACCAGACCTTGTTTCCTTCTTTCCGCTTTGTTGAATTAATCTGCACAGTGCCCTGTGGAGAGGTAGAATGATACGATTTTTCAAGTTCTTGATGAATGTGATTTTAAAGTAGAAAGCTTAAAAATATATAATGCTATTGCTTTCAAAGTGTATGAAATAACAATGTCCAGGAGCAACATGTAATTGCAGGCTTGATGGTGGAGAAAATGTAGCAGTGATGGGCAGCTCTCAGGAACATGGTTCAGGAGCAGCCCACATTGCTGGTGGAAAGGATTTTTGCAAAACCTTCAGAGACATTCCCACTGTCACTTGTGGAAGCAGATAATTTTCCATACAGGTTGTGTTGTTTCCATGCCTGTATCATTTTAACAGGTGAGTTTCTGCCTGGGGTTCGCTACCCCCACTCTGGGAGAGCTTTTGAGGAGGATGGACACAGAGAGCTGTTAGTGAAACAGAGGAGTCAGCAATCATGGCAAGGTGACAAGTTCTTGATTTAAGAGTTTCTTCCACGATTGTGAGGACCAGAACCTTAATATTCTTTTTACTCTTTTTACTTTTTTTAAAGAACATGAGTGTCTCCACACTTGCAGAACTGAAGCTTTAAGAAAGATGAGCTGTAGGATTTTGCAAGCTGTCAGCAAGAGAAGCTCTCTGTGTCCTCTGTTTGGTACTTGCTATTCAGCAATTGCCTAGTAGGTGCTAATTATTAACTCTGCTGTTTTGGAACAGAGGATGAGGCAAGATACAGGCAGAATGGGTCATTCAGAAATACCTAAAATCATCAGAAGTCACTGATAGAGACTAAAGCTGTAAATCCAGGCAGCTGCTATGGCCTGAGAGTCCCACTTCGGAGCACTCCTGTCCACTGGTGAGCTGTGATCTCCTGACCTCCTTGTGATAGTGGCAAAGTAATTCAACCTTTCATCTGTTCACATTTAATTTTAGATATAATGTGGTCCGCTCACACTTTCTTTTTAGGGACTCCTTGAGTCAGAGTGGTTGTAGTAGAAATGTAGGGTCTGGCAGATCCCCATCTGGTGAGGTGCTAATTTCAGACTATTGCAGAGCATGGAGATAACAACAAATTCATCCATTCATTAGATGAATTCCACAGCCTTTGTGATCTCTCAGTTTCAGTGTGAATACAGTATTGCATCTGGAAAAGGGCAGGAGGGATGTGCCATTTTAGACCCCAAGCCAAGACAAATGTGGTGCCTGGGGGAGGTTGTGGCATTGGCAGTGCTGAGTCAACAGTTGGACTAGGGATCTTAGAGGGATTTTCCTGGTTCTGTGAATTTATTAATTTTGATGTTTTGAAGCAGAGGTGAAGCCCTTGGAGGGATGTGCCTTTCAGGGCTGGTTCCAGGTAGATCCTTTGCACAGTCCCTGTGTTTTGGCTGGAACTTGTTTATACTTCAGGTATTTTTTTAAGTAGAAAGTGTTTTCTTTTGCAAGCTTTCCTAACTGATGTCTTTGAAGGGCACTTCAAGGAGGTGAACTTGAAGCTGGTCAAATGAAAAATGTGAAGCTCTCCAGCACCTAGTTTTGGGGATTTAACCATAAAATCTCAGATTTGAGTTGGAAGGGACCTTAAAGCAGTCCAGAGCCCAAAGAGGAAAGTGTGTTAGTGGGAGTTAAGTGACCATCCCAGGAAGAGGCTGGAGGGGTAAAGAAGGAAGGGAAAAATGTGACATGAAAGGGAAAAAGGGGCAGAAGCACCATTAGGAGAGTTGAGAAGAGACTCAGAGGGCTCGCTGCAGCACTGAACTTCTCTTCTTGCCATGAACAGCACATGATAGCAGTGTGTTGCATAATCCAGAGTTGTCATTATTTGACAATGTTCTAACTTATTTTTTCAAATGAATGTTTTCAGCTTTGAATTTGCCTCTATTTTTTTAAAGGCCCTGTTGCTCCACTGTTCTGGGATTAGAAAATCAGGAGCTCCCAGTCAAATTTGTACCATTATTGTTTTGAAATAACTTGGGTTTTGTCTCCTGTTTTACACCAAAAAATACCATTTTTCTCCAATCCAATCCATATGATCCAATATATCCAATCCATTCTCATCACCTAAACTATTTTTAGTTTGTTTTTTTTTCCCATTCATCTTTGTTATTTAGTAAGAAATGTTAAAAAATACCTTTATAGGCATCATAAACTAGAAGATCCAAGAGTGAGGAGTACTCCAAGAGCACAAGTTACAGCACTGGTTATTTAATTAAACTTCAAGTAGACAATGTCTGTTGTGCTAAAGGAGCATGAGAAGTTACTTTCCTGTTTGAACAGTCACTGCTTTGGTTAGCTTTCCATCTCTTAGGCAATTTTATGCTCACATTATCTTTGAGAAGGAGCATTCCCACCACTGCAAGCTGGAGTTTTGTGTTTGCTTGTTCCATATTTTGGTTGTACTTCACCACTAGAGGTGGGAAGGTGGGAAGTGTGTCACGTTTGTCATGGAGGAAATGGTGTTTTGCTCAAAATTAGTTGAAAGTGTGGTGAACATTTTTGAGTGGACTTCTTTTCTTCTTAATTCTGCCAGGGAAATGCAGGGGCTGGGCTACCCAGGCTTAGGCTTTTTGGGATGTGAGGGCACACATCAGCAGGAAAGATCTTGATTTCGTGGTGTCTCCTGTAGAGAAAGGGAAAGAGAGCTGCTGGGGAAGCTCATTAGCTGCATTAACACGTCCTTTAGCTCTTTAGCCTTAATAGCTGTGTGCTCAGGGTGACAGGATTGGCAGATCCAGGTTTCCCGGGGACCTGGTGTGAACTCGGGATGCGCTCACTCAGCTGTGTGCTGTTCTGGGAGCTCAGGGAAGGGCAGAGCAGCCTCACCCACAGCCTCTGTGCTGTGCAGCCATGGCCTGACCCTCAGGGAGCAGCTGGGTGAGATGAGAGGGGGGATTTATCCCTGGTGGCAGATTAAAGCAGGATGGGTGTACAGCCCCCCAGGAAAAAGGAGCTGGGCTGCCTCTAGCTCAACTAGAGGTGCTTCAGCCACCTCCAGGAATAAAACAGGGAGTGTATCCATCCTTCTGCATTGTGTATTCCTACACCAGAGCTGGAAGGAGCTCAGCCTTGTCTGTTTTTCACTATAATTGAGCTTTTGGACTTTGGTTGTTTCCCTTTGATTTTGTGGATAGCCAAGACCAGCTGCTCTGCAGGCAACTGGGAGACTCAAATGTGTGTTGGAAGGGATTTCTGCATTTCAGCTGGTGGAAAGAAGAGTAAGAAATTGGACTGGGAGGAGGGGAAACAATGCAAGAGTGTAACATTCAAGAGTTCAGGATTTTTTAAAGTAAGAAATCAGGGATGGAAAGAAAATCTCTATGGAAATAAGTTTATGCCAGTAAAGGCAAGTACTTCAATATTCTGAAAAGCTGATCAGATAATTCAGACTCTTGTGCATACAGTGTTTGGAATTACATCTAGGTATGTTAAAAAAGGTCTCCTGAATAATTAATGAATAATTTCTAATAGAAAGCAGTGGTTTATACAGATACCAAAGTAATACTGACCTAAAGTAATATGCAGCTTCATGTTTGTTCTCACTGAGAAGAAAAGAAAAAAATCCTTTTTTTTTTTCCTTTAAATTGTTCCTTGCTCCTGGAAGAAGCTGTGTTGCAGCTCAAACAGAGCTCTTGGTGCTCTGCTTTCATCTCCCACATTTGGTCTGTGTGGACCATGTGTTGCTCTATCTAATATGTAATCTTTGCATGGGATACCATCAAAGACAGGCAGCTTTAAAAAAAAATTAAGCCAACAGATAATCTCTGCATGGGAACACAAAGCCAGTGCTTCTTAATAAGGTAATCATATTATAATTGTGTGTGTGTGTGTGTATTTATTTAAATGCAGTTTGTATTGCAGCAGCACCTGAAGGCAAGTGTTGGGAATCAGAAGCAGCTGCTCTGCCTGCAAACACAGCAAGAATGGGCTCACATATTACCAGTGCTTCCCCAGAATTTTATCCAAACGGGTGCTTTTATTCCACAATCTTTGTTCTTCAGGACAGTGAGCTGGGGGGAGTTTGCAAAGCCCAGAGTGTTAAAAAAAAAAAAAGGCACAACCTGGAGGGGAAAGTTCTGTGACACAGGGGCGTTGTGCTCTCCTCTTCCCGCAGTATGGGACTACAGGAGAGAGGGACCTGGCACTAGGCTCTGGAGTGACAAAACTGAGGGGGGAGGGCCTTAAACTGCCAGAGGGCAGGGTTGGATTGGATATTAGGAAGAAATTCTTCCTGACATGGGTTGCACAGAAAAACTGGCTGCCCCTGGATCCCTGGAAGTGTCCAAGGCCATGTTAGACAGGGCTTGGAGCAATGTGGGCTAGTGGAAAGTGTCCCTGCCCATGTCAGGGGGTGGAATGAGATGGATTTTGAGGTGCCTTCCAACTCTGTGATTCTGTGGACATTTGGATGTTGGGCTCCATGGTGTGGAGGAGCAGTTTGGGAGGGAGTGCTATCAAGCCTCCCTTTTCCCTTTGTTTTTTCCTTTCCTTTAGCCTTTCAAAGAAACAAAGCTGCTGTGTAAGAGAGGAGGGACAGATTTGGCTTTCAGGTGTGGTGGAACACAGAGGGTGTTTTGCTTGGAGCAATGCTGGTAGTGTGGCACTTCTGCTGAAATGCTGTGAGTTTGCCAGATAACCCTTTCCTTTTCATGGAATCATGGAATCACAGACTGGTTTGGGTGGGAGGAGACCTTAAAGATTGTATAGTTCCACCCCTGCGTTGGGCAAGGACACCTTCCACTATCCCTGGTTGCTCCAAGCCCTGTTCAACCTGGCCCTGGGCACTTAGGGATGGAGTGTCAGCAACTTCTCTGGCATCAGGAACTTCTTTGTGGAGTTGGAGAGCTCATTTCCTTAGACAAGCAATCACCTGAGCTAGGCATAAGAAATCTCAGCCACTTCAGCTGACTGGTGGGGCTCTGAAATAACCAGCTTCAAGTTGCTTCAGAGCGTCTAAGAGTGAGTCAAGGTCAAAACGTGCCTTACTTTTTTTTTTCATAAGGGCTTGGCTGCATTCACAGGTTTAGCAGCTTGTATATTTGTGGGATTTGTTGCTGCTGGAGATCTCCCGGCTCTCTAAGTCACTGCATCCTGCCCAGCTTTTCCAAAGAATAACATCCGCATGGGAACGTTGCCTCTGAGGTGTTTACACTCATTTCCTTCCTGGGGAAAACATCCAGCACTGAAACAGGCCTTGGGTGACGGCGAGGAGACGGTGGCACATCTTTCCAGAGTACAGCTCGTTCTTAGCTGGTTGTATATGGAGTTCTCTGCATCCTCTTTTCCTTTTCTTCATTAGAAAAGCAAGCAGAAATCTCTTCCCAGTCTAAGGCATCATCGCTCAGCCTCACAGCAAACCCAGCCAGGGCTGGCTGCCGGCCAAGCCTTTGCTCGCTGCAACCTGCACACCGTGTAACTCCTCTAAGAATAGCCCTAGTGATCTTAAAAAAAAAAAAAAGAAAAGAAAAAAAATCACAACATCAAAAAAAAGGCTATTTTAGCAATGTATTATCTTCATCCCTTCTGTGAAGCAGTGGAGTTTGGAGGGGATTTTTGCCCCCACGCCTGTGTCCGTTCTTCCTCCCGCAATGAGCTGTCGCTAATGCCGAGAAATATTTTCGGACTTAATGCAGTGAGTCAGGGCTTAGCTGTAAATTGGTCATGGGATGGGAGGGATTCAGACTGTCTGTTACCCAGGGTCTGGTTTCAGCCATTTCGGTAACATGAGCAATTTCTCAACTGACGGTAATTAGACTCATAATTCTCTCTGAGATGATTTAAAGAGAGGATTAATTATAAAAGTTTCTCAGTGTTAGAACATGTTTCTTTAGTTAAAGTTTGGCATGCTTTCATTTTGTGATGAGCCTGAACGAATGTTCCTCTACTTAGAATATCTAAATACACCATTCTGTCATGCTGTGTAAATACCCGTATTTGTGAGTTTATCTAAACAAATCTCTTAAATGGGAAAAACACATAGAAGGCCCAAGAGCTGATTCAAGGGCTCGTGGAGTGGACTTGCATATTCCTTGTGGGCCTGGTTGGGTTTTGGTAACTGTTTTTCTGGCTGTACTTGATTTCTCACTAAAATAAACAAAACATAGTAGTTTTTTATATCTTCATTAAAAGATAAGTACCCTGATGTGCTTCTCCTTTTGTCTCCCTAGACAGGAACTTTGCCAGGGCCAGCTCAGTGGGTTCTTGAGGGATCTGGGGATCCAGTAGTCCCATGTTAAACCACCTCCTTTGGTTGTATTGCCTTAAAAAAATACATAAAATTGCAAGGTGTGAAAAGAGCCAATTCACATCAACCTCATCAGTCTCCCTTTTAGAAAACCTAAATAAAAGTGGTTGGGTGGGATTATGGAAAGCTTGGCTTAACTTGATGGCATAGATTCACAAAAGGCTAGATGTTATGACACATCTTCTCTATGTTCCTTATTTTCCTGGGGGTAAATTCCAGCCTCTTCTCACAGCATAATAACAGAATATTCCCAGTTGATACTTGAAAATCTTGTCCAAGTTTTCATTTTGTTCACTTTTTTACTTCATAAACCTATTTTCATATGATTAAGTCACATAGCCAAATAATGATGTCATTTTTCTTTTTGCTATTCTACTTCTGTGAGTACCTTTAAAAAGATAAGAGATCCATATCTGGCTCCTTGGCTGCTGTGTTTGAAGTCTGTTTTTCTAGAAAAACATTGTGTTATTAGCTTGTCCTTAAGCTCCGGGAAAAGAAAGTTGTTGGGGGCTTTTTGCTTGTAATAAATTTATATTTAGATTCATATCATTTGTTAATGTTTTTAATAACCTGACTCTCCAGATCTCCCTTGCTTTATGGCCTGTACTTACAACTCCTGCATTATGGATGCTGATGATTACTATGAACATACAAGTTATTGAATTGATTTTATGAATGGTAGTATAGAGCATGAAACTGAGTTCACTTAAGGAAATAAAACAAGGCAAACAGACTAAAATATTAACACTGTGTTTTGTGTCATGTGGCTTGTAATTCATTGAAACCCTTTTGTGAAACGGTGCTTCAGCATCACTCACCCTCCAGTCCCCAGTGTCCCCAAACTTGGCCCAGTTACCTTTGAGACCAAATGTATTGGATCCACTTTGAGTTTACAAGTGGTGACAGATTAATTTGGAAAGACAGATTGCAAACATGCAGCATGGGCCCGGTCTGAGTCATAAAAATGTAATGTATGGCTGGTGCAGAATGATAAAAATTCATATCAGGGGAACAGCTTAATTAACTATTCTTGATTAAAGTAATACAGTGTATGAATTTAATAGCTTGTCTTCAAAAGCAGAATGTGAAATCACTTACTACTTTGGTGTATCTTGCTGTCAAACAGGGAGCTGCCAGCAGTTCTTCGTGATTGAGTTTAGGGGAACTTAACACTGGGGTGGGAGATACCAAATAATTATTCTACTCTTGCTTCAAGCACATTGCCTTACATGAATAAAGAAATTTTCAGGAACAAAGTTGTGGGAGTGGACCAGGAAAAGGATTGAGAATGCATGAAATAGGATTGATAGGTAGGGATAAGATTGATAGAGAAGGGAAGGCTTGTTGGAATTCTGAAGAATACAGCGCAAGGGCTGGAGCTCTGCCATCACAGTATTAGTTAAACACTTTGCCATGTTGCTGATCCATTTGTTGGTCCTTGGGGTGGTGGCAGGTATGGAGAGCAGGAGAACATCGTGTCTCAGTGCTGTCGCCTTGGAGGCCGAGGAGCTCTGGCTCATGGAGGGTTTTCTCCACTTCATGTGGGGCCGTTGTCATTCTTGTTCTTTGACACCTTCCTGGTGCCTGTAGCCAAGTCACTCATTCTGCAGCCATCCCAGCTTCTAGATGCATCAGGACAAGGCCTGGCTTGGTTGCAGGAGCAGGATACTGATGGCTGCTGTCCAGCAAACTTCTAGATCCCATCCAGCAGAGTTCCTGCATAAGCTAATGCTTCCATGTTGGTTATTTTATTATTGATACATCAATGTGTTATTGTACCCTGCTGGTTATTACCTAGGACTGGTGTACTGCCTAGGACTTGGGCCTTGTTGGAATGATCTCCTGATTTTTTAATCTCTCCAAGTTGTTAAGATAACTTTGAATCCTGCAAAACTGAGCCTTTCCTGGCGTGGTGTTCTCTGGGGTTTTGGAAAGCAGTTGTAGTCTCCAGTTCATTATTATTCATCATCCCAGTCCCTAGTGAAAATCCAGCTCCAGGACAGATACCAGCAAAATCCTACTTGATGTATTCCTCCGTTTAAACAATATTCCATTGTAAAGGACCTTCTTCTCAGCCAGCTTTGCCCTTTGATATTAGTCAAAGCTTAGATTCAGCCACTCTGATCAATTAGCATAGATGTGTAAGTAGTCATTATATTATGTCAAAATAATCTTGGAGAAGGGTTTTCTCATCCGCTTTAAAATAGTACACAAATCCTGCTTTACATTTCTTCCAGAGTCAGTACCTTCAATATGTTTACACATGAACTCATCTTAAGAACTTTCCTGATTCCAGTCATTGATAGTTTTCAGGGCATTTTTTCACTTTAAGTAGTTAAATATTCTAGTTGGACAGCTGAGCATTGCTGATGCTTTGCAGTAGGGTGGGTGAAAACAGGAACTTAGAGCAGCTTTCCTGGCTTGGGGCCTGGGCATCTGCACACCTGTGACTGAGCCAAGATACAGAATTTGGGTTTGCTCCTAATTTTTTCCTGATCCAAGATGAAGAAATAATGTTCCTAAAGTTTTCCTAATTTGTTAGGTTCGCACGTGGGATTTACCTTGACTAGTGTTACTGAATGTCTGGGTTCTGAATTAACACAGCAAAGAGGTTTCCCTGGGAGGTAACTCTTGCCTGCTGGTGTCTTTCTCCTGGGAGCAGGGCTCACTGCAGCGGGTGGGCTGGCTGAAATGAATAGGACTGCCTGTGGCTGAAGATATTGTGCCCGACAGTAAGGAAATAGAAAGCCCAAACTTCTTAAGGGCATGTCTGTGTCAACACATTCTCCTTGGAGATACACGTGTTGCAGAAGCTGCTGCTGCAATTACACCTCATTATAAGACACTGTGTTTTTGTATTTTATGAGTGCTTTGAAAAAATTAGCAAAGTCCATTAATAACGTGGCGGGTGAACTCAAATTGCCTGACGATGCTGTTCTGTGCACACAGTGGAAAAATCGATCCATTTAATCCAAGGTAAAGCTGTCTGGCTCTCCAGAGGTGGAGGCTGCCTCCGTTGCTGAGGACTGGAAATCATTGTCTCACACTAATCAAGTAACATCCAGCAATTGTGAGGCTGAATCTTCCAGACTGGTTTGACTCACGGGGGCTCAGTATCTAAATGAAGTGTATTTGTCATGCTGCAGTCCTACAGGATTAAGAGTACTTGGATTCGTTTGATCTGATGCATTCCAACAATATTAAGTAAGTTCATTTTTTATTGTCCTTTGCGCCTTGTATTTTTCTGGCTGTAAAAGTCCAGCATCTTACTTTTTGGAAACTTGAACTGTGATACGACAAATATTTCTGGCCAGTGTTTGTAGCTCTGGCAGGGCTTGAAGAATTCTTGGCTGGCTTTTACACTAGGCTGATATCTGAGACCAAATAGAACAAGAAGCAGAGTACTGCATGTAGAATTAAATCATATTACTAGTTTTTTTATTTGTTTTCTTGTCTTGAAATTATTCACTGTATTCTGTTCTTTTGTGATAAATAGTAACTCTACAGTGTTTAAATCAATACTTCAATGTTAAAGAATTTTAAACAACACTTCTAGAGGTCCTTTTGTCTTTCAGCAAGATAATTATGCTGCAAAATTTGCTTTCCTAATTCATTTGGCCAAGTCCAACTTATTGAATGTTTGGAATGAAGGACTTAGTCCCAATACATCTGTGATTTCTCCTCTGCAGTCTTTGTTCTGTGTCAGACCTCAGTCAAATGGCCAGGAATTATGGATGATCTACCCCTGGAAGTGTCTAAGGTCAGGCTGGACAGGGTTTGGGGTAGTCTGGGAAAGTGGAAGGTGTCCCTGCTCATGGCAGGGGTTGGGACAAATGTGCTTTAAGGTCCCTTCCAACCCAAACCACTCCATGATTCCAAGCTGACTGTGAAGTTGCACTCTTAATGAGAGATGGACCTGCTGAGAGGAAAATAAATACCTTTAGATATTGAAAAATATTCTCAGAACACATATTGTGTTATTAGTGCTGGCCAGAGTTTGTGCTCAGTTCAGGAGAGCATGTGCTGGGTGTCCATGGTGGTGGCTGTGCAGCTCCCCCAGGGCCCATCACGCCTAGTATTAAAATTAATCGACAGCAGTTTTAAGCCCTAGGAATTTGGAGCTTAAACTAAACTCTGAATTTGAGGTTTATGAACAGGCTAGCTAATCATCTAAGCATTTGTCTTCCCAGATAAGCCTTGACAAGATCCTGAGCATTCCCTGCACCCCAGCTGCTGAGTGAGCTGCTTGATGTGGCCTTTCAGAAGCGAGGGGATGGGGAGGAGAGCTGAGAACCATCCCAGTCTGTGACTGCATGGTCACACATTGCTCACTTGGTGCTGCCAAGCAGCAGGAAAGTCCATGGGAGGGCTGGAGAAGAGAGTCCTTGAGCTCAGGTTTGAGGCAGGAGCTCAGGTGAACAGCACATGGCAAGGATTTGCAATGGCTGAGGCAAAGCAGCAAGCCCTGTGCATAGTAACAGAAAGGATTTAATGACCCTAGAACTTAATTAGGACTGTGCAATGTTATAGCTGTAAGTTTAGGCCATGTGTGACTCTTCATTTAGAAGAAAGGAGTACAGGAGCCTTGGCTGAAAGGAATGTATTTCCTCCTGCTCATTACACTCAGATGATTGCTGTTGTTTAAGTGAAGTTTAAGCATCATAAAATGTGCCCTCATCTTGTGATCCCCATCTGCTGCTCGCCCTTCCTTTCTCTGCTGAAGGTTATTTCAGCAATTTTGCCAATAGCACAGGATGCTGTTCCTGGGGCAGGTTGTTTGCCCATCTTCCCCGACAGCTTTCCCTCCCTGCGGGCCTTACCCAGCTGTTCTGAACAGAGTCCTTCCAGCATGGAGTCACTCCTGTTATCAGCATGTTTAATAACTGCAAGATAAGTCTTCAGCACATGCTGGAAGATTTGTGCAGGCCATGATTCAGGAGAGCAGCGAGTGGGCCTGTGCACCTTGACCTACAGGGGATTTAGGCACCTCCGTGTTTAGGGACGTTTAAGGACCTCTGGTCCTTCAAGTGCTTTGCAGATCCAGGAGCAAAGTGTTCAAGTTTACATCAGGAAAACTGTTAGCAGTGAATTTAGGCATGTTTTGTTAAGGACAAACTCTGCTGCATCCCAGAGCCTCGGTGATGTGGAAGGCTGTGCTCTTCGTGAGGAGTCAGGGAATTAGAGCAGTTCTGCATTTCAGTGGTGGGGGAAACACATGAACCTCACACACATTTAGTGCCTCCATTTGTTTCAAAACTGCTTTTGCAATTCTTCAGGTTGGGAATTTTAGGGCTTGTCAGAATGTTAGATTTGGCTGCTAAGTGCCAAATGTGATGTTTCTTGTTTCTTTGTTAAGTTACATGATCTGTTTGTTATTATCTTATGAAGTTGAAAAGCTTGCTGGAAGGTCAGGTGTGCTCCTTGTTGAGTCTTGATGTTCTGGATTTGGTAGGTCTCTACTCTGGTTTTGAGTGCTTATAAAGCGTGAGGCATAGAAAGGCCAAGGGAGGGATTCATATCATGGGGTCTCTGCTGTGGGTTGTTAAAAAGGTGAAAGTTTTGTCAGAATGAATGATTCGACCAGGTGCTTGAACATAGGTACAGGATCTCCAGAGAGCCTCGATCACCATCTCTGCTGCTCTTCAGTTTGCAGAGAGATGAACAAGTGACAACTATTAATCACAGCCAACTGATTTTGATTTCAAAATAGATTTTGTTAATCTTTTTAGTGGCAATCAGGGAAGATTCTTGTCCTGATGCATCTGCTGTGCTTTTATATGAATCACAGTGTTATAAAAAAGGAAGAGGAATTATGGGGCTTGGGTGACTTAAATAAAATCTATTTTTGCTGTTAGGATCATAGCATTGACATGGTATATGGTTTGAATTAAAGTTCTCATTATCACATTAAGATTCAACAAGGAGTTAATTAAGTGTAGGGAAGTAATTGAATGCTAATAGTACAACATTGCAGTGAAAAATGATGCCATATCTCTATACTAAACTCTAGTTTTCTCCTCCTTATGAATACTATGCCTATGACCATGCATTGCAGTGCACTTCTGACTCAGGCAGAGAGCTTCTTTGTTTGGGACATGATGGTCCATCATTTTTTAACATCCCTGTGATGGGACAACCATGTTAAATTTTAGAGGTGCTTATCTTTCCACTCACCTCACTTGAAAAGAAAACAGCTTGTGTTAAAACTTGGTGTCTGCAAATGGCTGGAAATCATCTATAGACTTGGAAGCCAGTTTTGCTTAGATAGGAAAATTGAAATGATTTAAGAACACCTGTTTTGCATGTTGCATGTGATTTTGGTTAATTTTAAGGAGACCTGATGCGCTATGAGTCATAGAACATATGGATTTTTTACTTCCTGATATTTCTGTTAGTACCAAATTGTTTTGTTTAATATTTCAAGCATTGAGACAGGAAGAGAGACCATCCCCAGCAACTTTTTGGCGTGAGAGACATCTTGAGCACTGTACCACAAATGTTTTGTAGCCATTAGAGAAGGTGAGTTTAGCTAATTTCTCCTTCAACATTCTTTTACTTTAGGTTTTTTTTGAGTATGAATGCATAGTTTACAGGTGCACCATGTATTTGTTACAGGTCAACCTTGCTTGTTTGAGGTAATGAATTAAAAACAGGAATAAAAAAAATATATATGGCAATGCACGTGATCCATCCTGAATTCAGAGGGGCTTTAAATACAGTGGCTGAAATTGGAAATGTGCTTGGTAGGAAAGATGTGGGCAGATGGGAAAGAGCCAGAGGGGAGTGACAAGAATAGGATGCTTAGCAAACGTAAGTTGTAATGGAAGATGGAAGGAATTGATTTGTTTAGCCTAAAAATACACAAGGAAATGAGTCGTCTGATATAGGAAAGGTTGCTTTAAAAGGCACAACAATAGTTTTTTCTCCATGACTCCTGAGAGAGGCAGGAAGGCATCAGGCAAGGATTAAAGCTTGGGTAGTAGGTTAAATGTTTGAACTTTCAGGGAAGTGGTAAGATGAAAGACGGACTGTTGGGAAAACCTGTGGGATGGGAGTTTGGAGAACAGGTTAGACAGAAATCTGTTGGAGTGGTTTAGGTATATGCCCTGGGGTGGTGCAATTGTGTGGTATTTTGAAATATCTTACTTTTGTGATGGTTGATACCAGGTGAAGATCTGAGGACACGGATCTTGTAGGGTTTCACTAAGCTATTTCATGTTCTGATATAGAGAGACATTGAAATTTTGTGGGTGAACGATGGATCCATCCCTGCTTGCCTGGTCTTGCACAGCATGATGTCTCCTTTTCCATGGCCAGTCACTCCCAAGGGAGCTGACACCAAATCCCAGCCCTGCCTGGGCTCATGCACCACTGGGGCTGATGCACACAGCCACCCCGGGCTGGCTCTGAGTCTTTCCTGGAGGGAAGATTTGCTGCCTTCTGGAAGAGGAAGGCAGAGCTCATTCTGAGTCTCTTCCATGTCGTCTCCCACCCATGAGGAGTAGTCTTGGGAAGAAGGGATGCAGAAGATGAGAGGATGGAAAAGCAGAGTGGTTATTAAAGGCTGTAACAGACATACAGTTATTTTGGGACTCTGAAATACTGGTCATCTTAGGGTGTTAGGATCATTGATTTGCTAAGGTTGAAAAAGACCTCTAAGATCATTGAATCTAACTGTTAATGTCCTAAATGTTGGACTTGAGTATTTCCAGGCCTGTAATTGTATTTTAGGCTAGCTCTTCTCCCAGTATTGTTTTGGATATCTTCTAACCTGCACCACCCTGAGCATCAGAGCTATATTTCTACATCCTCATTGGAATATATTGGTGCCTCATTTTGCCAGCACTTAAGAGTTACATTTATTTATCTGCTCTTCTTCCAAGGAAACTTAGAGGAGATAAACACTTAAAACCCAGCCTCCATTACTGATTTAAATGGCTTATAAAATTTTTAAGCTGTTTATGATTGTCTTTCATTCTGATGTATGTGGTTTCTCTTCTCAGTATTGCCCTCAGATGAATGTGTTGGGAGAATCCAGGCAAAATCCTTATACAGCTGAGGACTGGAAACACAATTAGTGAGCAGGCCACTGTAGTCTGTGAAACAACAATGATTCTTTCTTCTGGCCAAAAGTAACTGCTAACTAAAACAAGGAGAAGGTGGTACAAAATACACAGATATGATGCAAGGCTTCTCCTGCAGTCCTAATGTTTCTCCTGTGTGTCATAGTACAAATGTGATACTTAATAATATTCCATCTCTTATGTCCTTTAAAATGCACATTTTACCCAGGCGTGCTGGAATTTGCCATGTAGCAAGAGCTGTTATTCATTCTCTTGGGTCTTAAATCTTAAGCCTGGTGCAAATTTGAGAATTAATGCAAATAAAACAGACGTTGAGAGGAGCGAAATACAGACATTGAAAATATGTTCCAGCAGTGGCGTTTACATAATTGCAATTACTGAAAATCTCAAAATTAGAGCCTTGGACAGTGCTGGGAGAATGAGAGCTTATTGTAGGGAATTCTTGCTGGTTTGGAACACTCAAACCCTTCCTGACATGAATGTATGTGTATTGCTGAGTAGCACCACTCTTGGTTTTCTGTTATCTCACTTCTCAGGGTTACATCATTCATAATTTCTTGCTACCATTTCACTCTGCTTACCTGTAACGTAACAGTATCTTTTCATTTGAACCACATCTTTAATTAGTTCAGGTTTTTCCTCTTAATTGTAAGCAACAAACCCAGAAGGACTTTGTTTTCCCTTGTTCCATCCTTTGTAAACCCCAGGTTAGAACAAGAGAGGGAAAAGTATTTTCATAGGATCATAGAGTGGTTGGGGTTGAAGGAACCTTTAAGCTTATCTCATCTGACTCCCTGCCATGGGCAGGGACAATTTCCACCAGCCCAGGTTGCTCCAAGCCCCATCCAGTCTGGCCTTGGACATTTCCAGGGATCCAGGGGCAGCCACAGCTTCTCTGGGCACCCTGTGCCAGGGCCTCACCACCCTCAGAGGGAACAATTCCTTCCCAATATCCCATCTATCCCTGCCCTCTGGCAGTGGGAAGCATTTCCCCTTGTCCTGCCACTCCATTTCTTGTAGACAGTCTCTCCCCACGTTTCCTTTTGGCTCCTTCAGGCACTGGAAGGCCACAATTAAGTCACCCTGAAGCGTCTCTACTTCATGCTGAACAATCCTAATTCTCTCAGCCTTTCCTCACAGCTGAGCTGCTCCATCTTGTGTGTATCCTGCTAAATTCCCTGCAAAGACTTGGTTAATGGGACCCTGTCATTATCCTGACGTCTAGGAGGATGTCAGTGCACTTTATGGAACTGCTTGGATGTAATAAGAAAAATGTAATAAGCACAGTCTGCCCAAACCTGCAGTTGACAGATCAAAGTCAGTGATGTCCATAACTCCAGAGGAGGCACCATCAACATGCTGATGTTTGCAGATCCAGCTGCTATTCTGAACACCTCCTCAGTGTGGCTGTTTGGTGGTCACCATCATTTCCATGAGGCCTACATGGTAACCCAAACGTTGTATTAAGGCAGTGAGGGAGGATCTGTGTGCATCTGCAGTCTTGTTTGGTTTTGACAGCACAGAAAGATCTCAGGAGGCTTTGCTTGCATGTGAAGGCATCTCTCAGGAAACTGATTTTACAGAGGGTTAAAGTAGAGCATGTTCCAAAAACAGGCTGAAAAAGACCAGTTTTAGCACTAGAAAAGCAGCTTAGTAATTTTCTACAGCTGCTGAAAATGTAGATCCAGCTATTTAAGCACGGCACACACCTTTTTCTAGCTATGTTCTCTCATATCTGTTTGAAGGGCATAAAACTTCAAACCCATCCCACTAAGAAGTTCTGCAAAATTGTGGTGCTGTAAGTCTCCTGCCATTCCAGCAAGGTGCCTTCATGGAGCAGGAGTACTCTGAGACCCCGACTCCCTCTCACACCATTTGTCCCTGGCTGTAAATGTTTCACAGACTTTACCCAGTCCTGTTGTTTCATGCTCATTGCCAGCTCTTTCTGTTTTACTGCACTTGGTGGAAAACTGCCTTCAGGAGACACACTTTTGAAGAACTGGGAGCATGAGTAATATCTACATTTACTAAAAATAAATGTATTTTTGTAAAAGCTGGTTGAGTGAGAGAGACAGAACAGTTGATGACGAAGGCTTATTAAGCAGAAAATTAATTTTTGAGCCAGGTTTTGTTATCTAGGGTGGCTCTATAATCCAGGAGAGCAACATACCTGCAGAAGTGCAAGGTTGCCAAGTGCTTTTTGTTGCCAAATGTTCTCTGAAGTTTCCTCAAGAGTCAGCCTGGTCTTCCAAGTCATCAGGAATGGAGTGTTAAACTTTTTTCTATCTGATTTTTATTTGCTAGGTAAAAGTTTCAACCAGTCTGATGTACCAAAGCCACTGAGGATTGAGTGTATTATTGAGAGCTGGAGAGCAGGTCGCCTTCCTGCCTGTAGCATTTTGTTTGTATTTTGAATATCTTCTGATGCCACTATTCTTCATGCTCTAAGCCACCTTGCCACCTGGATTTCTGGGGCATACAGCTGTGAGGAGGGGCAGTTTTCAGCCTCCTGGTAGAGGGGATGTTCCCCATCTTCCTTCTGTGAATCCCCTCGTGCTGGCAGTCCTGCTTCCCTTCCCCTGCTTCCTGCCCATGCTCTCTGGGTTTATTACAGGGATGGGCAGGGCTCCTGCTGCAGGAGCAAGGCAATTTCCCGTGTCACCTGAAACTTCATGCACCTTTGGAGACAAGTGTTCTGGCTTTATTTATCTCTGCTGTGCTCATTTTCTTATCCTGGATGACCTTTCGGAGTGCTGCGGAGGAGCACTGAAGGAACCAGAAAACCCTGATTGTCAGGGCAGCATAATCCTCATATTTCACAACAGAGGCATTTCACCAGTGATTACACCTCTTGTTTTCTGTAGAGGACACCTTGAGGTTTATCAGTCTGTCTGCAGAAAGGAACTTTGAAGTAGAAATCCAGATTTTATTTTTCTGGACCTTAATGTCCCAAGCAGATTCACCCATGTGGGTTGATAACAGCTCAGAGCTATGAAAGGGAGCAGGATGGCAATGTGCAGGGAAGTGTTTCCCTGCAGGATTTATTGGTGGTACTTATTTATCATTTATGTGCCTTATTTGAAATTTCATCTGTTTTACCTGCCCTGATTTCTTGTAGTCCAGCCAGCTGCTGCTCCATGTCTGCTTTTCACACAAAACCCTGGTGTTTGACTGCTACTTAACAGAATTAACTGGAATTACTGTAACTAATTAGCCCAGACTTTCTAATATTGACTGGGAGAAAAAATGATGTTTTTGAAAGTTGTAGCCATTGTAGACCTTCTGATGGGCTGCAGAAAGCTGCTCAGGATTTACACATTTCTCCTTTTCTACCTATTTTTATCTCATTTTGAGTATTTTTTCTTTTTTGGAGGGGGCTTTACGAATCATCCATATTTTATTCCAGGAGCTGGAGTTCCTACAGCAGAATTTCCCAGTAGGTTCCCTGGGAAGGAGGAGCTCCATTAAGTGGCTGGTTTCAGGGTGAGGTCTGCCCTCTGTAACACATTCATTTTGGATCCCTGATGAAAGCACAGGATTTTTGCCTGCCAAGCCTGGGTTACACTCCCTGTGTCAGTGCAGACTCGCTGCATGATGCTGGCTGGGTTTGCAGAACTGGGTTTTTTTCTCAAATGAATGCCAGGCCCTGTGTCTGCTGCTGCCTTCCTTTTGCATGCCTGAATGGCCTCAGTCTCTCCTGCTGCTGCTTGGGGATAAAACTCAACAAAACTACTCAAAAGTGTTTTTTTTTCCAGGCTCTGACTATACTTTATCATGGAACTAAAGGCTGGATGAGGTTGGAAGAGACCTCTGGATGTCTTCTAGTCCAGCCCTGTGACTCAGGCAGGGCTACCTAGAACCTCCTGCCCAGAGTCAGGTCCAGACAGCTTTGAGACATCTCCAGGGATGGAGACACTGACAGGGGTGGGGCCTCTTGGGCAACTCCTCCCTGCTGGGCTGAGGAGATCCTGACCTGACACAGCAAGAGTATTTATTAAAACATTCCTTAAGACAAGGTTTCTGTTACGAAATGTGACCTCGAGCTTCACCCAAATGCACAGATACCAGCCATGTTTTCAAGTCCTCCCTGTGAGCATCAAGGTGCTCCAGCAGCAGGACAGCCAAGGCACTGTGGTGACAATGTCTTTGTTAGGTGTCTTCTGACCACAAGGATCCATTCCTGCCCGTGTGCCCTGATGGTTAAATTTACTGCTAAGCCCTGGCTCTAGGTCTGGTGTACATTGTGGGGGTGAGGGGCATCTGGAGCTCGTGGTGTGGTTCTGAGGGTGTCCTGTGCAGCACCAGGATCATTGCGGGTTAATTCCAAGCCAGGATGTTCTGTGATCCTGTGAGGCACTCCTGTTTCCTTCCCATCCTGGCTTCCAAAGCCCATGGTCAGATGGGTCTGTGGTTTTCATCCATCCCTCATTCCCTGTGGGGGTCTGAGAGGAGGAGAGCAGACTCCTGTGTCAGCACCATCCATGCCATGCCAGGACACCCTCCTGGATGCCTGTACACATTCTGGCAGGGCTAATGTGATTCCTCGGATGAAATTGCATCCAGGAATAATTTCTTTTGACTAGTATCTGAGATTTTTGCATATTTGATTTGCCTCTTCGTTATAAAGTTACCTTAAATAACGTTTTCAGTTGGTTTTGCTTCCAGGTAGGTAGAAGAAAAGAGAGAAAAGCTCTCTTCCTGCCAAAGGATAGCACAAAAAATGAGCCTTTATGTACAGAGAAAGCAAAGAAACTTGAGTAAATCTCATGGGTCAGTGCTTCTCCCTTGTTCATCCTGATGGATCAGACAGCCCATGTGAGATATTACTACCTGAGGCTGGTGCTCATGACTGAGTGAGGTCAAAAAGCGCTGGGCTGGCATATTGAAATTTAACATCTCATCATTCAGTCCATTTCTAACTGATGCATTTGGTTCCAGCTTTTCAAATACAATTATTTTTAAGAATATTTTATGGCATAAAAAGAAAACAAATACTTCATTTTTCTTCTAACTGACTGTAATGGTGATTTGCTTGGGTCTAGAAAGCAGCTAAAGGTGCTGTTGGCACCTTTGAAGAGAACTGTCATCTTGATATAAATCAGGAATATTATTTTATAAGGACTGTTAGCAGCTTACTTGAGTCAATCTGTGGCAGCCTTATGAAGAAAAGCAAAATACTTCAAATGAAGTTCACATGTCTCTAGAAATGGGCTCATCAGAGGGGAGGCATCAAGGGAAATGTTGACAGATATTTAATTATAATGGCAGTAGTGGCTGTTGCTGTGTTAATAGCATCTGGCAGCAGAGTCACTGCCATCTGTTAGTGCCCTGAAATCCTGGAGATGGTGCATCCTTTATGGAGAAATTAACAATAATTAACAAATCTATCACATGAAATCACCTTGATTGGATGACAGCCTTACGTTGATAATGATTAATTGCAAAATAATGTGGAATAAAATGTCCACTATTCCCCTTTTTTGCTGCTGCTGCTCTACAAGGCAGCATGCTGGGGGATTTCCTTTCAAGCCTGTGGTGTGAGGCAGCATTTACTGCATTTATTGTAAATAATCCTTAGAAGCAGAGTTAGATTAAAACCAAACTTCTGCATATTCATTTCAATTTACAACAGATTAGGTCTCTAAAACCAGTTGTGGTTCTTTTGCTGCATGGTAACTTACTTACCATGTTAAATAAGGGAGAAAATTAGGTTGGACTGCCAGAAGTGACCCTTCAGCCAAAGTCAAGTCAGTCTGGAAGAACAATCTGACTGCATTAAAGCGTTTCAAGGTGTTTTTGTTAGCTTGGTATTAGAAGCCAAGCCATTAATTTCTGATGAGTCAGTTTGTCTTCAAAGCTACGAGGAAAAATTATTTTATTTGTTTGCATTTGGAAGAATTATTTTTGAATATCTATTTTTATCCAAGCCAATATTTCAGTCAGTGCAGTGAAATATCACTGCTGTAAATAAGAGTTATAAACAAAGCAGTGAGCCAATTTGAGACCTGGTTGGGTTTTATTTTTTCTCTTAACTCTTCCTTTTCTGTCTGTTCCTGCTGAGCAACAGATGGAGAAGGTAACATACTCTGCTTAAATAGGAGAATTGTAATAGATAATTGAGGTGTGGTAATTATCAGGAGCATCAGGAGGGAAAGAGTAAACTCTGGAATCTTGAAGTCAACTAAACAGGAATTTTATTTCTCTTTTCCCATGTGTGTCAGTCAATATTCTGAATATTACTCTGGGACTCACAGTGAGAAGGCAACATATACTTTTCTTGTGTCTTTCTATTTGTTCCTAAGTGCCAAATCCTGAGGGATTTGGACTGACTCCAGCTCTTGATAGAGCTGCACTGACACCAAACCATGAGCAGAGATGTGGAGAGCTGAGTTTGTGGTGCCTTGATTTATCACAGCTTCCAACACAGGAGCTGTAGATCAGAGTCTTCCCTTCCCCTTCCCATCCCATGGAGTGGATCTGAGGGTAAAGGTTCAGGAGGCTGGGGTTTAGCTGATTTATGGCTTTGTTGTCTTCTCCATGAGACCCATCCCTCTCTTTTTGTTTTGCTCTGACAGCCGTGTGAGTCAGATGTGAGCTCATGGGTTGTGTCTCTGTGTACACGTGTTCATCACACACAAATGTACATGTCACACCCTCCTAGCACTGTTAAGTCTGGAAGATGCTTTGAAAAAAGTGATTTTGGTTTTTGTTCTGCTGCTCTGGCGTGATATCACAGGATCCTGAGCAGGCAGGGACTGGTGGGGTGTAGCAAACACAGACACCCTTGTTAAGGCTGGAAGAAGGGCTTGTTTCTCTCTCACTGCTATTTTCATGCAAGGCACTGTTCCCTGGTTAGGAGGATTAGAAGATATGCATTAAACAGTGTTAAATATGCTGAGGCAGTTGATGTTTACAGCCCTTGTAGAATTATTCATTAAAATATTAACTGCTAGACGGCCTCCTTTTTTTTTTTTTAATTCAATGATTTAGTAGCCCTTTCCAAAATCTTGTGTGATTCAGAAATTCAAAGACTAAATAAGGCTAAATAAAACCACCAAAATTACCCACAAAAACATTGATTCTTGGGTTTATGTTTCTTAAATTGCCATGGGTGTGACATGCTTAAGAAATACAGAGGGATTTGTGGAGTGTGTGAGCTCTAAGATTTGACTCAGACCTCTCCCATCTGCACCAGCAGCTTTCCCTAACACATGGCACTGGGAAGATCTGGAAGAGACTGTATCCCTCTGAAGGATTTTGGAAACAATAGACACGTGTTTGCACTAAGTTTTGGGTTATAGAAGCTCATAACATGATGAGGAGGTCTCACTGAGCAGTGCTTGCTCTCAACTCTCCCCTCCTAGGCCTTTTTTAAGATGTTTTTAATGGCTCTGGTCCTCTGCAAAGGACAGGGTTGTGTTCTTGTCCATAAACACAGACTGGTTTGTCTTGGAAGGAACATCAAAGCCCATCCCATCCCACCCCCTGCCATGGCAGGGACACCTTCCACCAGCCCAGGCTGCTCCAAGCCCTGTCCATCCTGGCCTTGGACACTGCCAGGGATCCAGGGGCAGCCACAGCTTCTCTGGGCACCCTGTGCCAGGGCCTGCCCACCCTGACAGGGAACAATTCCTTCCAGTATCCCATCTAACCCTGCCCCCTAGCAGTGGGAAGCCATTTCTCCTTGTCTTTTCCCTCCATCCCTTGTCCCAAGTCCCTCTCCAGCTCTCCTGGAGCCCCTTTAGGCACTGCAAGGGGCTCTGAGGTGTCCCCAGAGCCTTCTTCTCTGCAGGAGAACACCCCCAGCTCTCCCAGCTTGGCTCTAAAGCAGAGGAGCTCCAGCCATGGCACATCTCTGTAGCCTTCTCTGGACTGTCTCCAGCAGCCCCACATCCTAATTTTGGGGATCTTCAGAGCTGATTTGCTTCTTTGGGCCCCTTGTGCCCAGTTTTGTGGCTGAGCAGTTGCTGCTCTTCCCCGCCACATCCGACATGTACTTCCTCCTGCAGACAGTTCCTTGCTGCTGATGTTTCCCCACCCTGTTCTGAGCCAGCCTGGGGGTGCTGGGTGACTCTGGGACTGCCTTCCCAGTGCTTTGCCTTGCTCTGGTGCAGGTGGAGGCTGCTGTTGTTATTGATTTAAATGAGCACCCCCCATTTTCCATGGACCGTTGGAGAGTTACCAGCCAGCATGGAGTTTGATCCCTGGATGTCATCCAGTAACCCAGAGGCAATTCCACATGCCACCGAGCCCAGGGTGTTTAAAAATTGCCCACCTGGGGTCATTTCATCTCCTGTGTTACCTTTAATTTCATTTTTGCTGAGCTTTTCTCATTCAGTTGAGCCTGGACCCAGCCGAGTGTGACACCCTGATGACAAATGCCTGTCACCTCTGTGTGCTTAATAAATACTGATGCTGTTGTGTGCTTTTTGTGTGTTTCAGGAAAAAAGTGCCAGTTCAAACACAAGACTTAAATCTAATAAAGAGATCCCAGGATTAGTACATCAACCCAGAGCAAAGTAAGTTCAATTTCTGTTGTTTAAATCATAATACAAATAAACACAAGCAGTGTCTGTGAGGTTCACAATTACTGCCTAGGCAAAGACCAAATGACCCAGCAGCCCTAAAGTCATGCTGAGTTAAGTACTAGAGGTAAGATCACCTGTGTCCCAAGACTGGGAAGCATCCTCTCCTTTGCACAGCGAAGATGCAGGACTTGAAAAAAGGTGAGATGCATCCTGCTGTGCCCAACAGAAGACCCTGTGCTATTTCTCAGCTTTCTATACAACTTACACAGAACAAACTTCTCTATATCCACTGGTGTTCCTAAATACAAGTGGGTCAGTCCCAGGGAGGTTTTTGCTAGCTCCTGGTGTAGATTAGCAGCTATTCTGCCTGGGACTGGGAATGGTCAGGTTGTTAAAATGAAGGTTGTTCTTCCCTGCTTGGCTGGCAGTTCTGTACCCGTGCTCTGCCTGGAGTCAGTCAGTGTTACATGAAATATTTGCCTCCTGTGGCAGAGCTGGTTATTGATAGTAGTAACTCATTTATTTTCTAACTCAGCATTACATTTTAATCACTAATTGGCTGAGGAATAACTGATTACACAGAGCCACATATTGGGTTCGTGAAGAACAAGTGATAAAGGTTTGTGATTTGGGTTTTGAACAGCAGTGGAAATGCTGTTCCTTGTGCCCTGCCCTCAGGGCACTTACTAACTTAAACTTGCTGCCTATCAAGTGTTTTGAGCACTATTTCAACTCTGGAAACTGTAGTTATTTCCTAATCAGCTGACAGTGTAATTCAGCCTCTTTTCAAAGGGAAAAGCCAAGTGCTTTGGATGTAATTGCAAAGAAATTCATGGTAGAGAGGTGGAGGTAGAAGCACTCTGCAGCAAAGCTGTACTTCATTATTGTGGCTCAGTCCTTCCCAGCAGGGTCAGAGATGTATTTAACATGCTCTAACATGAGGCTAATTACTTTGGGATAAAAAAGGGCTGTTCTTTTGGTGGGTCATCTTTTGATACATCCACAGCAGAGGAATTACATGAGGCCAGGGCTTCCATTCCTTGATAAAACTCTAATTTGAAAAGTCTCTGCAGAAATCAGAGCTGACCAAAAAGCCTGTTTTTTACATTGCATTGACAGAGATAAATATTTCTGTCACAGACCTGCAGAAATAAGGAAACTTCCCAGAGAGGTGCAGAATGTAACATAAGGTTGTTGGGTAGATTCTCCAGTGTTTGCCCAACCTACCACTGCATTTCTGTTTATAAAGTGGGCTCATGTGTTTGAGTTGCTAATTGCCAAGTCAGCAAACAGCTGTTATAATGTACAATATTTTTTTAAGGTTTATTGTCTAAAAACCATGCCAGTTCTGACTACAAGGTAGGGTGGCATTGTGTGGAAAAGGTCTACTGAGCTGGAAGAGCAGAAATTAACAGATAGATCATTAGATGCATCTTACAGTATTGTTCTGGTACAATGGATGTTACTTCTAAACAAAACATGGACTAAGTACCAAATTATAAATTTGGTACATTACAATTATTTTACAATATCTTGATGTCAGCTGAAAAGTAAGATTGTGAGGGCTCTTCCCCCTGCAGGAGAATTAAAGTTTTCCATCCAGAGCCCTGGACTTCAAAACCAGGGGATGTAGAGAGCCAGCAGTAGCTTTATGGGGGTCTTTGGCAGAGGGAGAAGGGTTGGTCCTTCCTCTTCACACCCAGTCCTGGTACCTGCCACACCTTCAGGGCTTCCCCCTGCACCCTGCCCCAACCTCACAGGCATTTGCTCTGTCTGTTCATCACCAAACTCACCCCCCTGACCCCTTGAATGATCAAACACACCCACCAACTATCCTGAGACAAATTCATAACTGAGGGAGTGACAGCAGCCTGAAGCATCAAATGAAAGTGGTTATTTCAGACCAGTTTTACCCTGCCAAATCACAAACTCTTAGAATGGTTTGGGTTGGCACTTGAAAAATCAGCTAACCCAAGCTCCCTGCCATGGGCAGGAACACCTTCCACTAGACTAGATCTGTAGAATTATCCTGTGGGATTTTTCAGGGATATGACTACACAATACTCCTTTTTTCTTCCCCTGTCTTCTTTTAGTTCTCTGACGAATTATGGTGGGGGTGAGTCACTACAGTATTATCTCATTTTATTAGAAACTGGATTTATGAAGTTGTAAAGGCAAGAATATTTTTCAAGCCCTTGTCTACTCAAAAAGGGCTGCACTGCTCTAAAATCCCTCTCCAAGGCACCTGAATATGCAGGTGATGGGGTCAGCTGTCCCAAAAAAAGCATCTCTTCCACATCTGAGGTGGAGGTGGAAAGCTGAGGAACAAGCAGACAGCTGGGGACAGGAACTCCCTCAACCACTGAAAAGTGAATTGTTCCTGCTCCTGAATCACCAGCTTTAGGTTTTAATGCCATTTCTGAGCCTTCCTCGTGTGAACTGAGCTTCATTTATGTCCCACATAAGCAGATCTTTGTATACGTTCAGCCGATAGCAGGGAGGGCTCAATGCTGAGCTTTGTGGGGAAGTGCAGCCCGTTGTGGGGCACTTAGGGAGAGCATTAACTCATTACAGCTGAAAGGATCACTCTGAGCAAGAGGGGATGGCTGGGAATTCAGCAAGCCGAGCCAGCTTTCTGTGCTGGGGCAAATCTCCAAGAGCTGTGTGTCCTTCTGACCGTTTGGCATCACTGTCACCGCTGGCTCCGGTCCCCATCCTCCCCTTTTTGCATCTTTTTGTGTTGCACATGGAGTCCCTGGCACATTTCCCCAGCTGCCTGTGAGCCCAGTGCTCCTCCCTGCTGCGGGTCCAGAGGATGCTCCAGCCTCACCTTCCTGGCGGGGTGTTACTCCTGCAGGAGGGAGGCTCTCACCATCCCCCACATACCACCTGCCGTCCATCCTCACCCTTGTCTCCTCATCCTTTCTGTGTTTTTAGCTTGCAAGTTCCCCATGGGGAAGGACCTGGGGTCTCATTTGACCATCAGCATTTTACAGACAAAGAAAGAAGAGTATTTTCCAGCCCTCTTTACTAATTCAAGATCATATCACTGAGCCTCTTGGTGCTGAAGAATTAGTTGAAGTGAAGGGGCTGGAGCACCAGGAGGGGCTGAGGGAGCTGGGGAGGGGCTCAGCCTGGAGAAGAGGAGGCTCAGGGGGGACCTTCTGGTTCTGCACAGCTCCTCACAGGACGTTGTAGCAGTTGTCAGTCTCTTCACCCCCATAACAAGTGGCAGGACAAGAGGATGCAGTCTTTAACCTCACGCTGTGTGTGTCTCATTCTGTGCTGGTGAGGTTGGCAGTCCTGGAGAACCTCCTGTCCTGAAGGAGAGGGGGTCTCACTCTCCCTCTTAGAGGGAGAGGTACTGTGCTATCAACTTCTGCAGTCAGCCTGGAAAAGGGAACAGTCTCCTGGATGTGTGTGGATCCATCCCAGTTACCACACCAAGTGTTGCCCATGTACACAGAACTAAATGCAGTAATTTTTCATGGGCAAACAAAAAACAGGGGGGAAAAAGACTAAAAATTGACATTGTAGATGAAACATAAAGTGATTTATTTTTCATGGTGGTAGAAGCTGACAGCTGGGCCCCTCAACATCCCTGGGTTGTTCTATAATGGAACAAATCCTGTTGGTATTGATACTGTTCCTTTGCCTTCCAGCATGCACATCTCCGAAAGCCAGCAAGAGTTCTTCAGAATGCTTGATGAAAAAATTGAAAAGGTAAGACACAGTGATGTGAACATCCAGTCTCCTTCAGGGGTGGGCACAGCTTCATGGGGAGGACAGGGACCTGCCTGCTGCAGCTCCCTGTGTTCTCCATTTGGAGGGGTCTGGCCAAGGTTTCCCTTCCAGCTCCTTGGTTTGATAGTTCAAGTGCAGAGAAGACCAGGAGGGTGAAGAGTTTGCAGGAGAGAATCCTTTGTTTTGTGGGAATGTCAGAAGCCCGGAATTCATGGCAGGCTAACTCAGATGTTCAGGATATACATGCTGGGTAAAGGTGAAGAGCAAAGTGGGATTTTATATCATTGCTGATTTGATCTTGCATCTCACTGGGAGACAGCTGGAGTGTTAATGCTGTGGTAGTTGGGGTACCCCAGGAATTCTTGCTGAATCTCCTCGAAATAGCCACTGGCTCCAAGGGATGGTGTGGCTGTAAGCGTGGGTAACCCTGCCCCAGGGCTGTGCCAGTGAAATAATGGCGCTGGAGATGTTTTGAAGAAGAGGATGTATAATTCTTTGCATATCTCAGCTGTCCTGAGAGCAGCTTTTGTGTGTTTCAGAAAGCTTTTAAATGACACCCTTGGCTTCTTTGTGAGACAGCAGTGAAGGAGCTGGAGCACAGCTCGAGTGGCTGAGGGAGATGGGGGGGCTGATGTTCACACACCAATTTACTCTTTACAATGCCTATTTTGGGGTTGTGCATCTTATTTAAATACTTCATATTAAATATTTGCTTCCTCAGTAGCAGTACACTGAGGAACTAATTTTACTGAGTACTGATTACTGATCAGCAGTACACTGAGTACCAGTCTGTACTCCCAGTTTCAGACTGGATGTGAGGAAGCATTCCTTTATGGAAAGGGCAGTCAGACACAGGAACAGGCTTCCCAGAGAGCTGGTGGATGCCCCAGGCCTGTCAATGTTCAATATATTTGGACAATGCCCTTAACAAGATGCTGTAATTTCTGATCAGCCCTGAAGTGCTCAGGCAGTTGATGTTTGTAGGTCCCCTCCAAATGAAGTACTTCTAGTCTAGTCTAGTCTATTCTTCTGTTATTTTCTGTTCTGTTCTATTCTATTAAGTTGTCATGTTGGGTTGCAGAATGGAAGGGAAATTTTTACTTGCATGGCTCTGAACTTCTGGGTTTTTTGCCAGCACTCCTGGTCCTAGGATTCAGAGCGCTGCAGTGGGTGCATCTCATATTTGTCCCAAGGAACACATTTGTTACTTTCCTCTTAAAAAATAAAAATTATGAAAACAAAAAAAGACATAAAGGGGAAGAGTAAAAGTGATGAGTTCATAAATTCCTGAGAAGAATATTTCTGTACCCACTGTTTCACAGGAGTAAGATTTTATGTAATCTAATGCATTTAAAGGTAGAATTTCTACGTATCCATAATACAGCTATATCTCCTTTGAGTAAATGCATTCACTCTATGAATATTCAGATGCTTTTCCTGGACATCATCACCTTCCATAATGTTGAGCACAGAATCTCCAGTAAAATGGATTTTCCAAAGATGTATCTTATCTGCAGACCAGACAATGCCATCAGGCTGTATCTAATTATGCATTTTGGTTAATTTTTGTTCCCAAGGTCAGTGGCAGGGCACTAAACCCTCATTCCCCAGCTGCCATGCTGAGGTGCAGCTGACCCTGTCTCCTGTGGTTGGAGCTGTTTGGATCCACTTTGAGATGTTCCCAGGTGATCTCCAGGGCTAATTTGTGTTTGGGATAATTTATCTTTGGGATCAGGAGATTGTCTGTTCAGAGGAAATCCACAGTTTATCTGTCAAAGAGACCAAGTTGCTGACAGCTGATGGGATTGGCAGGAGTTAATGTGCAGCTGAATATGGGATTTGTGTTCCCTGGGGACCTCCTGTGCCTGAGGAAATAGTCTTCATTAGAGAAGTTTGGGGATTTTTAATTCATCTTTGCTCAGAATGCATTTTTTCTCTAGGTGTTGTCACAAATGCCAAAAAAGATTGGAAAGTATAAGGGGTTTTGTCTGATCCTTAAATAGCATTTTCAGTCCCTTCTCCAGGGAGATGGAGGACAGCAGTCAGATATTTAGAAGGATTGTATCAGTGGCAGCTGACAAAGTCTGTGGACATGTGGGGGGTGTTGCCTGTGGCTGGTGAGGTCCCAAACCTTGTGGTGTTCCCATGGTTACCATGGCTTTGGATTTGTGATGGAGACCCCGTGGGCTGTGCTGCAGAAATCTCTCCAGTCAGGAGCAAAACACCCTCAGCTCCACTGAGATCCCCAGGGGTGCTGGGTCACCAAATCCAAGTGCCCAAAACAGCTCTGACATGAGAGCATTAGGCAGGAGCGTACATGGGGGCTTGGACCTGGCACAGCTAGTCTGTGAAATGAAACTCCTGCAGCCAGAGTGTGAAAGAACATGGGCTGGTGTTTGTGAGTCCTGGAGATCAAAAAAAGCCTTACTGAAACAGTCTGGAGAGTTTATCTGGAAGTCCTGACCCACTAGTGCGTTCCTGGCTGCCCCTACAAAGCTCCACTGCCTCCTGCAAATGTCACCCGAAGATAAAAACCAGAATGTCATGAAGCATGGAGCTTCTGTCTTCCAAAATTCAGTGTCAAAACACTGTGAGTCGTTCAGAGGGGGACATCTGCTCTGTCTCTGAGTGAGTCTGTCCCTGCTTCAGGAGCTGGAGCTGAACTGGCAGGTACAGGACTGCCTGTGGTGGTGGTAATGCCATTCAAAGGGTTTGCTGGAAGGAAGAAATACTGGGATGAGGGCTGGGGTAGGACTGACTGAGAATGTGGAAGTCAGCCTCCAACGTAGGCTGAGATACTGGTTCTGCTGGAGTCAACCCAGTCCTTTCAGAAACATGAGAATTTGAGGTAAAAATACTCCCAAGACGGATGAGAATCCAGAGTTAGAGGTTAGATGGGGGACTGGGGGCAGCTGGAGAGAGCTGAGCAGTCAGCAGCACAAGAAGCTGTAGTTACTGTAGCTGTAGTTAGAATATCCTGAGCTGGCAGAGACCCACAGGGACCATGGAGTCCAACTCACAGGACAGCCCCAAGAATCTCACCACGTGTCTGAAAGCCTTGTCCAAACACTTCTGACCTGTTGCAGACCATGGAGAGGAGAGGAAAGGGGAAGATCAAGGACCTTTGTGCAGCACAAGGCCCTGAGTGGTGGCAGAGCAGGCTCAGAAATGTTCCCAACATCTGGCAGCAGCTGGAGTGAGTCCTTATGGGGCTTCCCACTCACTGAGGTTATTGGGAGTAGAGTCATGGGCTCTGCTCTGGGAGACACAAAGCACAAGTGTTCCAGAGTTCAGGGGGAAATGGAACAGAGACAGGCAGTGGGAAGGAGGCAGCTCATCTGCTGTCAGCATTATCATCATTTAGTGAAAATTAGCCTGAAATCACAGAAACATATTCCAGTGGAGGATGAGCAACAGGTAATAGCAGCAATTAAGCTCAAGGAGAGCATTCCCTGGAGTAAATTAGAAAGATGTGGGTCAGGAGTACAAGTGATTTGCTTGACCTGAGAGATGAAGGCAGAAATACACAGAAATATGGCTTTGGAGAGCAGAGAAGGAAGCAGTGACTGAACAGTCCCTCCTAAAGGAAGTTCTGCTCTTGCTGGATAAATCTGAGATATGCTGTGCCCAGCAGAGGAGAAATGGGCTCCACTGGCTGCAGCTGGGACTGGGACAATCACTGCACTCCCAATGTGGTGGGATAAATCTGGCTTTGAACTATCAGCTCTGATTAAGAAAATACAAACATGTCCTGGTATCAGGCCATTTGTGTTGGTATTCAGGCAAGTAAATTAATGACCTGGGTTCTCTCCAATCTGATACATCAAGGTCTAATTTAGTCAGATGTTGCATTTGGACAGAAAAATATTTGCAGTGAAACACACGATGAAGAATTAACCTGTCTCTCCTAAAGTTTCTCCAGACTTTGGTTATTTTTTTCTTTTTTCTACAGCTCAGATTTTTTTGGACCCTGATTCCATAGGGCTCCGTGCATATTCCACGATACCCTCTGAAAAGAAATGGCAGCACAGGAAGGACATAGACCTATTGCTGGAGAGGGACTTGGGACAGGGGCCTGGAGTACCATTTGTAAAGGGTGAATGGCTTCCCACTGCCAGAGGGTGGTTGGATGGGATATTGGGAAGGAATTGTTCCCTGTGAAGGTGGGCAGGCCCTGGCACAGGGTGCCCAGAGAAGCTGTGGCTGCCCCTGGATGCCTGGAAGTGTCCAAGGTCAGGCTGGATGGGGCTTGGAGCAGCCTGGGACAGTGGAAGGTGTCCCTGCCCATGGCAGGGGTGGCACTGGGATGAGCTTTGAGGTCCCTTCCCACCTAAACCCTTCTGGGAATCCATGAATTGCACAGGGTGGCTCAGAGCAGAGCTGATCCTGGGCAGAGCCCTGCAAGCTCAAGTCCATGGCCTTGAAGGGGCCCTGCCCCACCAGGGCTTGCATGAAATAAATAGAAATAAAAATTAAAAGCTATAACATACAAAGTGCTGACTGTAAAAAATTTACCCATTTAGTGCTTGCTAACAAAAACATCTTGATGGTGGCTGTCCTGGAAAATGGTTGGGAAAACAACTGCTGTCTCTGAATCCTGCATGGAGCAGTACAATGATCTGGAGGAGTTATCTCCTTGAAGTGCATGTTATTACTGGAGGCTGTGGTAGAGTGTATAGGCAACTGCTTCCCTGTAGGGAAAAGGCTGAGGGGTAATGGAACAACTGACTGGCAATTCCTGGGATTATAACCCCACAAGAGAAGCACCTCTGGCTTTGTGGTTCAAAAGGGACCATGGCAAAACAATCCTGGGCAGCTGTACCAGAGGAAAACCATCACTGGTCCCATCATCATAAACTGTCTACAGTGGCTACAGTGGTTTGTAAAAAATAATCACAATGCAAACATGCTCATGGACAAAAATGAGGTTAAAAAATGAGATGTGTTGCTGTGAGCTCTGATGGGTACCCCGAGCCTGGGCCATGGTGTTGCCATCCCCATGGGGGATGTCACTGTGGGTCAGCTTTTTGAGCACCAGCGCTTGTGCAGGGGTGGGTGTGCAGGGGTGGGTGTGCAGGGATTTCTCACCAGTCCCCTCAGCTGACCTCGGGAGCTGCTGGGAGAGCAGGCAGCCCCAGGGAAGGATCCCAGGGAAGGATGCCCGGCAGCAGCTCCTGCATCCCTCGGTGGTAACGGGGCATGGCAGCAGGGAGAGGGCACAGAGCAGGTCCTTGGATGGGATGGAGTGAGGAGTGCCCTTGGGAATGGGCTGCCAGCCCCTGCCAGCCAGGCCACGCTGCTTAGGCTGCAACTCATTAGCAAAGTGGATTGCTCTTAATGACTCCATTGATTTTTCCCTAACAAAATGAGAGACGGACACAAACTAGCGCAGTTTGCAATGATTTAGTGCCGCCTCCCGGCATTTTCTTCCCGTCCTTTCTGAGAGCCCTGTAAACAAAAGCAGCCTGGTGAAAAGGGTTCGCAGCTCGGGGCTGCCCAGCCGGGCCCCTCAAAGGGGCCACTTTGTCCCCAGCCCCTCAGCCCACAGGAGAAAGGGCTGCTTGCTCCTGGCCCTCTCCCTCCTCTGCCTCTCCTGCCTCCTTCTCCTCTCCTCCCACCTCTCTCCTCCCTCCTCTCCCTCCCCTGCTTCCCCTCCATCCCCATCCGCCTGTCCCTCCCCTGCCTGGCCCAGTGCTCAGGCACAAGAGGCCATTGAGCCAGGTTGTTTATTGGCCTGTCATCCACACAATGGGGAAAAGGCCTTTTTCCTGCGATTTCTTTCTCTTTTTATTCCCTAAAAGGATATCATGAACATCCGCAGGAGGGGAGCACTTTGGAGGTGCAGCAGTGGGAGAGATGGGGGATGAGCCCTTCTGGTTTGGGTTCAGGCAGCAGGAAAAGAACATCAGGCTGCTTTTTAATTTATCTTAAATTCACTCACTCATTTAGAAACACTCGTGGTGTTCTGTGGATGTCTGCAAAAGCTGACAGTTGTATTTTGAAACTGCAGAGATGGGAGATGGGATTCCTTAGGGATTAGCTGGACTTGGAGGCAGATATTACAGTTCTCATCTTCCTCAGCATAGTTAATTTACACTTTAAATCATTAAAACTTCTCAGAAATTGTAAAATTGCAAGCGACCCACATGAATCATTGGGTCCAATTTTTAAGTGAGTGGCCCATGCAGGCTGAACCCACAATTTAGTCCATGGCTGGCCCCTACATTCCTGTTAGTAGCCACCTGCTCTGAGCCTCTGGCTCCTCTGGATGTAGGAGCCTTCTCCCCTGGACAGAATTTGACTGCCAGTGATGGAATTGTAGAATCAGAGAGTGGTTTGGGTTGGAAGGGACCTTTAAAGGCCACCTGGCCAACCCCTGCAGCTGGCAGGAACACTCCACTAGAGCAGTGTGGTTTCTGCTGGCTCTGAGTTGACCATTTCCCACAAGGTGTTCCCAGGCCCATCTCCAGCACTGCAGCCTCTAAGGGATCGTGTCCTCCAGCATGTGGCAGACATCCTCTGAAACAATCAACAGGACAAAAATGGACATTTTAAAGTATTCCACTGGATTGTGGCTGAAGCTGCCTTTCCTCTGCAGTGGCAGCCCTCCGAAGGAGCACCACGGCACAACCCTTGGATTTCTGGTGCAGCGGGGCCGGCTGTGACAACAGGGCACTTTATTCCTTCTCTGATCTTCTGAGCAATGCTGAGCTTGCTATTACTGACAGAAATTCGGGGTGTAACATGTATACCAAAGCTCTGCTGGGCACCATTGGGACTTCATGCATCACCTGAGCTGGCCAGGTCACCGGAAGGATACGGATGTGTCCCCATCCCCAGCAGTGTGCAGGTGGAAATGATGTGTCTGGGAGGAGCAGCCCAGCTCCTGGTGGCCTTCAGGCCTTGGTGGGAGGTGGTGTGTCTGTGCCATGGCTAGGACTTGCTCAGCATGTTGGTTTGGAGCAGTTCCTTGGTGTCCATTTAAGAACTGATGCATTTGGCAGCCATGGAGCAAACCCAGAAGCAGGAGAACAGCAGGAGGAGTAGGAGGGGAATAGTGCAGTATGGCTTTTTTTTCTGTCAGATTTGGGTCTGCTTGGGGCTTTAATAGCAGTGATGGCCACCAGTGGGGAGTGCTGGGCCATGGGGCTCCTCTTGAGCACGTAAAGGGATGTCCTGGGAATGCCCTGAGCTCAGCCCTCAGTCTCTGCTGCTGCCTTTCACAGCTTTGAAACATTTTGGACAAAGCCTTCGTCACCACCAGCTCAGTCTCCTGGATTTGTCCAAATGTGGTCCCTGGCCTGGAGAAAACTGACAGACCTGTGCTTCACTGCAAAGAATTTCAGTGTTCCTTCTTTTTGAGTTACAGCTTTTAGTTTAAAAAATGTAATTTTTTCCCTTTCTTTCTGGGTCAGTGATTGCTGAGTTGGAATTTGGGCTGATGAGTCTCTTGGGGGTTATTTCAACGTACTTAGAAAACCCTTCTGCTCTCAGTGCTGGGCCACAGGGAGTTGTCAGAGCACTGCACATTCCTGGGTCTGGGCACCGGCAGAGCCAGCTCTGCAGCCCCACCATCAGCACTGGGACTGCAGAGACATTTTGGAGCCTTTATTCCAGATGTGCAGCCCAGCTGTGTGTCCCAAATAAACTGATCACTCCTATGAAACATCTCTCCTTTTTTTTGTCTTTCTGGCTCTCCTTCTCCAGGTGCTCAGGTGACACACCCAGCACACAGGAACAATGGGAAATAGCCCAGAGGTTGAGATTTTGGGTCCTGTGCTTGAGGCAGTTGTTTGATGCAAGATCCCCTGTGGTGGCTTGTGCTGAGCAGCTCTGCTCCAGCTGGTTTTGTGTAGGGAGGCAAGGACAGTGGCTCCCAGCAGGTCCTTTCTTGCTGCTCTGCAAGAACTGGGTAGGGAGGGAGGGGATGTGCCTCCTCCAGGCCATCCCAAGGGAATTACCCAGAGAGATGCTGCTCCACACCTTTGGGATGGGATAAAAGGCAGAACATGACGGGTCTGATAAGAAATCCATCTTTTGTGAAGCTTAGGCTGAATCCCCCATAGCACAAGCATAATTTTAATACAAATGGCATCTTTTACTCTGGGGTTAAACTTTTGCTGGGGTTATCAGATGAGGGATTCTTGTTCACAGCAGCTGCCTTGTGTTGCTCATAGGATTATCTGCTTTGTTGCTTTTGCCTTGGAGATTATCCTTTCACAACAAATCTCGGGGCTGTGTCCATCAGGGTGGATCTTTACATAAAGCAGGTTTGTAAATCAGTTTGTTAGACCCCCCCTGGAATTCACTATATGGGGGATGATGTTTATGAGATTAATAGTGACAGAAAGGGAAGTGGCTCCTATCCTGGTTTCCTGCAAATTCCCTGTGTCTGAGGTTTCTACCCAGCTGTGAATTTAAACCCCCAAGTTCAGAGACCTGCTCTCAGTAAGTGTTGCCTGGATTTATTTCTGTGTGCTGTCTCCAAGTACCAACTGCCTGGCCTTTGTCCCTGCAGGGTCGTGACTACTGTTCAGAGGAGGAGGATGTCACATAGTGCCAGCTCTGCGCTCGCCCCAGGAGCACCTCCAGTGTAAATAGATCCAACCCAGCCTTCTGGATACAACCTTTGGGACGTCTGCTCGAGTGAACAGCACTCCATAACAGAAGAAGACCATTTCCACATTATATGCTCCATTCAGTTACAGTGTTTCCTAATGAACACATGAGGAATATTGCTAAGAACTCATAAGGAACTGTTTTTGTTGCTGCTAGTTAAAACTTGTTGCAACTTCTCACTTTTTTCTGTGTCCAGATACGCAGCAAATCCTTAAAAGTTAATCCAAAAGACGTTGTTGATTTTATTGAGGCTTCTGGCCCGTTTTCTATCAGATGAGGTAGTGTTATACCAAGCTTCCATAAGTGAACATCCAAGCATCTAAGAAACACCCCTGAGCTGTGTGTCCGTCCGTGTTGGGGCCAGAGTGCTTGTTAGTGCTGGTGATTCCAGGCTTTGGAGATGGGATGTTTTTGCCATGGCAGGCCTTGTTTCTCAGCTGAGAAGAAGCTGAGAAATTATTATCCATTAAAAGCATGTTATCACTGAAATACTGGAAGTGATACAGGAGCAGGAACTTGTATTTTAAGATGAAAAAAAGTTTCATTTAAAAGGTATCTTAATCAAGGACTAAGCTTGCAGTATTGGCTTTGCTGAGCACGAATGGGAGTGTGATCACAATCATTTTGAATCTCTTTTTTTCTAAGAAAATAAACATTTTACTGTTTTTATGTATTCTTGTCTTTTCCCATTCCTACAACATGATGTTTTAAAGAGTATGGGGACAAGGAAGACCAAACCTCTCCTCTGCCTTGACGTGTCTTGTGGATCTGGTCTCTTAAAGCAGCTCTGTGCCAGCTGGGGGGATGTGTTGTGTGTCCTGTAGAGTTTATTTTTCCATATTAAATGGAGAGGATATTACCTTCTCTAAAGCAGATGTAATATTTTTAACAAATGCTGTCATGAGTTAAAAAAAAAAGGAAAAAATACAGCTTTTGTATTTATTATTTCAAAGAAGATTGTTACCTGTGCTGATATTTCTTCCCGCTTTGATGCCATATGAGGGCAGGGTTTGCACTGCACCCAGTGGAGAAGCTTTGTCAGTGTAGTTTGCTGTCACTGTGCTGATTTCATTTGTGGGATGGGTGTGGACCAGACTGAGGGTGCATTAACAGCATCTCCTAGGATGTGGCTCACACTTGAGTGGGGCACTCAGCCCAAATATTGGCCATTTTTCACTGGGCTTTCTGAAAATCAGATCCCTCTAAAGGATCTAAGCCCCTCAAAGATCCCCTGTGAGCTCTGTAAATCCCTAAGTTACTGCTGAATTTCTTGACTGAAGAGGTTTCCCTGAATGTTGGCTCTGAGTGAGGCTGGACAGTCCACATCAGAAGGTTTCATTCTCCATCAGTGCTGTGCCGTACCTGGGATATCTCCAGAAACCCCCAGCTCCCTCTGCTGCCATCCCTGCACTGGATTTACCTTTGGCTTTGGGGATGAGCCCTGGGGACAGACCTGGCAGTTGCTGCTGAAGTGTGTGTGAGCCCATGCAGCAGGAGCAGCTTTCCAAGCAGCAGCTGTGAGGCTGCACATCAGCCTGTTTCCTAAAGGTAGAAGCTGTTTCTGAGCTCTGCAGGCTGCCCAGGCCCCTGGCTGCCTCAGTCTGAGCCCCGTGGTTGCTGTGTTCCAGGATTCAGACAACCCAAGAGCTTCGACAGCTTCCCCTGTAAAACCTCAGTGTCAGGGTCCAGCATATTCAGCTGTATCCTATTAATGGTCAAAACCCACCAGCCAGCTCTGATTTTCCTAAATCCTGGCTCCTTTGAGCAGCTGCATTGGCCAGGCAGCTCCTCCCAAGCATCCTGGCCTCCCTGGAGACAAAGTTTCTCTGCCTCCCTCCCATCACATCGCTGTTCTGGGGCTGTGGCATCTCTCAGTGCTACAGAGCCGTTGGGTTTTGTGATGAATTCTTCAAGGTGACGTCTCTCTCCTCCTGGATATGATTTTTACCCATAATTTATGCCGGCTCTTGAGCAGGTGACTACGCTTAGGAGAGTCGAGAGACTGTGCATTTCAATTATTTAAAGCACTTTAATTAATAAAGAGTCCTGGGGCTTGTTCCCACAAACCCTTCTCTGCAAAGCACTTTGGAAAGCTTTCACAGTAGTGCAGGAGTGATGGGGTTGGGTCTGTTGTTTTGAAATGTTTCCTTGTCCAGGTGCTGAACAGCTTGTGTGTAAATGTCCCACACAAACACTGTGTTTGACACGTTGTAGTCTTTCTTTCAGCCACCTCTTAGTTTTAATGATTCTTGTATTTAATATTTTCCTTGCTGCTGCTGGTGGTATTGGAGACCTGCACTTCGGTGGAGAGAGGAGAAGCAATTCCCACCTTACCTGTGCTTGTGTTCCAACCAGCAGCAGGTGCTTTAGACTTCTGGATGAGGTCCAGCCTCCCTGCTGGACCTGTAGATGGTAATATTTGTGAAGGCCTGGGTAGGCTGTGGTGCTGCTGGCTGGGAGGCACTAGGGTGGACAGGAGGTTTGGAACCTGCTGGGATTCTTCCACCTTTGCAAAATCCTGGCAGATTTTGGTAGAAGTCTAAATATATGTGGCAGCTGAAGGTCTGTAATAATACAAGCAGATTCCTCTGGCTGAAAATGCATTTCTCCTTGGGGCTCTGCCTCCCCAGTGCTTTGCTGTGCTCAAATACATTCTGCAGTGTGGAAAAGGGGAGGCTGGGAAGAGAAGGAGAGCTTGCTCCTATCTGGTATGCTGTGCTTGGCTGTAAATGGGATTTCAAGGTTCATCTTGAAGTGCCAGGGAAGTGATTTGTGGCCCAAACTTCTCTTTAGGGAGGCTGATGCAGTATTTCCTGAGCTCCACATCATATTCTGAGATCTTTGAAAAAATTGTGGTGAAGGGGATTTGCAATCAGCCTTCTTCCCTTGAAGTGCTTTCTCCTTTGTCTAGAGCCCTTTGAGTGGTGCTGGTTTTCCACCTTGGAGCCTGCCCCATCATTGGGAGGGGAACTGGGGAGCTGCTGCTGACCCCAGGCCCAGCCCTGGGCTGTGTTGTATCTCTTGTTTAATTACTGGGAGTTCCACTTCACCTGTGCCCCCTCCCAGCCCCTTCCACCCCACAATTAACACTGATTTCTTCCCTTGCATTCAGTCAGAGGTTTGGTTCTTTTGAATTAGGTCTCCCTGCCAGGATCCAGCAGGATCTCTGTGTCCTCCCCTGCCACAAGCCCTTGGTGGCCACGGATGGACCACGCAGCTCCAGGCTGCCTCACTGCACCTCTCCATGCCCTTGTAAACAGCAGGAGCAGCAGTGCTTTAACAATCCCAGGATTTTGTGTGGTGTGCCTCTTTCTTGTTGTAAGAACACCCAGGCTGATGACTGGCCCCCAAGTGCAAGAGGATTTGAACTCTGGATGATGAGATGGGAGCGAAGGGGCCCATGAAGCACCAGGGAGACGCGTTTGAACTCCAAAGACGTCGCTGTCATCGCATGAGAACGGGCCTGGAGATAAATATTCTGTTCTCAGCTATTTCGGTTTTACCAGGTCTGTAAAACAGTAATTTCCTGTCACTTTCATTTGGAGTTAGCAATGACTCAACTCCAGATCATCCTGGCTGACACTCCAGACCTTCAGGATAGGAGGGGCTTTGCACAAAAAGGGTGGTTTCCAGTTCCACCGTGGTGGTGGGACCCTGGCACAGGGTGCCCAGAGAAGCTGTGGCTGCCCCTGGAACCCCTGGAAGTGTCCAAGGCCAGGCTGGACAGGGCTTGGAGCAACCTGGGATAGCGGAAGGTGCCCCTGCCCATGGCAGGAGGGAACATTGTTCCAGGTTGCCCATGGAATAAGATGATTTTTAAAGGTGTCTAATGGTTTCCAGTCCAAACCATTCTGGGATTCCATGACTATAAAACCAGTGCCCTGACTCAGGTCCTTTGTGGGGTGTTGGGGAGTCTGAGCAACATCCCTGTGCTAAAGAAGCTTTTACCTGTCTGGGGCAGCTCCAGCCCAGGGGGTAAGTAATGGCACTTGCACGCTGGAAAATGAAAAGCTTCCATCTCACACAAGGTCACTGTGTGGTACAGGCAGAATTTTAGGGTGTTCATTGAGAAAGCACAGATTTATGGCACTTCTGTCAATGTGGCTTTATGGAAGATGTTTTTGGGCGAACTGAACACTGCAAGACCCTGCTTTGGGTCCTGGTGCTGCTGGGCAACTCTCCTTTTTCAGGCTGAAATCTCTCTCTGTTTAGTTTAATTCTGTAGGAGTTCGGGGAAGAGGAGACAAGAAATGCAAGGATGGCAAAGCCTGAGTGAGATTCCTATTATTGATACTGTGCTGGTGTGGCAAAGGGAAAGAAGCCCCAAGGTCAGGGTACTTCAAGTGGGAAAGTTGATAGAATTCAAAGATGTTTGTGTCTTTGCTTTATAAAAAAATAATAATTTTTTTTTCAATTTAGCTGCACACATCTACCCATGACATCCAGGGAAATGCTCACTTGAGTTTGAAGATGGGAGAGTCACCATCATCATCCTCAGGACTATTATCTTCATCATCAACATGTGTGGGACTGTGAACCTCCTTAATAGAAGCCAACTCCCAACACCAGCATCATTGACATCCATGGCAGCAAAAGGAGAAGCCTGTGATTCTTCCCTCTTGAATTACTCCCTTTCTCCACCCCACTGCTCTGCCATCCCAGATGGAGCCTGGCCCTGGAGCAACAACCATCCTTCCTCCCTGCAGAACAGCCCTTGCTAAAGCCTTTGAGGTGCGAGTTCAACAGAAAATTTATATATTGAATTCTTCTAATATGTTTGTATATTAATTTCTGAGACAAAAAGTTCTCAAGAGCAGTTGCTGTGAGAAGCTAGAAAGCTCAGTGTGGGAACAGAGCATATTCCTGGGGTTTTGGCATTCTGCTTTTGTGTCTATTAATAATCCCCTGGAGTGAGTCATATGGAGCTGCATTTATTCACTGACTCGGAGAGAACTGCTACCCAAAATAGCAGCTCTGTAATTTTTTATGATGCTGTAATGCCAGTGCAGTGAAGATTGACATCATTTGAGGGAGATGCTCCAGCCTGGCAGTCAGAGAACCCGTGTCCAGCCCCACAAGGAACGTGGAGAGCCACGTGCTCCATTACATAAAAGCACCGGAGAGCCATCACGGGGTAGAGATGCCTTTTCTGTCCTCACCTGAGCATCTTTTCCTCAGATTTTCCCCCATTTTTAGGTCTCTCTAAGCATTCTTGGCTTATTTTCTTCAGTCATGAAGAGCACTGGGCCAGAGGATGACAAGGGAATGGCTTTTGCTGCAGGGAGGAGCCTCAAGCACGTCTCGAGCCATCAGCCTGCCTGCCAGGAGGTCTATAGGGAAATCTTGAAATGCATCAAATTCAGCATCACCAGCTCATCCTTTTTCTCACCCACATTGCTGCTCCGTGTCCCTTCCTGAACCCCTGAGCGTCCCCTGGGCCAAGGACTGTGCCCAAAACCCACCAGCTCCTTCCCAGCCCCGTGTTCCTGACTGCTGGCAGCCCCAGGCAAAGGGCAGAGAAATGCTGGGGTAGGGTTTGGGCTGGGTTTTTTAAGGGTGGATCTGGTTTTCTGGATTGCTTCTCATTCTCTGCCCTGCACTGCTGCCATCAGGTCTGTCCTGGAGTGGCAGCCAGTGGGGCATCCGAGATATCCCAGGGTGGCCCCACTGCTTCCCAAAAACACCTGTGGGTACCACACAGGCTTTTTGGCACAATTCTGGCTAAAATTCCTCTGCAGGGGCCCCAGCCCATCACTCTGCGCTCTCCACCCAAAGCATTAGGAAAGATGAATTTGCCTGTGCTGGACATTAATAGCCTGGGTGAACTTTTGCAGGCCAGCAGTGTTTTATAGGTACCATTCCAGCTGGAAATGTTTATTAATGTTACCTTTTCACAGAGCACTTGGGGAGAAAATGGAACTCCTGCCACAGCAGCCTTGAGCCAGTGTGACTGATGGGATGAGCAGCAGCTGTGGCTGAATTTCAGTCAGGGCAGCTCAGGTCCTTTGGGTGAAGGGTGTCACACCTTTGGGTGACCTGCATGGAAAATAGAAATGTGACAATTGAGCTACAGTCCCTCAATACAACCACTGGCATAAATTAATAAATACAGTTTAATAGGAGAGGTGAGGACTTGGTGTCCCTTGTTTCTCAAAGGGGGCAGAAAGTATTGCTCCAAAATATTCCAGTCCCTAAGCCCTGATGTTCCCAGAACACAGAAACAGTAGGCTGAAGGAATTTAGCAAGGCTGGCAATGCTTTCTACTTCATATCATAAACACTGCTCAGCACTTGAACAAGGACTTGGATTTAGGACTCTTGCATCTAATCCTGACTTCCAGAGAGGAAATATTTACAGGAATAGAGGTGGTGGAAGAGAGCTCATAAGAGAGGAAGGATGAGGGATACACCCCTCTAAGACTCACCTTGTCAGGCCCAAGTGAGACCTGTTTTTTTCATGCTAAATAAAACGGATGCAGCAGTCAAAATGAACTTTTGACGGTCTGGCTTCTGGATTTTAAACATAAAAAAATAATGCCCAAGTCAGAGAAGAGAGGCTGGAATAGTCCCATTAGATCTGTTTGCTGAGAGCCTGTCCAGTTTCAGTTCTAGACTGAAAAGGCGGTGTTTTGGTTATTACAATACCTCTGGGTTCAGCCAACTTCCCAGGGAAAAATTCCAGGCTTCTCCAGGGTGGATCCAGCACCAGGGCTGCCAATGAAGGACTGGACTGGTGTGACTGCCTTGCTGAAGGCGACAGCCAACAGCAATGCAGAAATGAGCATCAGTTCAGCACAGCTTGACCAGAATATTTACATTTTATTAAATCTTTACAATCAGCAGTTATAATCAAGTACACAATTATGTACACGGATTATGTACATTTTAGCCCAGACTTTTACATCACAGTACATAGTTGCCCTTAGAAATACTGGGTACACTTGTCACCAGAGAGTAAAACCCAACAATAGTATTACAGCACCTGTTATTAGACTTCTTCCATAAGAAAATATACGGCTGTAAATTGGTCTGGCTAAAAAAAAAACCAAAAAAAACAAAACAAACCAACAAAAATCTTATAAAATCTGAACATACAATTTTCATTCACAGAATGGTTTGTTTTCTATGTTCTGACTGATGGCTGTTGCATAAGATGTCCTGTTTTTCATCTCTCAACACACACTCATTGGTGCCTACTCAGGGACACTGGCAGGAGGAGGAGAACCAGAGCTGGGCTTATTCTCAAACTTCATTAAGAAACAAAAAATGTAAACAATTAAGATTCCTTTAAGATCAAATGAGAAATTAATTGGCTGATCTGAATTACATGGCATGGAATAAGTGCTAGTTGCAGCTGTGATTCCTGAATTCTTCAGTGTTCAATACCATACAAAGAAATGTACATCACTAAGGGTGATTCCTGATTAATGATGAGCAATATTCCATATGCAGGGGAGCAGACTTCCAAACATTTAGGAAGGACACTCTCTCCCCTTTCCAGAAGGGTTTTTCTTTTTGATGAATACATTCTTTTTGCTTTTTAAGATGATAGTAACAGAAAACTGAACTCTTTCCAGAATGATATGAACAGGTTAAACTACAGCCTATGTCCTCATAAGGAAATACAAAGTGAAAATAACCTGAATAAAAATGTCCCCCCAATTTAATCCTCTGTCCCAAAAGGTCAACCTTGCCTGATTCAGTTCTGTAAACAAAGCTATGGCTCTCCTGATGGTTTCAAAGGTGAAGCAGAACTAAATGAAACAAAAACCACTTCAAAAGGAAGGAGGCAACAGTAATCTGAGGTAGGCCACCACCAAAATGCTGCCCCCTAAATCCATATGGAGTTCTGGGATCCCTGAAAGGTAATGCCTGCTGCTCTAATAACAGGTGGAGAAAGCAGTTACTAAAAATGAGCTGGTGATGGCAAGGAAAATTAACCTTTTTATAAAATCTGACATCTACACCTAAATATGCAAGTAAAAAAAAGAAAACCTTTAGCTACTATATTGAGATAGTAATGACCAGAGGCCTCTAGGATATAAAAATAACCCTATTTCCACCAAAAGAGCTACCAAGAAGGAAGATGATGTCCATATCAAAAAGCATGGGAGCAAAGATTCTCCTTTTGTGGCACTGAGCACTGACAGATCAGCAGAATTCTCGAGTGAAAACGTTTGATCTGCACCTCATGGTTTGATCCTGCACTTGGCCCTGTCCTGGTACTCCCAGGGCTCCAGGGAACCAAGGACACTTAAAAGGCTCCTCTGGTCAAATGCCTCGTGTATCAAAACCCATAAATAAAGACATTCCCAACTGAAAACCCCCAGCTGCTTCAAGTCCAAGCCTCCAAACAAGTTACTTGTGCAAAGGAATGACAACTTCATTTAAGAGCTAATTTCTTTCAAAGGACACTTATTCACTGTTCCTCCTGGAATTCCCTCCTACCCTGGTGATTTAAAGTTCTGGATGATATTTAGATGGACTGCCATGCTCTCAAAAGGTGCCTGTGCATTCTGAGACTTTTGAAAGCAAGTGTGGCTGAGTATGTGGATCCAACATGCCTGGGATTGCTCTGCTCACTGTACAGAGTATAAATACAGAGTATGGCTGTGCTAATTAACATTGCATATTCAGCACGTGTAATTTCACCAGCTAAATCAAAGGTGCAGTCCAGAGTGGGGCTTCCTGTTTATTTACTCCATTACAATGATGAACATAAACCTGCATTTTTAGCCTGGTGCAGCATATAGGCAGTGTTCATTTAATCTTTAATATAAAACCATTTTTTGAACCACAATTCACTAAAAGCAGTTTATATAAATCAAGTTAATTAGTTTTTGGCAGTTTCTTTGGACACAGTCAAAATGCCTCTATGTTGTTTAAACTTCCCTATTTTTACTTAAATATAATGTGGATAACAAATCTGGACTCCCACTTACCTGGAACAAACTCCAGAGCCTGGGTTAACACCCCTGGACTCTGAACTATCGACCCAACAGCCAGAATTGTTGCTCTTCCTCACTGGCCCTGGCCTCCCTGCCTGAAACACCACATATACAAGTTGCATATAAAAAGAACAATGGAGTCAAGCTGTTGGAAGTCAAACTTGTAGAAACAGGTTTGTTCTGGCTGATGGAGCTGTGTCCTTTCTAGACTGTTTCAGATTTCGGGCAGACTGGAGTTTTTCCACCTGGGAGGCCAAGGGAAACACCTGGGACTCGACCCCTGCCTTTTCTGCTTGCCCTCAGCCTCCAGCAGGACCTTCCCACACCTTCTCCTCGTGGCCCCACAACTGGCCCAGCATCCCTGACAGGCCCTGCTCAAACTCTGCCTTTGGTTTGTACAATTCCTCCAGCTGGAGAGCAGGAGGGGAACTCCCAGGTCCCCCTGTGGTTCCTCCTGGTAAGGGGTGTAAGGAGTGATGAGCAGCACTGAGATATGTCAGACAAAACCAGACTGCTCCAGCTGTGCAAACACCTGGAAACAATTCCCTTGCTGCTGTAAGGAAGGCTTTCAGCTGGGGAGGGGTGGGTGCCCCATCAAGAACCAGTCCATGGGTCTGACACCCCACCCTGCTCAACTGCTTCCCAGAGCCCCAGGAGTCCCTCAGAGCCTGGAAGGCTGAGTCAGGCTCGTCCCTGCCTGGGGCACAGCACCAGCCACGGGGCCACACAAATGCTTTGATTGCACATTCCCATTTTTAAACAGGAAAAATTAAAACATACAAGAGCCTGTGCTGGAATTCTGTGTTGTTTTCCAGGTGACACCTGGTTGCTCATCCCAATACTGAGTATGTTTTCTTGGATATCAGGGCCTCACTTCTACCCAAAGAGGTCTCCATTTGTTTATTAACAAATAAGTTATTATTACAAGTCATAGCTCATCCTTTTCCATCATTTCAAATGCTTCTATATCTTCATTCCAGTCTGCTAATATGGATTCCATAGGCTGGACTTTACTATCCCAGTGAGCTTTGGAACTGGCCTCTGTCTGGGTGTTTTGTTCCTGAGGCTGGCTGTCCCCTGGTGCACATGCTGGCTCCAGAGCACTGGTCTCTGCAGGTCCAGAGGCGTGGGGATCCTCATCTGCCATGGAAACACTGGCACTGGCTGCACTGGCAGGAGACAAAGGGGCAGGGTCACCAACAGGAGAGCTCTCTCCTCCTCCTTCTGGCTCCTCACTGACTGCTCCAGCATCCTGAGATTCTGAAGGAGCTTCCTCAGAATTTGGATTGTGTGAATCATTTTCAGATGATTTCTGGTCCATATTCTCCATTTCCAAGTCTTTGAAGGGGAAGGAAAAAAGAAAAAAAAAGTTAAAACAACCTTAGGAATGCAACATTTTATTATGTATTCTAAAATCAAGGTCACTTCCCTTGGCCTTATTTCTTCAAGGAAGAACAGACTTTCCAATGATATGAAAACTTAATGGTACTGAGGAATACTTTACAGAGGGATAGGAGGGAAGCCTTTTAAACACATTTTAAATGAGGGCAAACAATACATTGAGGCTCATTTTGCTTCCTCAAACTTCAGGAGTGATTTGTGGGTCAGTGCCAGTTACCCTCCTTCAGCCTTAAGCAAATATCCACTGCGTGCACTGAGCTTTAATGCTGGATTTTAAAGCACTCCCAGATCCACCAGGATCCCACATCTGAGCACACAGGAGTTGGACAGAGTTTCCCAAGTTTACTGAACTGTGCATTTAAGAGAGCCAAAGCCAGAGCCTCCCCACTCAAAGCAAGTAACACACGTCTCCCACGTCCCAGCTTAGCTCCCAACAACTGCCCAATTTAGTCATGCAGATTTCTCTGGGTTTGATGTTTATGGCTATAAGCAGGACACTCATATTTCAGGATTTTTAGGGAATTTAACTGCACATGCCACTGTTGACATGAGATACTTACTGCTATCAATAATGTAGTTTGGAATCATTTTACCTTTAAAGATTGTTGCTGGGATTCCAAACGGAAGCATGAGGAGGGGGAAGAAGCAGATATGGGTTACAAACTCTCAAAGACAGAGCTATCCTGTATTTAGCATTTTGTCAGAGCACTTAGCACAGTTATAAGCAGAAGGGATTTGTAAGTTAGGAAGAAACAAGACATGATTTTGGCATATCCCCTTTGCAAATACGCTGATTTTTTAGATACTTGTTCTTACCTACTCTGCTTGGACACAGCAGTGCTACAAGGAAGGCTTACAAGAGGAAAATCTGGAATTTTCTGCTGCATTCAAACATTTCAACTGGGAATGTATTAGCTTGCAATTTTCTTGCATTATACAAGAACACCCACAGAACATCTGAGGTCAGCAGCCTTATTTCCCATGTTAACCACTTCCCAGGCAAAATAGTTCTAGCACTTGTCCCAGGAATGTCACTGGGGATCTTGGTGAGGGAGAGATGCTCACAATGTAGGGCACTGGAAACACGCTGTTCCTGATGCTACTTCAAAGCAGCTGATGACAAAAAGGGTTCAAAAGGAATCCAAAAGACTGATTTTCTCATAAGCCACAGTGACATTTAGGAACAGCATTTCTGGATGTTACCTGAGGGGGGAGTGAATATCAATGATATCTCTCAGATAATGGCTTACTTAATAAAAAACTAATTCCAGTGTCAAACAGAAAACCACTGCACCTCTGGGCTGCAGTGCAAATCATTCCTGTCCATTTTCCACAGTGCCATAGCACAGATGGGAGCTAGACTGACATAAATCACCTCAAACCTTACCTCTGTCTTTTGCTTTATCAGAAAGAAGCACCTCCACAGCCTCATACTCCCGGATGGCATCCAGGATGATGTTCCCTTCCTTGTTGAAGAGGAAGAGCATGGGAATGGTGATGTCATCTGTGTTCTTGCCATCCCCAGCCATTTGGAAGAGAGGGGCTGTGTCACTGCTGCTGCCCTCATTGTCATCTAGGCAGAGCACAGCAGAGGAAGGGCAAACTTCCTGTTAGATCAGCTGAACGTGGAACAGCCTCCCCTGCCCAGTCACTTCACAGCAAACCCCAACCTGGTGTGTTTTCCTCCACTTTTCATTTCTATCCCCATTCTTCCTCAGCAGTTAGTACTGACAGCACCCTGCAATCCTTAAAGTAACAACCTTTAGTCTGCAAGAACACTGACAACCCCTCATCCTAATTTGTGTCTGCACCAAAACCAGACAAACCCCACAAATCTCTTCATCTTCTGAAAGCACAATTGCTGTCCTTCTCAATTTAAAGCTTGCCAGCTTTCCTGTATCTTCAAATCTGTAAAATTAGGTTACATTTACACAAATTAAAAGTTTGGAATTGTATTTACCAATGACAATGCCTCCTATTGCTCCAGCTTTCTGAATGTTTCGTGCCTTTTCAGCAAACATGCACTGGCCTCTTTGCATCAAAGCAATTTTCTCTTTCACTGCCTCAGGATTAGTGATCTCTGAGCATCCATTATATGGCTTAATGGTTGCAACGAATCCTCTTGTCTGTTTGGAAAAAATAAAGAGAGAATTAGAGCACTATGGTCATGCTTGTGAAAGATTCCCATGTATTTCTGTTCCTTCAGTCATTCTACAGCATTTAGTGTAGTCTTGTGTCAGTGCAGACAATCTGTGCTCTGCACGCACCTGGAGCTCCAGAAGCAAAGAATGACCAAATGAAAACCTAATTCTCATGATCAGTGTAGTTTATCTACACCTGGGAAGTGTTGTTTCTGGAAATTTTTCTCCTGTGAACTGCTAGTCTGGAACTCCTTTTTTGGGCTGCAACATGGGTTTTCCTAATGCTTTCCACAGAGACCCCTGCCTCTGTGGTATTGCCCTCTTCCATCTACATAGAATCTTCTAGAAAAGCTTTTGTTAGAACAATTTGCTCTAACTCTAAAAAGTTTCTGCTGGCTCCTGGCTGACATGGGAGGGAAACTTCCCCTTAAATCACCATCTCCTTAGCTGTGCACTGCAGACTGGATAAGCTTGCTTTGCAACTCAAGCTGTGCATGTGTTTTAAATCCTAAACCACAGCTGATGACTCAGGAGCAGAACACAGAGCACAGAGATAAGTCACTCATCCCCACGACTGTAACTGCTGTCATTGCCAGTGCTGGGCCCTGTCATTTTAACCACTGTAATTAACTGATCACCTGGAGGATCAGCTGGATGCCCTCAAACAGCAGCAGTACTGTAAAGCTGAGGCTTGTGCAACAGGGAAAGGAACAGACACACCCACATCTCACATACCCCTGCTTTGTGTTTGGACAAATCCATCCCAAACTGTGCAGGCCCAGCAGTCAAGACTACCCTGCCAAAGAAGGGATGGGAAACAATCTGGACAGCACGAGGAGGGAGCTGCTGCTCCTTCTGCTGCTGGCTGGAGAGTTCAATCATTTCCTGCATGAACCGTAAGCCATCCTCAGCATCCAGGGAACTTGCTGCCTGCAGAGAAAAGAATCAATAAACAATTTTATCTTAAATTGTTTGAGGAATTTTGGGGAAAAGAAACTCAAGTTGTGTTTGCTTGGACCACTGCTACAAAGACTTTACCACACAGGGTGGACACTCACTTCCACTCGTGCATCATTTCACAAAAGGTTTAGCACCTACACCACCCCAGAAACTGAAAATATACAAATATAAAGAGATGGAAGTATCTCACACTGAAAGCAGTGTTTTCAGCCAAGATGCTGCTGGCTGCATCACTTCAACCTGAGGAGCCTCTACCTAATTTGGTGGAAGATTAGTTAGAAGTGTTGCAGAGGCAAAAGATTAACAAGCATCAACCTACTAAATATAGGTAAAATATCCAGCTCATGTGCCTCCTTCCACAGGGTGGCTGCCCCTCCTGAAGCTCCAGGTGTCAAGTATCATTGATAGGAGGACTTTACTGAGACCTCTAAAAAATAAAATCCTGCCAGGTCATCTTACCTGCACTGCGTGCTGCACTAGCTGTACTCGTCCATCTTTCAGATGGATCAAACTGACTCCCATCTTCTTCAGGATCTCCAAGTGCTCAGGATTACTGGCCATGAAATCTCTGGCTCTCAACGGTGGTTTTGGTCCACTTCCCAAACTCTCTTCTCTGCCAAAAGACATCAGAGATCAAAGCTTTAAAAATCAGATTATCTTTGAAACAGAACTCTAGTGTTATCCCTGCCATCACAAGACTGGAATTCTTGGTACACTGAGGGCAAGCTTTAGTGGAATGGAACTTCTCAATCAAGTTATCTTTTTTTAAAAGTTGTCTATAATAATCAATAATTTTATAGTGCAAAACCTTCCTCCCAAGTACTGATAACAAAATTGCCGTATACTTTTTCTCATTTGTAAATAGTCTGCATTATTGCAACACTGACCAAACCCAGTCTGCCCCATACAGTTCCAATTCAGTTTTATTCATTAAATACAAATATAGAAGAGGTGATCAGGAGGACAAACTTCCTCAGCCTTAACACTGCCCTAAATTCCTCAAAATGGGTCCAGTTATGTGTGGCAGCATAATTTCCTTGCTAAAAAGAAGACTTTCAGAATTGTTCAGGAGGCTGCAGAAATTAATTTTACAAATCAGAGATACATACTTCCTACAATACTCCAAGTGGGAGCTGCAGCCAAGGTATGCAGCTCATTCAGCTCCTTTTGCTTTGAAAGACTTGCTAATTCCAGCTGGAAACAAACTAAGTCTTGCTGAGAGAAATCCAAAGCGATTTTTCCTGTGACCAGGAATTATCCCTCTGGCCCATCCCAAAAGGACTGCCAGCTCCAGCACACCTCATGCTTCTCCTTCCCTGCAGAGCAGACCCAGTTGCAGTCAGCCCTGTGCTAACAAGAAGAGGAAATATCCATCTTACGCTCTGGAAATGCCCCGGGGACAGCTCTTATCCACCACATTCTTCAGAGGCTCGCGGATGCTTTGGGCAAACATGGGGTCATTTGGGAAGAGGATCTGGGTGTTGGGACAGGTCCAGTCAAAGTTGCTGTCATCCAACTCTGTGTACTCTGTGCTCTAAAATCAAAGATACAGAGAAAAAAATTTGCAGGTTATATTTTTACATAAATAACATCAACAGATAATCCTAACTTAAGTCATTTGTGTTCTGGGGACATGTGGCAGCTGAGTGCAAAAGAGGGGAACCAGTGCACTGCAACCCCTTGGACAGATGAAGACAAAACTCATTCTAATTTGTAATTTACTCAATTTATATACCAGATTTTATATTCTTGATTTTTTTTCAGAAACAGCTAATCCTCTGCTGGCAGACAGTACTTCTCAAGGCTGCTCATGACAAAGCCAGTGCCCTGTAAGGGAGTAGTTCTGGTTTCACCTGATATGGCTTTACAAACGAGTGAACAGCTGCAAGCTTTAGGTCATTCTTACTAAAAATGTCACATCTTTTCATGTGAACAAAAGATTCTCCTCAGGAGCCACACAGACCTGCAAGTCTAGATGAGCAAGGATGACTCTCTATATAATTCAAACAATATCTATTTTCAGGAAAGATGTCAGAGTGAACATCTGCACAAATTGCTGGTTGCAACATGTCAAACATGTCTGGTGGTTTGGAGCTACATTTAGCATGTCCTTAGCATATAACTGGCTACAGATAACTGGCAAGCTCATTTCATAACCCATAAAAATTAATATACTATTTATCCACCTTAAAAGACACACCCCTCCTGTTTGCAACATATTGTCCAATGAAAAATCAAGTATTTAAAGGCTCCCTAAAACCCAAGACCTAAAGGGCTGTTACTAAGACATGACCTTTCTCATTTATAACAGCAAATACAAACAGGATGTTGGGTTGATAGTACCAAGCATCTCTCTCACAGTTTGTTTTAATAGCACTGTATTTATGTTAAAAATCATTTACACATTCCATCTGTTTAGATAAAATTCTGTAAAAGAGGAACACCCAACATCACAGCCTTTCAGCCACCTGACACCATTTTCAATGGGTTTTGCTTACTTGGATTATGCCCATTTTCAGCTTCAACTCAAAGAGATTAAAAAAGTGCATTTGAGCAATTTATTCTATCCTCTCTACTGGCCTTTCATTAACATTTGCAGCTCTCAATAGAACAAACCAAGTTAGGCCAGCACTTAAAACAGCATCATCTGTGGGAACCCTGCCTGTCTCAAAGGTATTAAATTCTTATATTGGGAACAAAAGTTACATAAAATGCTCCTTCAGACCCTTCAGAAAGCTTCTTGCTTAGTTCAGAAAACAGCCTATTTCCAAAACTCAAAGAGGAAAGATAAATTCTCAGGGAAGGATCATTTCGGAGAGGGTGTGGGATTTCCACCCTGAAGGAGTGTTTAACACCAAACCTATGACTCATTAAAACATAACCAGTGTTTGACATTAAGATCAAATAACTAAAAATTTGTCACTGCTTAATGCTGAAGTCCATCAAACAGTGATTTTTCCAGAATACATGGCTTGACACACAATATAAGCCTTTTCCTCTGATCCAGGCATTATTCTAAAACTCTTAGAAAATATTAAAAATAGAGGCACAAATACGTGAATTTGCGTCCTTGATGTTTTCTCTTTCTCTTCTTCCTTTTTCTTACTGCCTTACAGACAAATGATGTCACCTTACTGACCACAAAATCAAAAAAAGAAGGGAGGATTTATGATGCTTCACAGAACAGCTGTATTACTCCAGGTTATTCTGGAAGGTGAAGTAATTTATAAACCCACAACTGTTCTCATATTTATACAATAGGTGCCTACTGCATGGACTAAAGTAATTGAACATCCCTAATCTGTCTGCAGCTGTATCTTGTCAGATTAACTCCACAGCTGTCTCAAAAAACCTCTCAAAATTTGTTCACAAGAACAAATTAGGTTTTAGAAAAAATAAAAAAATATAGATGGGGACAATATCCTGTGTTATTTTCCAATTTATACAGAAGTGATGAATTATTTTCTTTTAAAATCTTCCTAATAATTCCTGTATTTTATCTCAAGGTTCAACGGTTCAGAATCCAGTCATTATTCCAGTCACTACTCTTGTGACTGCACTGCTAATATGATGAAATAGTGCCTATTAAACAATGTGTTCAAACTGGTGCACTTCCTCAAACTATGATCTTTCCTGATTTTATTTCCATTTCCCCACAAAAGAAGGAAGTGTACCACAGAAACAGATTTAGACTGGAGCTGTTACATACTGTATTTTTTTTAGAGATGGTTTGGTTTGTAGTGGAGAGCCAGAGTGGCAACAGATGAGCTTCTGTAGTGAAGATATAATCTTCAATGTCAAAAATCATGTCCTCCTTATCTGCAAACAGCAGGTACAGATATTTAAACATCTCAGCCAGGAAGAATGAATCCATCCTGTGGAGAAAAAGGAGATGTCCTTTAGAGAGATCTCATTTCTAGAACATCAGTAAAATAAATATTCCTAGTTCTCCATCTCTGAAGACTTGATGACTATTACTGCTGGACACGATTCCATTAGCATTCCTTCTGCTTGGAAGAAGCTATGTTTGGAGGGAAATGATTCAGCACATTCAGTACAAAAGAGTATTATAGAAAAAGCAAATAAACCTCCTGACAAACTTACAGATTTGAAGCATATTTAGCTTGAATGTAATTAATCTATTGCTCTCAGACAAATGAAAGGTTATTAAACTGAAATTATTCTTCTAGAGCACCCTAGAACCCTACTGAAACTGTGCACAGATTGCTTCAATGCATTTACAGTTCAATACAAACAGGTAATTTAAGACTTGGTTATCAGACTGAAGACAGACAGCTCCTCAAATCTCAATTAATTTAATTACACAGGGAAATTTGATTTTTTCTGTATTTTTCTATTTAAAAAATAATTGTGCAAACTTTACCTGTCTTCATGACTTCCTGTACGAACATCCTTCATTGCAGCAAACCCACAGGGAACTCTGGCATACTTGTTCAAGTTTTCAATGAGGGTTTTTCCTACTTCTAGGTAGTAAGGGTCTCCTGTAGCCTATGAAATAAAACAAAAAAAATTTACAACCATTACATGTTTTTTATATCCTAAACTGGTTCCAGTGGATAAATTAAGCTGGAAATATGCTACTCAATTCTGTATTGAAATAAAACAGCAACAAAACTCTAGGTGCAAGAAAAAGTGCTCAAAGGTCAGAGGAGTGAATGTACCTTATACAAGAAGTAGGTGCTTTCAGCAAATTCAGGCCTCAGAGGATGCTGAGCCCAGTGAACTCTGAAGTCTGTTGTGAATGCCTGAAGATGAAAAAGGACAAAAAAAATGCAGGAATGCAAACCAAACACAGGTTTATTTGAATTCTATGTTAACTGTATAACCAGCCTAGCTTTGATGAACACCATTTTTGCAAACATACCTTTCACCTGACACCTCCAGTGCAGTCAAGTGTCACTGCACACTGACAGATGGTTAAGCAGCTGTTTCTAAATTAATACCACAGGCTAGCAGTCAGATATCTAAAAATTTCCCAGTCTATCTATTCACTCTTCATGTCTACTGGGAAAAGCCACTTCTGTCATATATTCACTACTATTTCATACTAAGGTTTAAACCAAGTTTTTGCTTAGGGGATGGTCTGTTGGCTTAAATACAACCACCTGACCTTTTACAGTTTCCTTCGTAAGTACGAAACAAAAAAAAAAAAACAACCAAAAAGCCCATAAAGAGCCAAATTACACCATTTTAAAAGCCTTCAAACAAAAAAGTCATTCCAGTGCTTAGCATGCTTTGCTCTCAATAACCACACTAGGTGAATGTGATGTTAATTAAAATGTTCTCTTAACAGAAATAAGCTTACACTAGAGGAAAGTCAAAATTAAACCCGGAGTCAGAAGCTTTCAAATATAATCTGAGTCATCACAGATTAAAGACATACACTTCAGCAGGTAAACAAGCTTTTCTGTGCACAATGGACTTGCTCAAAGACTTGCAGCATCTGCAGTAAGTTTGTGTGCTGACTTTCAAAGGCATTATACAAAATTTCAGAACATCCTCTCAGCTGTCACACAAGCAGAACTGCAGATCACATAAGAATGCTGTGGAAATGAGCCTATATATATATATATATAAACCTGCTGGTTTTTCAAATGGGCATCTGCAACTGTTCAAACTGAGGTTAAAAACATTTTACACAACCAAAAGTACAAATTTTTGATTTACAAAATCAAAAAACTACTACCTTACCTCTGGAAGAAAGTTATGCTTTTTTATAACCTGATACAGCATCTCATGTGTTTCAATAGCAGGTCTAATATCACCCTTCAACACCTAAAATTAAATAATAAAAATAACACTTACTCACCTAGCATAGGAGTAATACTCAAGGTTAAAGACACTCATAATGTGTTCATGCAATACTACAGAGCAGTCACTACATATTGTCATTATTAATCCCTATCAGTGTAAGTCACAGCTTACTCCTTAAGAGTTTTTTAAGTAAAATCAGTGAACTCATTAAAATTATTGCCTGCAGAACAAGGACCTCTGACATTTACAGAGAACAGGGGTGAAAATGTCATTTAGTTTATCTTAAAGATGTCAATGGCACATGAAGTAGAAAACCAGTCACTAGTAAAAAGGCAGCTTAATTGGAGTATTTTCATGACTAGGAGTGAAGGAAGCAAATTACAGGAACATACTTGTCCTGATAGTCAACACAAGTCAGAAAAGCATATTAACTTGCACGATAGCACTGAAGTGACTGGAAGACTAAGTACAGAAATCATGGAAGCAGAATGGTTTGGGCTGGAAGGGACTTAAAGCCCATCTAGTGCCACCCCCTGCCATGGGGAGGGACACCTTCCACTAGGCCCAGGCTGCTCCAGGCCCTGACCAGCCTGGCCTTCAACACTTCCAGGGATGTTCCCTCAGTATTTCTGAAAACCAAATTACTACTCTTGACTTGAAAATCATGTATCGAACCCAGTTAATAATTTCTTTGTTATTAAAACCATCTCTACATGGGTTTTACACCTTACCTGCAATCCAGGGAAGAAAGCAAGCAGAGAATCCATCCAGGTCCGAGCATTTAGCATTGGTTTATGAATGTGAACATCAAGGAGAAGAGGTGGCTGGCTGATGTATCTCATTATGGCATCATAATGCTGTCAAACATCAGGAAAAGCAGGAATTTGTGTATCAATTTATTCCCCAAAAGAGACAGATCACCAGACTGGCATTGTATTTGAATGGAAAAGCCATTACTACATTCCCAGTCGTTACTATGTTTGGCAGTGCCTCTAATCTCCAGTTTTGCTAATTAAAACCAAGTGTAGTAAATACTGAAAAGCTCCACAGTATTACACTTGCAGAACTCAGGACATTTCCAAGGAATATACATACACAAAAGTATATCCAGCAGCCATGTGATAAACCAGGAATTATCACAGTTAAGGCACATTTGTTTTGGCTGAATTTTAAAGCACACTCTAAAGAAAGCTGAAATTGCTTTCTCTGAACAACAGAATTTCAAAGCATATGGATCTCAGGAGGAAAAGGAGGGTAAAAAACCCAATCAAAGCAGCTGAACTGGATGGTTCAGAAGAACTTCTAAACCCACTAGGTCACTTGCCATGTTGCTGACTTCCAATCCTAAACTTTGTTTTCAGAAGGTGCAATCCTGAGCACATGAGCCAAACTGGCAGGAAACACTTAAGAGATCTAGCTCAAGGAAAATGCAACACTGGCAGCTGCCCCTTAGGACCAAGAAATCATCTTTACACCTAAAATATTACAACATTAACTATGGAATTATTCCACTTCTAATTTAAAAAACCATGCTATATAGTATAAAATCATTTTATAATCGAAGATGCTTTCCATGGACATTGCTATTTTCAAAAGAAATTATGCTTTTATGAAATATGATGCTGACCTAGTTGCTCAGTAATTTATGAATTTAAAAAATCTAAGCATGGTTTTCAGCTTGTATACTTAAATATATCCTGGGCCTGAAGATCTGCAGTGCAAAGCAAGATCCACATGTTAATTTTTGTGTTGCTCCAGCACAGAATAAAATTGTACAATGGCTTGGAAGAAGAGAGCCTTACATTCTTCTACAGAAACATTTGCAGTACTGGTCTGGAAATACAGCTTCTCCCATACTGGGAACATGGAAAAAGGTCTAGAAGGTTCTGAATTTTACTGGATGGGGTTAAAACAGGTGCTCAGGTGACAGCTAAGATTAGCAAAAACCTACAGTAAAAAGAGCTGGCACTAAACACAGCAGAAGTCACAGAAATTCTGCTGAAGGTCCCTTCTCAGGCTAACAGCTGACAACACAATTACTCTGAAATTTGTATTGCAGAAGGCACAAACCTGAGCAAGGTGTTAACTTACCGTGTTAAATCTTTCCAGGAAACTGTCATCCCCCAGCAAGACATAGGCTTTTAATAAATATTCATAGTATGAGTCTATTCCTGCTCCAACTCCACTATCTAGGAACAGGCAAAAATAAAAAGGTGGGTTTACTTTCTGTAGTGATATGGGCATTTTCCACATTTTCCCACTTGAATTTTGAAGGCTCTTCCAGTGAAAGGAAAAGCCCCCTTTCACTGGAATTAAGGCACAGATGGAAGCAGAGACACAATACTGTGTGTCTATGCCAAAGGCTTTGCACTACCAGTGCACATAATAATACAGACAGACATGCATTGAAGACACTTATTTCACAGCACAGCACTTCTCCCGTCCTATTTATATTTTTCCCATGTATTTATAGCAAAGTCTCTGAAAATTCATCCCAAGGCATTTCCCTCTTGGCATTAAAGAGGATCAGGGAACACTTTGCCATGAATAAAACCACTTTCTCGAGCAGAGAGGGCTTTGCTCTCTCAGAGCAGAGCCAGGCTCTGGGGCAGCAGGTTTCTCCACTGCCTATGCCATTAATATCTTTCTGGGGGTGGGTGAGATCCCCCTGGCTGGGGGTCAGCCCCACCTTTGCGGACCCAGTCTCCAGTGTGGATGTTAATGGTGACCCCCACTAAGTTGCTGCTGCGCTGCCTCTTCTCCCAGATAAAATCCAACGCCTTCCGGGCATATTCCTGCAATAACAACAACAGGAGGTAGGGAAACACAGACACTGAACTCTCTGATTCTTCTGACTATTTCAATTAAGATGCTAGGAAAGGAATAGGATGTTTCTTATCTAACAATATCAGAACTCTTTCTGATCTTCAGATTATTTATTATGTTTACTTCTGTATTACTCTTAACTTCTTTCAACCAAAATAATTCCCTGTGATTTAAAAAATTATTAAAAAAAAAAAAATCAAACCTTAGAAGGAAGCCCACAAACACTACAAATCTCAACATATACAAATGTTTTTGTGCAGCACAGCTAAGACATCAGTTTCATGAACTCAGAATTGTTTTTCCAAAATTACAAAATGTAAACACAACACTGAAGACCTAAAGCAAAAAATAAGATATCGTAGAATGCAAACCTCAAATATAGATGTTCCTGTGAATCTGCTTAAAGCTGCAAACTCAAGGATCAAGGTACCAGCACAAGCTGTACAGGTATCAGTTTCTGTTCCTGTTCGTGCCTCTGGATGTCTTACACCAAATTTTAAGTTAACCTAAAGAAAAATAGAGATTAACATCTTTATTTTTCCTAGCTGAGAGAATTTACACTCCTAGGATTGTATAGCAAGTATATAATCTATGCTCTTTCTAAAGACAAGAAAAAACAGATCTCTTTGGTTTTGCTCTACCAACTTAGACATGCTCAGAGAACAATCCACAAATACCCAAAATCTCAACCCTCCCCAACAAGAACTTGTTGACTGGTTCAATAGACATTTGAATAAGAGAATACACTATAAAAATCTAATCCAAGCAATTTTTATAACAACAAATCAGAAACTCAGAATATCACAAGTGCCCCTGGAAATTTAGTTTTGTAAATATGTCACTACTCCTGGCTCCTGAGAGTACCTGTAATTTATCAGCTTTCTATTTTCTGGCCACTTAGAAATTGTTTTGGAAACAGATATAAAATCAAAACAACAGAAGTCTTGATTACAGCCGTAATCCTGCATTACAGAAACAGAACTTACTCTTGGATAAGGGAGACCACTAGTGGTGTTAAAAGCAGGTAAAAGCTTGTAGCCCAGTTCCTTTGCCATGTGCAGGAGTTCACCATTGTACCACTGCATATATTCACCTTTTTCTTTCAGCATAATTGCCACTGAGTGCCCGCCTAGGAGACCTCTAAACACAAGAGAAATTATCCACATCTCAAAAGGTATGTTCATCTGAACAGCAAGGACAACTCTCTACAATTTAGATGACATGTACATAACTGTGGCCCTAGTTTTTAGACTGCTGACCCAATTCCCATTATAATCAAGGTTAGCTACCAGTATTTCGGAAGCAGTTCTTCTTGTTTACCATAATACTAATATTAGACAGTAATAGCAACCAAGACCTCCAAAATGGCATATAATTTAAAATTACATGCTCTGATCCTGCATTGAGCCCCAGAGGTCCCTTCCAAGCTGAGATGATCTATGACCCCAGGTATCAAAATCTGGTAAATCAAGTATGGAACAGAAACATTTGCAAACCTGTTTCCCTTACCTCCCTCACATCACATGGGGTTCTTAATCAGCAAAGCTGTGCCTGCAGCAGTGAGATGGGGGCAGCTTGATCCAATACCACTGCAGCAAGTCCTGCCTTGCATTTTAAAACCACTCTCAGGCAAACTGACAAAGGCACAACTATTTCAAATAGGTGGAACAGCACAGAAAAGTGTCTTAAAGACACTGCCTAAAATCCACATTTTTAGGAGTTTTGAAAACAAACGTTACTCACCCAAGGACTCTTATGTTGGTTTCAAAGACAGACACAACTATGTCATTATCTAAATTAACATCCTTTATTACTTTTTTTACAGCCTCTTCAAACTCTTTGGTTTTATTTAACACCTGGAATAAAACAGTGAGCAGGTGTTCAGTTCCAGTATAGCTAATGCAGTCACAGTGTATTTGCATATAGGATATTTCAGTGCACACAAAGTTACCCAAGAAATATGAACATACAATTTAAACCAGAAACACATCAGTGGTTATTAAGACGTGCCCACCACTAACTGAACCTCTTGCTCTAGACTATAAGGGAAAGCAAACCCTTTTGTGTAAAGTTAAAGCAAAGAAAAAGCAATATAAAAAAGTATCAATGAAATGTGAAGGAACTGATGTAGTTATTACAACCAACTCCAAACTCCATCCTCACAGCACTTCAAAGTTCCCACAAGCAACAGTTACTTCAAACAGAGCCAGAGATGAATGGCCATGAAAAAGAAATCTAAAAATAAATCTGAGCATCAGAAGACAATCTCTTCGTTTTATCAAAGCTTATCAACACATTAAGCTTACCACAAGAGTGTCCAGGGTATCAATTAAGGTCAGTGAAAACCTATGAAAGAAAATTTAAAACAGATTTAGTGTAGATCTGTATGTGTAGGAATTAAGTGATTTTTAATAGTAACTGATACCAGGGAAGAAACTAAATTCTCACAGACCACCAACTGCAAAACAACCAGTTGTACTCAACATGTTTAGTATCAAAACCTCTTTCTAAGTTTCTCCCCTTTGCTAGTGACCAGAATAGGAGCAGACAAAGAAGCTATGATTACAGATACATTTATTTACTGCTCAGTTTTCTAACTTCTGGAAAACCAATTTAATTTTTATTTCTTGTCTCCAATCAAATCTATTAAGAAACCCAGCAAAAAAGTTTAAGTTGTTTTCCAGCCTCTGTTTCACTGTTTTTTTCAAAAAAAAAAAAAAAAAAAAAAGGAAAAATGTTGAGATCAAAAGTCATTCCAAGCTAAATTTCTCTTACCAGAAACTGTTCCAATACTAGCAAGTGGCAGGCTTAAAATAAAGAGCTACTTTATTTATTCTAAAATAAAGAACTATTTTGGCAGTGTCCAAGGCCAGGCTGGACAGGGCTTGGAGCAACCTGGGCTAGTGGAAGGTGTCCCTGCCCATGGCACTGGATGGGCCTTAAGGCTCTTCCAACCCAAACCAGGTTGGGATTCTGTAATTATTCCATGAAAAGAGAGCATCAAGTCAGCTCCACAGTGTCTGAAAGAAGATGATCCTAAAGAGCATCAGAGGTTTTCTCCAGGGCTGTTCTAGTGCATCCCAAGCTGAGGGGGCCTTTCCCCATCCGAGGAATTATATCTATAATTGTATTTTAAATACATCTAATTCCAACAACTGCTCCTATGCTAAGACATACCCACAACACAGAATAACTTACAGAACATGATGGTGTTAAAACTGAACACTTTAGAACACTTAAAATTGCCTACTGAGGAGCACAAACCAAGGACTTCAGTAAGTGCTTAATGTGTGAAACCTTGTAGGCAACATGTGACAACCAAAATTCTAATTAAGTGTTCCCATATTATAATTCTCTTTAATTTGTAAAGATATAAGGGCATTCTGTGAGTGCTGTTTTACAGGAGACAGAGATTAACTAATGACTATGCACAACTGCCTAACAAATTCACAACTTTTTCAGTACAAAAGGAGGGAAATGATGCATTTGACATCTATATGGAAGGCTCCTAAGTTCTCCAGGGAAACAGAACTGACCCAGCTGCCTCACCCTGTCATTCTGTGATTGCAAAGACTGGCAGAAAACACAACTGATGAGGCAGCTGCCAAGAAAAAGGATTAGATAAGAAATCTGCTACATAATAATGTAACCAATTATAAGGTACAGAATAAAGCCTGTATAGAGAAAACCAATAAATACACACAATGATTTAATGCATCTAAGGGTAGATGGTAGGGGGGAAGGTATTTTTACTCAAATGCTAGTATGGTACTTTTAAAAAAGGTCATTAAAAAGAATGGATTAAAAATATATTTTCTTGGTACTTTTCACCTGCTGTATTCTTTGGATATCTCCAAGGCAGCAGGATTATATGAAAATCTCTAGACTAAAGAACATTTGTACATAACAAAACATAGCCAAAATAACATGCTCAATATGCTAGAGACAATTAGAAGCCGTATTTAAGAGAAGGACCTCAGCTTTGATTAACACTATTATGCCTAGAGACATTAAACAGTGATATTAAAAAAATCAGCTATTTGTTATTAAAGAACTTGATCTATAAACTGCACATATTCAAAGGTATCAATTACACATGTATTTAGAACAGACAATTTTGCCTTTGATTATTCCATTTAACATGGAAAAAAACAGTCCTTAAATCTACATTTTGCTAGCCAAAGGATCAATATTTTGTACTATCAGCTCCCTTAAAAGAAAGAATAGAAAATATTTCCATGTCTGAAATAATGTTTTATACTTCAGCAAAGGCCTCAGGCTATCATACACATGATAATCATTTGACTGCTTGTTTTCAGAAAACTTTCTACTTAAAAAAAGCACTTTAAATATCACTTTTTAGGCCAGCATCATGGATAAGAGGTTATTGTTTTGTTCAGCTGATAATTAATCTTTATAACCCGTACTACAAATACTAGAAATGTCAGCCCACTTTTGGAAGGTTTTCCTATGGAAAATACTGGGGAGAATGGTTAAAAAAATTATCTTTGGATCTCATTCACTGGTCAATTCTCATTCACTGGTTAATTCTTCTAATTAAGGTACAATTTCACATCAGTTAACTTCATAATAATAAAAACACTTCTCACAAGTGTAAGTTTCTGGCCATATCAACAGAACAAACAAGTTTTATGGGCTGCCAATTGTACTTCTATTCCTAGATGTTTACAGTGACCATTTCAGACACTAACTTTCCCAAGGCATCATCCACATCCCCTCGACTTGGCTCCTGACCCCGCACTCGTCCACGACAAGTTAAAGGCATGAGTTCATCAGCTGGATACGCATGCTCCTGTTGGGAACAAAACAGGGGAATCAGTTACAGTGCTCACAGCCACTCCTGGGAGCGTGTAGTAAAAGGAATCCTCACCATGCTGCTCTGCAGAACAACTGCATGGCCATCACAGAGCCCTGCAGGTGGAAAGGGACCTCTAGAGCTCATCTCATCCAAGCCTCTGCTGGAGCAGGGCCACCCAGGCCCAGCTGCCCAGTACCATGTCCAGAAAACTCCTGAGCATCTCCAAGGAGGGAGACTCCACGGCCTCTCTGGGCACCCTGTGCCAGTACCTGGCCAACTCCACAGTGTAAAAGTGTCTCCTCCTGTTCAGAGGGAACCTCCCATGGTTCAGTTTATGCCCATTTCCTCTGAGCACTGCTGAGAAGAGCCTGGCTCTGTCTTCTTGACAGCCTCCCTTGTTAAATTCCCTGGAGACTTCCCTTCTCCAGGCTGAACAGCCCCAGCTCTCTCCCTTGTTAAAT
>QUSF01000010.1:22517617-22547331 GCA_003676055.1 Chloebia gouldiae
TAAATTCCCTGGAGCCTTCCCTTCTCCAGGCTGAACAGCCCCAGCTCCCTCAGCCTTTCTTTACAGAGAAGATGCTGCAGCCTTTCCATCACTCTGATGGCCCTTCACTGGACTCTGTACAATGAGCTCACCTGGCTGAGGGTGACAATCAGTGACAGGTAAGAGAACTCAGAAGTTCAAACAAAAAATTGGTGAATTACTACATAAGACATAAAAGATAACATTCACAAAAAAAAACTAACAAGACTGAGCCTTTTACAAATATAACTGACACTAATATAACAAATATAAGACTGACATCAATGACAATGAATCTTAAACATATCTAATTCCAACCAACATGAAACTGCCTTCTTTAGAAGCTTAACACAAGTGGTTTGGGATAGAGCTTTTCTCTTGATTTCAACAGGAAACTGGCTGCTGTACTGAGGTCTCCAGTTTGACTTCTAATGGAGAACTAACATGTGGCAGGATAAAAAACTTCAATTGCTGCACAGAATCTGCAAGTAAACACATTCAAACTCTTTCCAACTATATGGTACAAAAATAATCTAGCATGAAATAAAAATAAAAAAGGAACGTTCCTCTATAAATAAACAACTTCTTTTGAAACTGATGGTTTGTTTCCCTGTATACCACCCTCCTAAGTGTTTTGGTCTTTACTCAAGTCTTTGTTCTCCTCAAGTTTAACTACAAAAGGCAGAATCTAGATCATTTTAATACAACTTAGATGTTTCTGAATATCTCTGCAAAGTAGTCAGAAAAACAGATTAAAGAAGTATACAACAAAAGCAATGTCAAAACTGAGATCTCTGGCTTAAATTTTGGATAAGAGAAGTGATAAAAAATCTGGGAAAATAAACTTTTAGCTTTACAAATGTAGAATTTGAAGCATTTTGAAAAATAAAAGTTCACTCATTTTCTGTCTGCAGAGAATTGGATTGAGTTATTTCCCAACAAGTCACTGGCCTCAAGTGACTGACACTTTCACATGTTCTGACAGCCAAGAAGAAAAATATCCCCATTATTACAAATGTTGTTGAAGGATCAAATAAAACCAGCAGCTTTTTCTCAAAGCTTCTGTTAACAACTTAAAAAAAAAAAAAAAGGGGCAAGGGAATTTCCCCTGCAATTAAACATGAATTTTCAGTCTTCTAAATACGCATGTCTAAAAAACAGAAAATCAAAACTTTTCAGGTGGCTGTTTCAAAAACACCTGCAAAAATACTTCATTCTCCTGTTGCCAGAATCAAGTCTGATACTCTAATCTTTTCTTCAAATTTAAACAAGCATTTCACATTTCTCTGTTTGTTTAGTGCTTTAGCATACGTGGCAAATAAATATCCTTTTGGTTTCGAAGTTTCCAGGATAGCTGAAGTTTTCCCTCTCCTTCAAACAGAATTTTCTAGCTTCAGATGTGACAAGACCCCTACCAATTGCCAATTTATCACGCAATGAACAGTAGAAGCACAGATCCTTGTAATATTTTACCCAAGTTTGCCAAACACATAGGTTTTCCACTGAGGAAATCCAAGCCAAGAGTTTCTCATAGAATCAGATTAAAAAAATTATGACTAAAAAGCCTTGATGTTTAACTGCTAAAGGTTTCAAAAGTTCAGAGCTTAAGTTAAGAGGAGAAACTGCACCCCTTTGAAAATCCTCTTGGCTTGGCTTTTTGTCCTCTCCACAATCCTGTATCCCTCCCATGCTGTATGAAGTTTTAACTCCTGATATTTTAAGTTTGAATTACATATTGAACTTTAAACCATAACACAGAACCTGGGACATGTGGTAAGATGCTGCCAGGAAACAGCAGTTTGTGCTGCAGGAACTGATGCAACTTGAGAGGGGTTTCTGTAACAGCCATGAAGAATATGCAAGAATGTCCATATAAAGCCACTAAGAATTAATCTTTTATATTTATCTTAGTCATAGCCACACTTTCTCCTCAAAAGTGTATTATTTTTAGAATATTTGAAAGTAACTTTTACTTTAGGGAGTCCACTTCAAGTAACTATTTATTGTTAAGCTTTTGTGAACAGAGCCAGACCAGGGTGTATGGAATGGCTCAGAGAACCAGAACAGGAGGACACCTGCACAGGAATCACAAGTCAGAGCAAAAGAAACCACAGCCAGCATGGCCCATGGTCATATGACAGTCACACCCTGGGCACAGCCTGGAATGCCTGGATATGGCACCAGATTCCCTTTCTCTTCTACAAACAGTTTGTAGAAGAACACCCCAACTGCATCTGCCATGGCTTACCACTGAAGAAATATTAAATGCCATTTTTACCTACAAAATAAGTAAGATCAATTTGTGATCTCCAGACTCTAATGTCTACAGACAGCTCTTCCAATCTTCCTTTTCCTGGTATTTCCAACCAAATACTTTACTGTTGATAGCCTGACATAAGATAAACTGGTTTGGGAAAGGTCAGGCATGAATTAGGAGTCACCACAAACAATTCTTAGTTACCACTCTAAAAGTCATCACAACCCTCCTGAAAGTGATACTTGTGGTCTTTTTAAAGGCTTTATAGGTGCTGCTATTTATTTTAGCTCCATTTTCACCCCTCCTTCCCAGATATTTCTATAGAATGTCATGTACTGTAAATTGCTTTCTGCCCCAGGTCAGCAACAACAACTCTGAAAAACTACAAACAAGTATCTGACTTACCATGTAATTGCTATATGCATGATCAAACATTTCAAGCACTTGATTTCTAAAAAAGAAAAAGGAAAAAGCATTAGTGGTCTGTCTCCCAGTGGCCTTTAATACACCATCTTATATGTATCACACTTTAATACCTGAACGTCAGGCACAGGTCCTCTACTAACATACTCCACTCAAGTAAGTGAAATATAGAATAATAATTTTTCTTGATTCAGCTGCTCTTGTGCACTCCAGAAAGGAACAACTCTTTCTTCACTTAACATGAAATTATTTGGGGATCTCTTGGCAAGCAAATACTAAAGAAAACCCTGACATTTGTTTCATATGTTTGAAGGGACAGAAATGCTCCTACATGTAAGAACTCCCAAAAAACTACATTGTTCTTTTAAGACACAGCACTACTTCTTATCATTCCTAACTGTTTCACTAAGGAGCCCTGCAAGGAAAAAAGGATGCAAATTTCTACCATCAACATAATTCACAATCTCTGCTGATAAGATAGAACATAAAGGAGCCAGGGACACCACAATTATATTGTAAATATCCAATTTAGTTCAATGACTTGGAAATTCAAGAAGTAGTTTTAACTCATCAAGTGCATTAAGGCATCAAAAGAGCAGAGGATGGTGCTTTTCCCAGGTGCCTCTCAGGTTGCAGAAGGCAAAACCCCAGCTAAACACAGAGCTTCTGGGTGATGCAGCTCACAGAAAATTGCTTCAAACTTACATTTACAGCCAAACACAAACTACAGCAGGACATGGCCTGCACATGCCTGGGGCATCAAACGATATTTTAAGTGCAATTCAAAAAATTTAAAACAAATTGGGGAATGAAATTTCAACTGCTTGTGTAGCTTTGTGAAGAAAACACATAAAAGACTGCAGACACAAACTATTCTGAGAACCCATGATGGAAAACCCCAGTGACTGTAAACACTGGGAGTTAAATATCAACTTATACACAACAGCTGGACTTGGAGGCCTTTTCCAACCTTAACAACTCCATGATTAACAAATGTGAAAGTATCCATATTGCTTGTCCAGCAGACGTTTTGCATTACTGTTCTGTACAGCTGACCACTGGATGGGAAGAGGATGATGAAACTGCCTCCAGAAACATATTACTAACATAAAATACCCCTCATTGCAAATTTGTTTTAAAAAGTCCCACTCCATGCAGGAAAATGTATTTCCGCATACGCTGCAATATTTACTCTTCAACTAAAAATTACAATAAAAGAATCAGCCTTTTACATGTACGCGCACGGGGGACCGAAGCAGTTTAGGTCACATACAGGAACAAGGCAGAACACACGTACACATTCACCTTTTTTATGACTCCCGCACTCACAGAGGCACGGCCATAATTATACCGACCGAGTAGGGATTTACATTTACCTTTGCTCACTTTCACCCCGAGCTCCACGCAAGCCCTGGCTGAAACCTCCAAGGCGAGCGAGCTACAAGTGCCCCCAGCACACGGCTTGCCCCCACACGGGCCAAGGGGCCGCGTGTCCCCGGCAGCCCGAACCCCGCCGGGCCGCGGTGCCACGCGTCCCCGGGAGCGTCCGGGGCAGAGGCACGGCCGGGCAGGGGACGCCGCGCCGAAGCTCTGCCCTGCAGCCACCCAGCGCACCCCAACGCCGGGGGCAGCGCGCACCCCCTGCCCGGCCCGGCCCGCCGTCCTTCCCTCCCGCCGTCCGTCCCTGCGCTCACCCCAGCCGGCGCTTCTCCTCCCTGCTCATGGCCCCGGCGCCCGGCGCGGCCGCCAGCACGGAGGAGGCGGAGAGCAGGCCGAGGGCCAGGAGCTTCCAGGGCCTCCTGCAGCGGGGCCCCCGCTCCCCGGCGCGGCAGCCCGGAGCAGCGCTGAGGGCCATGGCGGCCGGCCGGTGCCCGCTAGTCCCGCCGCGGGCCCATCGCCGCTCCCGCCGCTCCCGGGGCAGGAAGGGCCCGGCCCGGCCCCTCCGCGCGCGCCCGCGGGGGCGTAGCCAGGGAAACGGCCTCGCGCCGCCGCCGCTTCCGGCACCGCCCCCCCACCGCCCGCGCGCGCGCGCGCCGCCGGGCCAATGAGGGAGCGCGGCGCGGGGGTCACGTGAGCCGGCAGGGAACGCGTGACGGGAGGGTCGACGTGGACAAAGGGCGGGGAACTACAGCTCCCGGCGTGCTCTGCGCGCCGCCCGCACGCAGCTCCCGGCGTGCCCCGCGCTCCCTGCGGCGCTGCCCTGCGTGTCGGTGTGCCAGGGAGCCCCGGGCTGGCTCGGACGGCAGGGACGTGATTACAGAGCCCTGCCAGCCTTGCACACTCCCCGGGATGGGGCAGCCGGGCTTCTCTGGGCCCCCTGTGCCAGGGCCTCACCACCCTCACGGCGAAGAACTTCCTCCTGAATACCCAATCTAACGCTCAGTTTGAAGCCGTTCCCCCTCACGCTGCCGTGCTGCCCTAAAAACTCCCCTCTCCGTGTTGGAAACTGCCCGAGGAGCGCTTCTTTAATAAAACCCCCCAAATCATCACACCCTCACAAAAGCAGCCTCCCAGCAATGGAAGGGAAGAGCGTCTTTATTTCCATGACAAGCGTTTGTACAAAGTTCCAAGCAAATACAATGTGTTTCATGTCCTGGCCCTTCACAGTGGAAACCCCACGGAATTCCACACCCCAGCCCGCTCCCCTCAGGGCACCCGGCTCCACCAGAGGAGATTTATTACAGTTCACGGTTTGTGAAGGAAACTGCAAGAAAGCAACAAAAACGACAGAATAGTTGCATTATTGTAATTTCTCATCAGTGGTCCCACATTACCTTCTCATTATGGTCCCACATAAACTTGCAGATTGCTGACCTCTTCAAACCAAGCTGTCGCTTCTAACCAACGACTAGAAAAGCACTATATCCACTGGCAAATGGGCAGAAAATGCCCCAAACCGGGAAAAAAGTCCCATGGCCACCAGGAACTGCAGTTTAAATTATACAGGCTGTATCTTCCCCATCCTTACCCATCTCTCTGGTGAAAAACATCTGAGCATCTGCATTCAGCAATGCAACACGCATCACAGGAAAATATTACCCAGATCTAGGCCTGCCACAGAAATAACTCCAAAATTACCATTATGGAAATACTTATGCAAAATGCTCTCTGTACAGATGTATCTTATTCATATTAGAATGAATTAGTTTCCTTTTCCAGGAGGCTGCAGTCCTTTTTGCTGCCATGCAAAAAAAGTACTAAAACCCCATCATGTCCCCTAATTTTAGCTTTAAAAGGCTGCTTGCTGCTTAATTCTAGAGCACTTTATAGATTTGAAGTAATTTAACGCTCAGTACCAATTAAAAATAGTTAATGATTTGTAAAAGTGAAGCAGCTGACAGTGAAATAAACCAATGATTTGTAAAAAAAAAAAAAATTGGCTGGCAGTGCTTTGTATGCTTCCAAATTAGTAATTTTTGCATGAAATACAAGGAGGAAATGAGTCAAAGTACTTCTGCAAGGAAAATGTCTGTGACCTTCACGTTTCCATACCACAGTATGGCTTCTAGAATAAATAGGAACTGCATTTATTTTACTGCAGTGACAGAGTAGTTAATCCAGTTACTCAACAAAGTTCCTTCCTCACACAGTAATATTTACCTGTTCCTCTAGTGTCAATTTTCTGTTAGTATTAAACAATATTTTGATAGCATTAAAAGACTTTGCACAGTTTGCTGAAGTTAAATGCTAACACATATTATGCTCTTTGTTATTTCTTCCTGTCTCTTTACGGGCATAAATCCTGCAGACCTTGCTGCAATTATAATTAATCTTTGCTGTCCTGCACTGTATGACATTCAGAAACAGGATCAAAACACCGGGCCAGAATTTCAAGGTGCCTTAAACTGACCCCTAAAGTGAGGTCTTGCACTTGAAAGGCCAATCTACTAAAATACCGTGTTTCATCTCCAAGCTTTTCTGTGCAAACTTGAGATGCAATAAACACATTTAAGCAACTCTGCGCCAAGATCATGGCTTGATACAGATCGTGTTTATGACAGCAACTGTCTCATCTTAATAACTGCTTTTGTAATGTGATTCTCATTTTAATATCTGCTTTTGTAATGTGATTCTCAAGCACATGAAAAACAACCTCTGGCTGCCTGTCAGTCCAGTTAATATCTGCATTAAAAATTAGATACAATTTAGATAGATTCTGGTATTTCACAATTGCTGCCACTTATTACGTGATTTCCATACCTAAAAAGGTCTACAGACCTGAGTATCTCAGTGGGAATGGCAGGACTCAATATTCTGTATGAAATTGCTATAAGTGAATCTATTTTTTGTTGGGATTTAAACCAGAGACATGCTGCCTAATGGTTATACTTATTGTAAACATTCTCTTCTCTCCCTTCCATAAAACAAAACAAAACAAAATAGCCATAAAGTGCTCTGGAAGGCTAAATAACCCCGAAGTGCAGAGTGGGACTGAGAAACCTGCTCCCATACCTTCCCCTTTTTAAATACAGCAATAAGAGAAAAAAAAAATCTGAATATTTGCTTGTCTTTGAGATCTGCCAAAACTTGAAAATAATTAAGTAATCAGTATGCAGAGTTTGCACCGTGTGGCTTTTCAGCAATCTACTAAATCAACTATTTGGTTGTGTTTACTACTAAAAAATGTTTTTATTTCCTGTATGCTGCATGCAAATACTAAAAGCATCCTCGAGTATGTATGTACCAATCACCGGAATCAGAGCAATACTTGTCAAAACCATGCATTTAAAAATCAAGAGGATCCCTAAGAACAGCTAAGTTGTTAAAATAAGTTGATGATAGTTGAGCGTTTGAAGCATTTAGTGGTCACATTTCCAGACTTTTTCTCTAGCTTTAAAAGGAGCAGATTTGAAGTGGCAGCTGAGATTCCTCAGCAGTAATCTGGTTTTAACCGAAACGAAACCCATCACCCATCCCTCGGGAAGGGATTCGTGGGAAACCTGCAGGAGCTGGGGACACCACAACAAAGCGCATTTCCTCCAGCCCCGACCTGAACAAGTATTCAAAACTGAACAGGGATTACTGGAGTAAACAGGTCCCGCAAGGCTGGGCTGAAAGCTGCTTTCTACTCCTCAGAGTTTTGCTGTGCAGGACCATCTCCTCGGTGTTCTTCTGGGAGAATCGCTTTTCCTCCGGCGCTTGGAATTCCTGAGGATTGATCTCCTGGCTCCCCCTCTCGCCGCCCAGGCTCCGTGTCTGCCGTGGGCTCCGCCCTGGGCTGCCCCCGGCGCGGCTGCTGCGGCTCCAGGGACACGGGCTCCAGCAGTCCTGGGCCCGGGTTTGCTCTATCCAGGATGGGCACGTCCCTCGTGGCTGCCTCTGCAGCAGGGGTCGGAAAGGAACTCTGTGTCTCACCGTCCTCCAGGACAGCGTGGCTGTTCCCCGATCTTTCCTCCCCATCCACCGCAATTCCCGTGCGCTCCTCCGGCTGCAACCTCTCACCTTCCGCACCGGCGTACCACACACTTGGTTTGCTCTCCACCTCTGCCTTTGCCTCCTGAGGTGGAGCCCAGCCCTCCACCAGCCACGGAGCTTGTGCCCCCCTGGGCACGCTCTCTACCCTCGTACCATCTGTCCCCAGGCTGGCTGAGGATGGTCGCTCCTCCTTGAACTCCACACACTCTGCTGCATCTTCACTCTTTATCTTCTGGCTCACCTGAATTTCTGCCACAGCCACTTCGCTCAACTCGTAGTTCCCATTACGGTGCTCCTCCAACTTCAGCAGCTCACCCTCACAGACCTCCTTTATGTTCTCAGCTGGAGTATCCGCTGGGATCTCAACTGTCAGCATCAGCAAACTCCTTATCTCATTCACATCATCCGGGGATTTACAACTCTTTTCTTCTGACTGACTTTCTTTTTCAGGACTATCCCTAAACCCTGTCTTTTCATCCTGGGAAACAATCTTTGTCTCAGTAGTCTCACCACTTTCTTTTTTACTATCTCCTTCCAACCCTGTTCCTACTGCATTTCCACTCTGAGATAATGTTCCCATAATTTCATTTCCTACCTTGCTTTTCTTTTCTGCACTCCCTGAAATCTCTGCATCTGTTATGCTCTTAGGTGGGGAAGTGAGCTTTATCTCAGAAACTTTTTCCTGTGCTGTGCTTGCTTTCTCAGTGCTGCTGACAGACACAGCAGTCGTTACTGTTTGACTCGCTGAAGTCACCTCTTCCTCCACTGCTCCTTCAGGTACCTTCAGTTCTTTTTTAGGGCTGGCTTCAAAATTTTTTACTGCAGTATCAGTCCCAGAAGCTACTTTTTTCTCCACAACTGTTTGTTGTGCCTCGAGTCCTCTCTCAGTGCTCACTACACACTCTGATACATTCTCCAACACACTTTTTCCCTCTGCAACTCCTTGTTTAGTGTGGCCAGCCGAAGGGCACTCCTGTTTGTCACCAATGTCTGTAACAGCCACTGCTTCCCTCATGCTGGCCTGATCACCAGCTGCACTAACAGAGGTGCCTGCCTCTTTGTCTGGTGACTTTCCCTCACCAGCGTCCTTCTCCCACACGATTTTCCCTGTCACAACGAGCGTTTCGTCCCCGTGGCTCTCGGTGTCCGACCCGTCGGCCCGGGGAGCTGCGGGCGCCTTGGCGGGGGTGCCCTGTGCTGATCCCACGGGGGTCCTCAGCTCCGTCAGGCTGGACACGCTCTCGCAGGGCACGTTCAGGTTATCCTCAAACAGGTTGTGCTTCCTCAGAATGGCGGCTTCGTTGATCACTGAATAAAACAGAAACACCAAACTGCTTTGGGAAGGCTGACAGAGGCACAGGGAAGAACATACAGTGCTCTCCCAAGTTTATGTTGTACATTTTGATATTAAAGTCAACACTAATGCTAATTTTAAGCTTCCTTTTAGTTCACATTTCTTTTCTGGGGATGGAGATTTTATTTTTTGAATAACAGCACTTTAGTATTGACCCAAGCACTTCTGAAGCAGAGGCCCCACAATGCACAAGGGTAATGCTTCAGTGCAGAAGGATTTACATTGAATATGTCAATAAAAGTATGCTGGTTACAATTATTATACTGCTGTTTTGGAAGAGGAGTGCCTATGGTCTGTGAAAACATCCTGTGTAGTACATTTGCTTGTCTTTTATCCAGGGTAGAGACAGACAGGCACATATAGAAGATACAAGTATTTATATATCCATATATATATGTCGTATTTATTAAGAATAGTCTCATTTTCTGACACAGAAGCAGAGAGATTTGCAAGGAGTACTGCACTGGCATCAGTGAGTACTGGAAACTGCATCCAGCAGTTCATTTCATTTGAGAAAATTAATCTCTGTTACCATTAGTCTTTGAAATTCTCTTAGTCTTGCAGTTGGAACAGTGCTTTCATTTAGTCATCACCAAACCTGTACAGGTAAGGATAGAATTTCCCTCCTTGGCCCAGGGAATTGAGATCAAGTGAAGTTGCCATAATTACATTTTGTTAGAAAAAGGCTTGTGCCAAGCGATCACTCGTAACTTCCACGGATTTAGTAAAGCTGCCCCATAACTCAGATTTTAGGGCTTGCAACACATTTTCAGTGAGCCAAATGGAAAAACACTGTAGGGACATTGTTGCAGATGCAGGCAAACTAAGTGGGAAGAAATGTGCTTGCCACAGGACATAACCACCAGTGTTGGAGAAAGCAGGGCAGGAACAGCCAGGTGAGGCTCTGGGAAGCTCTGAAGGAACAGCTCATGGGCCACAGGCTGCAATGTTATTCCTGTCACCTCAGAAATGTTCTCACCTTTTAGGGCCTCTTCAAGCAGTGTCTGATGTAAAATCTCTTCATACACGTTCTCTACTTGGATCACACTTGTGTAATCAGCAAAAATGTACTGCTCGTATCTCTGCAGCTCCTGTGCAGGTAGGGAAGAAAGGAACAGATGGAGAAAACCAATGGATTCTGAGTCCTACTGCAACCAAATAGCTCAGAGATGCCATGGAGCAGGTCTTGCAACACCCCTTGACAGCTCCTGGGGTGCACTGTTTGAACTATGACTCCATGAGCTACGTGTGTCCACAATCAATTATGTACTTACCAAACGTAATTACTTACCTGCAGTACAACCACAGTTAAAAGCACTACACATCACTGCCTGCTGAAACAAACAACTGCTGAGGAAATGCCTTACAACTTGTTTGTCCAAGGAGGAAAATCCACAGTGCACAGGAGATGTGGGGTTGGTTTTGTTTTTCTAATAGGTGTGCAACACTTTGAGCTCACTGATTTATACCCATCAGGCTGTCTAACTGAATCACTATCATCAAGCAGCTGCTTGGTGGTCTATAAAAAGTAAATTAAGTGACCTCTGACCACTTCTAGAAGAGGCACCTACATAAATCACCTGGAGGTTTTCAAGTAAAAGATCAGGACTTGGCAGGTCCTGTGAGCTGTGCCACACTTTAGCTTCTAGAGCTGGCTGCTGATTTCTGCAGAGGCACAGATACAAAAGGCTGGTGGGAAACTAAATAGAAAGGGCTTGTGGAAGTTTGCTCCACCACTGCTTCCTCTGTGACAGAGACATGAGGTGTCTGCACACATATTCTAGGTGATAAAATGCTCGTCCCTGTGCTCCACACCTACCCAACCCATGACATGGCAAATCTAAGCACTGAGCACGCAGGAGATCTGCACAGTTCTCTGAGAGCAAACAGCCTGACAGCGTTAAGGAATTACTACCAAGGTGCTGTTCCTCCCCTGCCTTCCATTTTTGTTTTTTGAGGTTTTTAGTCACAGACACTTACTGGTTTGCATGTTGAAGCCAGTGTCTTCTGCATTGTGGGCAAGGTAATCTGCACCAGTGCCTCTTGGAATATCTTCTTGCGGATGGTGCTGCTGTCGTAGTCATATTGCTGCCAAAACACACCAGAAAGAAACAAGCCCACGCGTGCCTGGGGTTATTCACCACTCCCACAGGGAACTGCTTCCTGTCAGCCTGTAGCTGCTGCATCACAGGTGCACAGGGGTTGGAATGGCCACACAGGTTAGTCCAGCTTCTACAAAATCACTCTAAAATCTACTGTTCTGGGATCTCTTGCTTCTGTTAACTCTTAGGCTAGAAACAGCCCCCAGCTGCCCTCCCCAGGTGTTTCAGCACTGCATTTTCTGAGAATGACAAATCCTAGTGGCAGGCTAACTACAAAGTAAATTAAAAATTATTTATGCAGATCCACAGCATATTAATAATCTGATTTACCTACAGTTAAAGGGACTGAACATGCAAATACTTTTATAAGTGTCTGCCCAGAACTAGGTTTTATCCCCAAAATGGGCAGCTTTGCTAAGTGCCACTAAATCAGTATTTTCAGCTGGATGGTAAAAGCCTCTTTCAAATATTGAGGTACATTCATATAAAATATATTCTCTGTTTCCAGAAAGGCAGCCTGCAAATGTGCTACATGACATTTACCTTCAGCACTCTCAGCTTGACTTTTTCAATGGTTGTTGCAACTTTGGCTGAGTCTGCCTGGTGGCTTGGAGAGAACAACTGCTCAAAAGTATAAACTGCGTTTTCCATCAGCTAAAAATAGTAAGTAGAAAAAAAAATCTGTTAAAGATCAGCAACATCAAATTCCTGCAAACATGGTAAGTGTTAATTTAAATTGTGGTTCGGAGAAGGTGCTCTGAAGAGCACTGAAATGCTGCAATAAATAAATAAAATTAAAGCTGTGGTATCATTATCATGCTGTCCCAGCTTTCTTGTACGGATTTGATCTCATGTCACCACCCAAACTGATGGTGCCAGAGCCAAAATGTAGAATTGATTATCTGTGTATACAGACCATAGTCAAAACTCATTATCCCTAAATAAGAAGACTCACATTGGCTTCTATCATTAATAAACAATATTTAATCATACTGCACATAATTTTTATTATAATACAAATAAATAATCAGCAAAATCACACAGAGTGCAATAATTTCTCTCAGAATTATGCTAAACTGGCATTTACAATATTTTCAGCTTATCATTAAGAATATTATGCCCCTACTCTGAAGATATTTCAGACAACCAATTCTACAAGTGGTAATTGAGTCTATCTAATGAGGCTTTGCATTTTCTTTAGCTGTTCCCATTCAAATGTTAACATTTTTTTTATTGGAGAAGTACAGGGAGATATGCAGGGGGAGCATTCCTTCAGCCAGTTGAGCACCGTGCTCCCAGATTTCCTGAAATTGGCCACTAGAGGATGCCAAGCTCCCAAAGCAAGGAATCCTGCTCCACCCTCCACCCGAGGTACATTTTAGCCAAATACTACACCAATACAGACATGTCTGATTTCACTTATTTATGAAATAAACAATGTCCATGGAAAAAAAAGGGAAACTACACTATATTTTTATGAGGAAAATATGAGTCTCTTAAAGAGGAAGATGCAATAATAGCATGTTTAGAACTCCTGCTATAATTTAACTTATTTCTTGCTAATTTTGACTCATGTTCTGTTCAGAAAAAAAGGACCTCTTGGTTTATATGGGAATTATTTTCTGTCTACTTCTTTGTCTTGACTCATGGTCTTCACTCAGGGAAATACACTTTATTTGGCAGCATTTTGGAATGGTCCCCCCTGAAAGACCCAGACATGAAATCAGAATTTTTTTTCTGAGTAATTCCTTGGCTGCTGGTCCTGGCTGTACTCAGAAGAGCTGCTTTTAGGAAAACCCTATTCTAGCCCTGTCCTAGACACTTGTTTTCCATATTCATAACTTCCACTCCATAGATCTGGACCAGCTCCATTTCACAAGATTACTGAGCAGATTAGTACATTTCCCAAATACAGATTAAAATCGCAGGGTCCAATTTAGAGCTCCAAAGCCAAATCTGCCTTGTGATCTGGCAACTGGAATCAGTCTGCTGGCCAGCTCCTCAGAGACTTCTGGCCAGGCATCCAGGAGGAGTCCAGGCAAAGCAGAGTAATAGCCTATACCAACACACACAAGAGGGGACAAAGAGGTGGAGCTCAGTTTTCATGTGGAATGATATTGTCACCTCCACCACTGCCCTGAAAGGTGAGGCTGGATAAAGCACCTACACCCTGAAATGTTGTCTGTCTCTGAGTTTCTAACATTAATTGCTTTACTTTATATTAGTGAGAAAATTAACTACCAAGGAGGAGACACTCCATTTTGGTAACACACATTTAATACCCTTCCTGAAAAATCAAGCCTTGAGAAAAGGAATCAGGTGAATTTTAGCCACCCCACTAATTACACACACAACTTTCCTGGTTGCTGAGACACTGGGAATTCAGAACCTGAAAGTTCAGGGGAACAGATGATCCATCCAAAATTTTCATGCCTTGCTGAATGAATCACACACACACAGAGTCTTGCAAATAAAAGTTTCAAGCAGCTTCTAGCTGGTTTTCTCAGGTTTTGTTAGCTGTACCTTGCCTGAGAGACACTCTGGAGCTCTTTCACAGATTTTATCAAGATTACTTTGAAGCAGATTAGCAGGACAAACCTAACTTGTTCTCCCAGGAGGAAAAACTGGATCTTACAGTACCTCTTGCATGAAGTTCTGTGTCCTCTGAATCACAAAATCGATGTGATAGACCTTGAAGCGACTCTTGAGGTCCTGCAGGAGCTCCTGGAGCAGGTTCACTTTCAGATAGCAGGGCTCCATTTTCACTGCGTTGAAGGGCAGGGTCATGAGCTGATCCACATTCTTCATTCCCGTGCAGGTTGAGAGAAAGTAACCAGAGGTGAATTTTTAATAGAGAATGTAACAATTTGGCTTTAACCCAAATTCTGGTATCTGCACTCCATTTGTACAAATACCACAAGACTTTGTAAATGACAAAACCAGGTGCTCACGTGCTTCCACCTGGGAAAGCAAATCCTGCTGCCAGCCAAGTTCTAGTCAAGAACATCCTTGTGCTGATGTAAAGGCTCCTTTTCTTACCTCCTTTAGCCTGGTCATGTCATTGGTCTTCTGGAAGTCCTGGATGATTTCATTCACTTCCTTATCAAACAGCGCGCGCACTTCCGTGAATCCGGAACTGACGGGGCCCATGAGCTCCTCCAGGATGGAGGCAAGGAATGGCTGGATATTCTCTGTGCAGCACTTCTGGGCAGGCTCAGAAACGCTGGCTGGAGGGTCACATAGGACAACAGTTGCATTTAGAGACAGTGAAAGAAGTAACTGGAACTTATTGCTTTATAGTGAATTCAATGGTTTTGTATTTTTCCCTGGAGTCACACCACCACAGAGGTGATGAGGGTGTGAAAGGAGTTCAGAGCCTTATGAGTGACACTGAAAACTTACCCCACCTCACCTAAGCAAACACTGGCAACTGGGGGGACTGTGAGGGAGAGGAAAGAGCAGCTCTTGGTATGATTATCAGCTATTTATTTATTTGCCAGCTTAAGCAACACCAACATTTTGCCTGCTCTTTACATTCCTTTTTATATTCATAACAAAATTATGATTACTTCATATTAAATAAAAGCCACTTAAGAAGCCCTTTGGCTTAAATATTCTTTGAAAGCCCGTAGACTTGTCACGTAACCAGAACCTGGTTTTGTGGTACATTTAATTATGCTCATGGGACCTGTATCTTCACTAACTAAGACTGTGCAAGTGAAAATGAAAGCAGAAGGAACAACTCTGATCAGGATACTTAAAACCTGTCAGCTCCAATTTGAGAAGGCCTGGTATTTTCACAGACACAGTGGCCACAGGTATCTTTTCCCATCAAAGGCAGCAGAAGCTCATTTCTGTTCTGAAAATTGGTGTCTCCAGTTTGATTTCTCAAAACACACAAGGATTTCAAAACAAGCACATCTGGTAATTTGAGCAGCACAATGGGAAACATTGCTCCAAAGAATTGCTCCAAAGCACAGCTGTTCATCCACTAACCTTTGATTTTTCCAGCTAAGAAGTTCTTGGAGTTCAGAATCTGATCCATGTCTGAACGAATGGTCCCTTCAAGAGTTTTTGCAAATTCTCTACATTCTTCTTTCAAGGTATTTAATCCTTCTGCCACCTGCTGCTGGACTAAGCCATAGGTTTCCTCTACAATCTGGACCCAAATCAAATTGAGAAGCAGAGATCAGAATTGGCACCCACAGAGAGCTGCTGTGAGCAACAGCTACTCTGCAAGGGTCAGTCCTTACCCCAAACCAGGCCCGTTTCCTGTCATTCCTCTTTCCCTTCATTTTAGGCAGGATCATTGTCTGGAGGTTAGGCAGCAGCTCCTCCATCACCAGGTTGCTCAGGATCTGTATGGTCAGGAGATGAAAATGACAAGTTCACACCTGTTCTTTATCTGAAGGCTGAGCACTGCACCACAGAGTGATGTGTGCAGGCAGTGGCTCAGCTGTCCCTCCCTCCCAGCTGCCAGGAATTACCCACAGAGGCTCTGTACTCTCTCTCCCTAGATTTGAACTGCAACTCCTTCCTTACCTGTCCCACTCAAATGCACCAAATAAATGTGCAAGACTTAATATAAATCTGATTTTGGGAGTCTCCCATGTTTTTATTTATGGACACTGTCTCTGGCCTGAGAAAGCTGCATCAACAGCCCAGCACAGTCCACATTCAGGATCACATCCCTGCTGTACCCAGCTGCTGGCTGAGCCAATACAGAGTGCAAAAACACCCCTCCACTTTCCATTTTCATCATGCCAGGACTTTTTCATTCACGTCTGTGCTCCCAGACACTGCACCTCATGTATTAAAGCTGCCAGAAAGATCTTAGGCATGCACCAACATCAGCAGAGGGAAAAGGCAGGAACTAGAGCAGCACAACTAAAGGACTCAGACTGCAGCCCAGTGTAAAACAGGGCATAAACAGCCCCTATGGAAATACAACTCTCAATATCTGCTGTAATATACCTCTAATATACCTCAAATATGCAATACACTTTTATTGTAGTTTCATTTAAGTACTTATAGATAATGCCACAGCAGCACTTCAGTGCTGCTGACTCAAATGTCTGTCAAAAGCAATTCTCTAATTCAGGTCCTAATGGCTCCCTTGAAAAAGATCTCATGAATAACCCAAACAATCATAAATAATAAACGTGACAACAGACAAGATAGATTTAAAAGCCAAGGGAAAGGCATGAAGCTGTGTCAGGGGAGGGTTAGGTTGGCTGTCAAGGAAAGGCTCTTCCCCAGAGGGTGCTGGGCACTGCCCAGGCTTCCCAGGGAATGGGCATGGCCCTGAGGCTGCCAGAGCTCCAGGAACTTTTGGACAACGCTCCCAGGGATGCACAGGGTGGGATTGTTGGGGTGTTTGTACAGGGCCAGGAGCTGGACTGAATGGTCCCTGTGAGTCCCTTTCAGTTCAGGATATTCTGTGATTCCACAACTTTATATTGTGAAGAATCTTGAGTTCTCTGGGAACATTTTTAAGGCATTAGTGGATCTTCCCTCAGGTGCCCTGGCTTGTGCTCCCACTCCAGCCATGCTGCAGTCCCAGTGTGAGCTGAAACTGCAGGGACTCAGCCACCACAAATGAGTGTCAGCAAATTTCTTCGCATTCTGCAAGGACTTTTACAGCAACAAATTTCAGCCTGCTCACTCCAAACCACTCACTTAGCTTGGATATTTGCCTAAAATAATTATTATGTTTGGTCCAAGCAGGCCATGAGAACACACTATAGTTACAGAATAAATTATTGCTAAGAAGATAATAGTGCAACTAGGCTGGATGTCTTCTGATTACAGCTCTCTTGAGACATATGGGTTATGAGTAAGATGTTGGCAAGCAATAGGAAAAATAAAACATAAAATGAAACTAGCACTATAATAGCTCCATAACATGAAGGAGGAGGGGAGAACAGAAAAACCCTCATGTAAGTCCTTAAAGTAAGAATTTATTATCAGATGTTAGCAGGGAACTTCAATCACTGACATGATGGCAATGGGAAAGACACTGTTTATAGATTTTTCTCCAGATTCCACATTTCTCAGCATTTCAGAGGTAGGCTTCTTCTAAAACAATAATCTGGTTCCTTAAAACAAATCACTCTCCTTAAGGTTTTTTCCGTTTTCCCAAAGGGAAGCCAGATTTCACAAAGGAAAACAGCTGGCAGTTGGCACTAAAGTAAACACGTAAACATTTGTTGCTGAGTGCTCAGTGTTTGGAAAAAAATTATAAATCAGGGTGTAAATAATGCCTTAGAAGTCACGTGGAGTAATGCCAGTGGGGTTGTGGGGCAATCTCAGCTACCATGAGTGCTCCAAAGCCAGGTGCCCAAGTATGGACCCAGACCCTGGGCTTAGCATTTCTTTTCTGCAGAAATGAAGTACACAGATTTTTGGTGTTTAAGTGTAACTGTTACTCTACAAGACTCTGTTTCAGAAGTTTTTATTTAAAAAGAATTATCACTCACATATGAGTAAGAGATGTCTTAAAATCTCAGGTATCTCTATCTACTAGATCTTCTTTTTTAAGATGCCCTTTTAGCCAAAAGAATTGATAATCTTCACTACCCTCCGAGCTGCCATACCAAAGCCAAAAACCCCATCAGGAATATATTCTTTTACCTCTTTTTCATTGCCAGTTATCATTTCCCATGTGCCATAGTGGCCCTTCTCCTGACGGAAGAACTGAATGGCCTCTAAGAACGCCTCCACTTCATACGTGGTCTGTTTGAGAAAGTCTGGAGAAAACAAAAAGTAACATAACCCATTTACCCAGAAATAATCTTTACAAATAACCATCCTTTTCTGAGTAATTTCCCACTCCACATGCACCTAGCAGTAATATTTTTAAATAATTTACTAAGCCCAGATGCCTGGAGACCTTGGGTGTTCACCAAGATTTAGAAGTGCATTAACACAGGAAAGCTCATTCCTTGCCTTTACACCTGTGAGCAATGTAAGGTGGTACATAGGGAGACTGACAGCATGTGGCAGGGCCAACAGTTGGGAATTCTTCCTCTTTAGTTTACAATAATGGCAGGCAGCTTACTGAATAAATTCCAAAATCCCGAATTAACATTCCCCAATAATGTTTCAGTTCCTTTGTTTTGTTAAAAAACTGATGATCAAGATGGTTTTTCATGGATATACAACAAAACAGACTGCAACAAAGAAAGCACCATACTTGTACCATTTAAGAACAAAAACTCCTGACAAGATCATGCTGATTTCCCTAAATATTTCAGGAATATTCAACCAGAGCTCTGGAATATCTGGTTATTGTGTAAGGCCACTTCTGCCAGATGGAAGCTCTTCCTGAGAACAGTGTGGTGGCCTGGGGACACCTTGGCCTCAGAACAGAGTGAAGCAGAGTGCTGCTTGGCAAACCTGAGTGAAAGAAACATCCCCAAACACTTCAGCAACTGAAGTGCTGTGTCTTCACTATCACAGCATCAGGATTACTATCTTGTGGGAAAACAAAGCCACAGAGGTTTACTATCCCCTCTCCAAAATTATCTGCTGCAGCCTTGAGGAGCTGAAGTCCTGTTGTGCACTCTGAGAACAAAGGAGGGAAGAACAATAATGTTGATTTTCTCAAAGGGAATTATGCTGCTTTAGAAGGTACTATACATACAAACAATTGTGATGAGAAAGAGTCAAGAGTAAGTCCTCAAGCCTTGCTTGTCAAGCAACACTTCTTTGGGCTTGTTCATGAAACTGCTCCAGACAGAATCTTTACAGGAGCCTTGAATAAATGCCAAGGGCAATGCAGGGATTAGAGAAATTATGGGAAACATAGAGGATTAACACCACAGTAATGCCTGAAGTATCTCTTCCATGCACTTTAACAAAAACAAGAGCTACAGAAACCTACAATTAACTTCAGGGCTTTGTCCTTGAAGCTTGAAAACTGCTTGAAAATTGCATGGTTTTTGATCTTCTCGGAGCCCAAATGTCAAAATTTGCCCTTTCAGAGTTTCACCTGGCTGCACTGACTGCAGGAAGGTTTGTTAAACACACTGAGTGGCAATAAACACTCTCTCAGTGCCACTCTCTTGATACTGTTCTTCATCTGCAGATACTTGGAGATCCAAAGACATCACACAGGCTCTCCAAACTCATACAATAATCCAACAAAAAAAAATCAGCCAGGTAAAATCCCAACCCTACTTTCATTGCTGCCTCCAGGATTTATAGCATTTGTCATGGCACATAATAAACCAGTATTAGTTTTGAGTCAGGCAGTTCAGTGCTGAGAGAACATCCTCTGACCGCAGTTTTAATGAAAGAATGGAGGGTTCCACCTGAGTAACTGAGGTGGAGCATTGCATTCAAAAACTTCTGTCCTCCCAAAATAAAACTGAAAAGATTTTGATGAGAAGAGGGCCTGGTTTGGCTGCAGGGAGGGAAAACTGCAGCTCCCACAGCCCTCCAATCATGACTCACATGTTTTCCTCCTTCACAGCTGTGCTCCCTCCTAACCCAAAGGGACAACAGACCATCCAAAAGGCTGGATCTTGGAGCTGCTGAGATGGTGACGCATCAGTGCTGACAGGAGTCTGCCCTCTAAGATCATCAGGTTTTAAATCCATGCTCAAGGGAGTATTCTCTCTCTCTTCTGACTGTCCCCAAGCCTGTACTGTAGTGGGAAGAAGGTGCTAAAAATCCAAGAATGATTCATTTGACTAGCTCATGGGAGAAACATTAAGCTGTAAGTGCCATAAAATCCCAATCCTACATTCTTTCCTCTGCCAGTAAACACAAGACACAAACACAATCATGGCAGTCTTGCTACAGAAACAACTCCAAGCAGAAAGAAAGCTTTATCCTTCAAGGCTGCTACAATTGCTTAATTTAGGCAATTTCTTTCTCACTTTCCATAGGAGGAAAAGATTGCCTCAGTGATAAGGCTTTGAACAAGTAGATCCATCCAGTGCTGGGCTGTGAAGAAGCTGCTGGTGAGGCACACGAGACAGAAGCACATTCATGGACAGGGCTCAAGAAAAGGGAATTGTACCCAGCTGAAAGGAGCTGCCACGCACATTCTGCACGACCTCAGCGGGGCAGAGCCAGCGTTCTGCCCATCCCACCCAGCACTCCATGGAAAGGCTGGAGGAGGGTGGTGGCTTGGCAGCCACAGCAAGGCCAGGGAAACAAGGGCTGGGCTGTTGGGGGAGCCCCGCTGGCGTGCGAGGGAGCAGCTGGGCCGTGGGCCATGGCAGCAGAGCTGCAGCTGCAAACGGGGCAGGTGGCAAAGCCCAGTGGTGCCAGGGACGAGTGTTCACAGGGGGGAAGCACGATGGGTGCTCCCCTCTCCTGAAGCCCTCACAGGGCTTCCTCTTGACCATCCTGGCTCCTGTCCTGGATGATCCACGTGTCCTGATGGTTGTATGGAGGGGAGCAGCTTAGGGCAGCTGGGTGCAGTGCTTGGCTGCAGTATTCCTTACCCAAATCTCACACAAAGCCAGAAAGGTTACTGAGTGTTCTCCAGCAAAAGGCCAGTGAGGCTTTACAGACTGATACAGTGTGTTTAATCCAGGATGCCTTGCACTTAGAAAATCACCCAAGCATCTTCTCCAGCTGCTAATGAACGTAACATCCCTTATGTGTGGAGATTAAAACAAAATTCTGCTTGTTCTGTTTAATTTTAAAAAAAAAGAAAACCTGCCTAGAGACTCGACCTATCCAAGCATAGAGCAAAATTTCAATAACAGATATTGCTAACCTCAGATTTCTTTTATAAATGCAAGAGTAACTGCTATAAAGCTCCCTTTGACTTTGGGAGATGGAAGGACAACTGGAAGCACCATGACTTTATAAATTTTCCTAAACTTGCACATGTCTCAATGGTATGGCTCAGTTTGTTAGGACTTCAGAAAGCTTTCTGGGAAGGAAGTAGCTTCTATGCAGTGAGTAATTTCTCTTTTAAAAAAACCACAATTATGTCAAACATTAACTGATCAAAATTACACACAGAGGACCAGGCTACTGGACACCCTCTGAGAGTACCTGCACGTGGTGCAGAGGCTCCTGTTCCCAGTCTCAGCTGTCTCCCATGCTTGGGCTGCCCTGGGAATGGCAGCCTCCTAATGGGGTGCCCGGGCTATGAGCGGCTCTTCTGTCCCTTGGCAGGTGAATGTCGGGGGAGTGATGAGTAAATCTTCATTCCCAAGGTCCTGTGGGCTCTCCCAGCCCTGTCTGTGGCAGGACAGCTGCCCCCTTGGAGATGGACATGGCTACAGACCCTCAGGACAGGCTATCCATTTGTGACTCAGCAACAGCTCCTGTGCATACAACGACAGCAGCAGGAATTAACTGCTCTCATGGATTTGATCTCATCCACAGGCACAGATCAGCTGGTCTTACACCAGTCAGAACACTGGAGAGCTCTGTGCAAGAACTTCTGCAGATGGACCTCCTTACCAGAGAGGCTGAGTATTCCTGCTGCCTTTGGCTCAAACTGGATTTCCAGCAAATCCAGATTAATATGATATCTGCATTTGAACATTCCAGTTCAAACTGTGCATCTATCTGTACTGCACACTGCTGCCTTTGGGCTGCTGGTGAGGAGGTTTAATCACTCAGATGATGTTTTTTATTAATTACAAGCAAAGGAAGATGCCTTTGTAAGACTGGCATAGCTGTTAAAAAGTGATTATTTCCACATCCCATTTAAACTGTCCCTCTGAACAATAACTATCCCTAATGGCACTTGGGGACACGGTTTAGTGGTGAAACCATGGCTGGGTTAATGGTTGAACTCAGCTGCAATCCAGTAACAGTGAAGGGGTCTATTGACTGTGGATAAAGTGCTTACCAAAGTGAGCTCCACCATGAAGAATAGCCTCAGCCTTTTGGCTGACATTTGACACAAGGCTGAGGCCCAAAGACATAGCTGAACAAGTGTTAAGCCAGAATCCAGAAGTGTGAGCTCACAGAGCACAGGTTTTAATTAAAGAAATGCTGACTCCGACATTAACGCCCTTCAACTGACCACCAAAACTCAGGAGCAATCCACCCTGGCTTCATCTGCTTCCTGCAGCATCCAAGCCAGATTATGCATGCAGGGAATATCATTTATATGATTCTGGAATTCTTCCTGCAGGTAACTAATTGATATTAGCAATGTGGCACCCAGTGATGGCTGTTTTTGTAGGAGATGATCATGTCAGAGCCCACAGGCCTTGCTGGGCTCACCAGCCTCAGCTCTCTCTTCCCAACACAAGACATTCACAACCAATACAAAAAACTCATGACTTTTTAGTTCCCTCCTACAAGACAGCAGGGCCCTGAATATCCTCTCAAATCATTCAAAGTGACAGGCTTTGGACAAAGACTGGAGAAGGCAGGAGAACAATCACTGGAAGGAGATGAAGATGACCAAGGAGTCCAGTCTGGTGGCCTTTCACTGAAGAGGAGAATGTCACTTACTAATAATTTGTGGAATATGATATATGAGTAAAAAACTGCATTTCATTTTAGGTGATCTCACAATGTTATTTCGCTGCTTCCTCATCCACTTGATGGAGAGCTGACTCTGGTGAAGGCAGTGCCAAAGCATCTCTCATAACTCCTTCTTGCTGGTCACTTTATAGAGCCTTTTCCTGGGACACAAAAAAATCTCAGTACAGATATTGGTGCAGGGCCTTCCTTCTTGTGATGTTACAAATAGATAGCAAGAAGCAGATAACGTATTTGGAATTTGAAGTGCAGTTTCAACTCCTTATTTCCACTAGACACTGCTGCCCTCAAGAGAATAGATTTCATGCTAAGAAATGCAAATTACATTTTCCCAATTTTCTCATCCTTCCAAGTCATTCCCCTCTCACCTTGGCATCTGTTTCTTTCATATATAGAGTTGCTTTCCCCCTGCTTTCCACTATACACACTCTGTAATTTAAAAAATAATCAATTTCTGTTGTTTTTTTTTTTTTAATTTACTTCTTTTAAAACAAAAGCTGGTAAAAAAAGGAAAATACACAGCCCCAAACCACCTAAAGAGCCAGGATAGTGGTACTGACACTTCAAAGACAGTGCTCCCACTCTGCCAGCCCCAAGCATTTGGGGTGGAGGCAGCTGGAGACCATCAGGGAACAAGAGACATTCCTGCAGGGAAGGAATCACTCTGCCAGCCTTCCAGCACCACAATTAGGGAACGCCCTTCAAATAAAAATAAATGAGCACAATAAAAAATTCTTTCCCTTTCTAAGAGCTCATGTGAGCTCCAGCATGTTTTAAGAGCTGCTGCATTTAGATACCACAGACAGCTTGGCAAAAAAGCCATGGCCATCAACCCCTACAAAATTAAACTGTGGAAATTCTGTCTCCAAAAAATAAGCAATGGTCCCAACTCACCGGGATGGCAGGTAAGAAAAGGAACATGCTTTGAACCTGGGTGGTAAGAAAAGCTCAGGAAGTGCACCTGAGGAAAAGGGAGGTTACCTGGGGCTTGGGACATGGCTAAAGCACAACTGAAAATGACCCTCTAAATAAAAGGACACACATTTAACCCTCACAAAATGCTGTCCTGTGTTGCTGGCATCCAAACTGAGAACAAAGTGAGATATATATGGTGCTCTGGGCCTGAGAGGCATCAACCTCCCAGCTCTGGGGGTTTCCTGCAAGCAGTGTGCTGTCACATTATCCACAGAGCATGTGGTGTGAAGCTGCTAACCACCAACAGAAGCTAGATGAGGTCACTCCCAAACATGATGCAGCCCAGAAAGAATACACTGTACTTATAGCAAATAGAGCTTCCTTCCGTGGCCACCAAACCAACACTGAGCAGGGTTAACTGTTTGCTTATCAGCACACAGCACCCAGATTGAAGCTGGTCAAAGCAGCATCAAACAGGGCACGATGAACCTCCAGTGGGAAGCCCAGCAGCTGTGGGTTTCATAGTCTAAAAAATTAATGAACACTGCATTAACATACACAAAGAATCACAGTATCACTTATTTCTGACATTTCCCAAGTGCATTCCAAACCAGCTACTGCATTCCTGGAGCAGGTGGGAATTTGGAGAAGAAAAGGTTCTATTTACTGTGGCCTTTCAGTACCTACAGGGGCTTCAAGAGAGCTGGAAAGGGACTCTGGAGAAGGGATGGAAAGACAGGACAGAGGGACTGGTTTCCCACTGCCAGAGGCAGGGTTAGATGGGATTTTGGCAAGGAATTGTTCCCAATGAGGGTGGAGAGGCTCTGGCACAGGGTGGCCAGAGAAGCTGTGGCTGCCCCTGGATCCCTGGAAGTGTCCAAGGCCAGGTTGGATGGGGCATGGAGTAACTTGGGCTAGTGGAAGGTGTCCCTGCCCTTGGTAGGAGGTGCCTTCCCACCCAAACCATTCCATGATTCTGTGATTTCTCTGCTGCAGAACTTTAGAGCTGGAGCCTGACCACCACCTTACTCTGCACAAATGAGTCTTCACAGCTCCTAAAACAGGCTGGGGTGGAGGGCTCAGGGCAGTGGCTCCCCTGCACCACCCCACGCTTGGCAGTATGCAAGAAGAAGATAATCAGCCTGAGGTGAGAGGGATAGGAAGAACGTAATGGCAATTATGATTTTAGCACATTCATCATCTTGCTGTTTCAGAATGAATGTCACTCCTACAGACTCCTACAGTGTAGGAAACCAGGCTGGCAGGAAAGACAAAAGCCACACTGATTGAATGAACTCATGCTGTAGAGCAAACACATCCTGGAAAGAGGAGAAATAGTCTTATTTTAAGCAAAATACTCTAAATTATACAAATATTTTCTCTATCATGACCCAAAAGTTTTAGTGAGTTTTTTTTATCACCCCACAAGCCTCATCAAAAGTATTTCCAGTGAAATGGCATTGTCTGTTATGACTACATTAATATCCCTATGGATGTTTACACATCAGTTTGAAAAGTCTATTTGGAACTCATGTGACTGGTGAAAGAACAGCCACGGTCTCAGCCACTCATGTGGATTACAGGTGTTCTTATCTTTTTAACCAAAAAGTGGTTTAATTAACTCAAGTACAGCAGTTGCTTGAGAGGAGCCAAGACACAAATCTTGGTAGATTAAAGGGTAAAAATTATCTCCATTTGTACTTTTTCCCACCCCAAATTACCATACAAACTTTCCAAAAAGCCTCACTTTCATCCCAGTGCACAAAGACATTTTTCTTTAATGTCATAAAAAGCAATTTCCTCCCCAGTTCTCCTTTAATTGCTCCCTCCACATCCACTGAAAACAGGCAATAAGAAAATCCTTCCCTTCATCTCCCTCTGTGGGGAAGAAAGGCCACCCTGTTTGTGGCATGAAGTCTCAGAAACCCTTCCAAAGTGGTATGTGGACTCCTGACAGCTGCTCTGCTCTGTATATAGAGATATACAGACACATTCATCCCTCAGCTCAAGGATTTCATGTCAGCTTCTCAGCCTTTATCAGTGCTCCCAGAATTATTCTGAATTCTGATGCAAGAGTTGGTAAGTCCTATACAGGTACTATAGACATACAATATAGGAAATTTAGAAATAATGATGAGTAAAACATCTGTCAGATAAATTCAGAACTGAAAAAGGAAATGTAGACACTGATAATTGCAACCCTGAAAGTCAGAGATGGAGAAAAAAAATCTGCCCTCCATAAGTTTTTGCCTTTCTCTCTTGCTTAATGTATTTCTTTATTATACTTCTTTAATATATTTATTGCTCAAAATAATTTTTTTGTTGTTCTGTTGAAATCAGAGATGACAGGATATGGTTTTGAAAGTCCCTCAGCTTCCTGTGTCAGGAGGGTGATTGTCAAGATGTGGATGTGAAATCAAGCCAGACAAAAAAAAAAAAAAAAAAAAAAATCACGAAGTGAAACTGTGTGTCTCCCAGAATGAGCTAGTTGTCACTTCCTTCCCATCATGCAGACTTCCCTCTATCCGAGCACCAAGTGGTCAGGATTCCCTGCTTTTAACAGCAAATACTGAATGAAATTCATGTAGGAAGCAAGAAGACTTTAAGAACCAAGTAATTCAAGAAATACTCACAAGAAACTTCAGTCTGATTTTCAAGGCATGCAAACATAAAGGATTAAAACCTGGGGAATAGCTAATATTAGACCCCTGTGAATATTCTGAGCCTTTCCCTCACTGTTGTCATTGTGGGACTGATAGAACATCCCCACTGGGGGCGAGGTGTCCATTTTAGCAGCAGATTTCCCCCAAATTTGAGGTGTGCACTTGTCACATTTCACTAAGGGAACAGGGAGCAAGATGGAACCAGGTCTAAGTCCAGCTTGTGGATCAAAGTGGATCATGGAGCTCAGGCAAACCAAAGGATCCCATACTGCCACCCCCATGTAACCTGGCAGGAGCAGCTCAGAAAATTGGAGGAGATGCTAAACTGCTTCCTCCACACTCCACCTAAACTCAAGCACAGCTTCTTTAAAAAGCTGAGGAGTGTTCAAAATCCTACACTGCTGTAGGTGTGACCTGCAGAGACACTTGGGAAGCAGCAGAGAACAGTCAGCAGTCCCCTCCAGGGACCCCCTGCACCCACCAGGCTGTTGGGGTTCCTCTGCTGCTCCCTGGGTACTTGTCTTCTCACTGATTAGCCCTAATCACACCACCTCACAAATTAAACCCAAAAAGCATTTGATCTTCATGTTCCATTGCTGGTGAAGGAGATCATTGTCTCCTCAAACCACCAAGCCCTCATCAATGAGTATAAAGGGCAAAGACAAGAGGAAAATTGATAGGGGAACAGCACAACAACCCGCACTCCAAACATCTGAATGCCATTTCTCAGTGGTGCTCACTAAATCCCAAAGCCTTTGCTCTGCCCAGAAATCCCAGAAACACGGGCTAGGCTGGTATTTATAGCAGAGGGGGACAGGAAGCAGCTGAATGCCAGGGCGGCTCCCAGAGCTGATTCCCTCCAGCTTTCCCTGTTTAACTCTGCTTCCCGGGAGAAAGAAACACATTGTAGCCACGAGCTCCTCCAAGTCCTTGGCTAAAGAATACATTCCATTCCAGGAGTGGCAGATCACAGCAGGGACAGAAAGGCTTCTTCTGATCAGACATGACATTTGTCTTTGTCTTGCCCTTGCCAAATCTGCCCTGGTAAATGGGAACCTGGCACTTTGGGAAGAGGTGGAGTGAGTATTGCCCTGGTCCATGCTCCTTATCCCACTAAATTATATTTCACAATCAAAGATGAAGGATTTTTCACAGTTCTTTTCTCTTTTTAACTATTTTTAATAAAAGAGCACAGTCAAATTTTCTACCACAGTCCTTACAGTCCATTGTTTTGCTGCACATAGCTGTAACTTTGTAAGATTGCTCACACACCTGTTTTTGTCAGCAAAATTGTTTGCAAAAAAGACTTCAAGAAGTATTAATAAATCAGTATTTTTCAGTGATGTGCAAATGAATAGGAATCAATATTAAGCCCTTGGGGAAAAAAAATTCTCTCCAAGGGCAGAGTTCAGTTTACTGAGGTGCTTGTCAGTGATCATTTTTCCACTTGCAGCACCTAGATCTCCATGGGGTAACATAACTCCAGGAAATCCACACAAAAGGGGCTCCTGCTTCCTTGATAGCTGTTGAAACTCTATTCCTGTTTCAACAGTAGATCCTAATCCAGACTGTCTTTATCTGCTTCTCACCCCATTGGGCAGAAGTAAGGATGAGCCTTGAGGCATTGCTTGTCAGATAAAAACTGGACCACAGGAAAAGCTGAGAGGGATAAATCCTGGAACAGATGGATAAATGAGCAATAGCTAAGCCATATGAAATATAATGAAGTGCAGACTCACAGGCTTTGGAGACGGAAAAGACCTCTTAGGTCATCTAAACCCAGCTTCTGCCAGTTCAGGATTGGCCCCTAGAGTGATGTGCTGAACTTTAAGAAAAAAACAGATTGCCAAAAGCTTTGTCAAACCCATTACACTTGTTCCAGGAGAGAAATGAAAATCCCCAAACATCATGAACGGTTTTCAAGTCATGGAGTGCCAGGAAAACTTGATTGTGTCCTCATGTCCCTACCAAACCTCAGTGAGGAGCCAAGTCCAGAGTGTCAGGGCACTGTACACCACCTGGGAATGTACAGCACCTGGACAGCATTGGGATAGGGAATCCCACATTTCCTGTGAAGAAGGCCCCTGAAACCAACCGGCCCTGACCCCCACACAAGTAACTGCACATCTTAGGAAACTGCCCAAAAATGCAGCTGTGTGTGTTTTCCTCATGGGAATAGAGTCCTAAAGGAAACCAGGAATGTCTTTAGCAGTGGAGACAAGGGAAAAGAGATGGTAGTCGAGAATGATACAGGGAGGACAGGAGGAGAAAGCTGTCTGAGGGCAATGGGATGAGGCTGATGGCCAGGAGACTAAAGTGACAGCTAAAAAAGCATTCACCAGGAGCCACTTCTGTAAATAAAAGGGACTGTTCATGCCCTGCCCTCACAAGTCATTTACCCACAAGCCTGGTTTTCAGACCCAAGCAGCTGAGTTTAGTGGAGAAGTTGCTGAATGTTCCCATCTCCCACCAAGGGCATCAGGAGCAGATGGAACTCCAAAGTGACACTAAAGGCATGGAAGACCCTGGAGACCAGTGGGGAACTGAGAGCATCTTGGAAAAAACATCATCTGAAAATCAGGATAGCATTTATTTTTTCTGAAGGGTCCAATTCATAAATGATCTTCCAATTTCTTGGGAGCAAAGCTGTTTTTATAACCCTAGCAAGTCACAAATTAGGGTTTTTTAAAAGTGTTTTAGTCTAACCTACTCAGAAAGTGATATTCATAATTTATCTTTGTGCAGACAATCAATACTGTGTCCTACACATCATTCATGGACCAGCTACAAGGCTTAACCACAGCTGGGACTTGAGCTGCCATTGAAACATCTGCAGAAAGGTCAAATGTTTGATCAGGAGAGGTGTGTGTGTGTAATAACATGGGAATGTACTGGGGGAATACATTCCCTCCGTGTTGTACACACCTGGTCTCCTGTATGCATAGGGTGGGATTTTTGGGATTGTCTGTGCAGGGCCACAAGTTGGACTCCATGATCCTTGTGGGTCCCTTCCAATTCAGGATGTCCCATTATTCCTGACTATAGCTGTGATGCATTAGCCAGCTTGCAAATGCAGGTGAGGGATTTGCTGTGCC
>QUSF01000010.1:22547341-22587891 GCA_003676055.1 Chloebia gouldiae
TCCATCCCTCACTCACCGTGGTTGGAACGCCTCACACGGTTCCATCGCTCACTCACCGTGGTTGGAATGCCTCACGCAGTCCCCCAGCATGGCGCTGAAGCGCCGCTGTGCCCCCGGCTCCGGGAAGCAGTAGTAGCTGTGCCGGGAGAAGGGCTGCCACAGGTACACCGGGAACTCCTTCGGGAGCGGGACGAAGGCTGCAGCCACCTCCTCACTGGAGCCTGCACAAAAACACCTCTGTTTGAGAGCTGCAGATTTCCTGGGTGTTGGATCTGTGCCAGACCTCTGCCAGCAGGTTAATCTCCTTCCCAGTCCAGGAGATTTGGCACAGAGGGCAGCTGGGATGGGCACACTCAGCTGGCATCAACCACTTCTCTGTGTTACACCACAGCAACTTGATGGCCTTTTGCTTTGTCTTCAAGCTGGCAAAAATCTAGTTTTGGTAAAATTTCAAATTATTTCACTGGATTACAGCTGCCAGGGAAACGTTTTTAATGGCAAATAAGTAAATTAGTGGAGAGCCCTGGTCTGTTCCAAATAAAGACCATTTAGGAGCGTATGGACTTTCCTATAGAAACTGCATTAAATAAACCGTGTTGGAACAGCAGTGCTCTCCCTGGTTCCAGGATTTCACAACTGCCCTTAAAAACTGTCACTTCATGTCCTTGCAGGTGATGTAAAAAAAGCACCAGCTTTCTACCTCCAGCTCCCACCTGCCCTGGGTCCTTGCACAGAGGGGATGCTGGACAGCACACTTAGGGATGACCAAACCCAATCTCAAGTCACTGACATGCACTGAGAGCCCAGACACATGAGGTTCACCTTGGAGGGTCTTCAGCACCACACAGATGGAGAGTAGTGCCATAAAGATGAAGTGATGATCTTTTTGAAGGGACAGCCATGGGAAGCCCACAAGCACCCTTGGGGTGTTCCCCATCACTCAACCCCAACTACTGCAGAGCTGTAGTGACAACAGGACACCTCCAAGCCCCTCTGACCACCCCGTGCCTTGGGAAAGGGTGTGAGAGGGCACTTAATTTTAAATCCTAGGGATTTGAAGGACTCAAAAAACAAATCCTTGTGTTCAAATTGCCCTTATCCCTTTCATTATGTGGCATCCCATTCTCCAAATCTGACTGCAATGTGAGACCCTCTTCCATAAAGCCTGAATTTTCTCCACCTTGGTGCAGTGGGGGCAGGCAGGACCACAGCAGTTCCCGACCAAGAAACAACAAAGGCAGAAGCAGCCACCTTCCTGCCCTCTCTGTGGGACTTATTATCAGCTGTGAGTCAACACAAGACAGCTGGCATCTAAAAATGGAAACAAATAAACCAGGAATATTAACAAAGCCTGGGAACAATGGTGCTGTGGTTCCTGCCCTGCTTCTGCACAGCTTCCAGCAGCTTGGTGCCGGTATGCTGGGAAGAAAGGGAGCCAGCATTTCTCTGAATGTTGGCTTACAGCATCTGCTTTGTTCATCCATTCTGGAGTTGTGCTTGAACTTGGGAAAAGGGCTGTGGGCATCTTCTGCTACCCCACTTTAAACTGGAGCCTAAAAGCCTTCCCAGAACAGAGTAAGGAACAGAGACTGAGTTTTGGCAGTTCAGCTTTGAACAGGACCTACCAACAGGGTCTGGAAAATGTTTATCAGACAGCAAATTGTAATCTTCTTCTGAAGTCAGGACTTTGCCTCCTGCAGGAATAACGTGATATTTAGGGCTGGCTCCCTTCTGGTAGGCCTGGAAAATCAACAGAGAGGAAGTATTGTTAAATAGAGATTTAAGGAGAGAGAAAACATAAAATACACAATTCAGTGACAAAGCCAGGAGCTGACTCCATGATCCTTGTAAGTCCCTTCCAGCTCAGGATATTCTATGCATGGGGGTATTTCCCAAAGGGAGAATCTTTTTGTCAGGCTAAATTTTGGAAATGTTCCCTAGGCATGTCAAATCTGAAACAAATCTAAACTCTCAGTGCTTATCTGCTGTGGTGAGGAGTCAGGGATGGAAGGGAGGGAAAAAGGATGGGATTTTCTCCTGAGTCCAATTTGTTGGATTTGTCAGCTTGGACTAGCTTGACTATGGCAGCTTCCAGGAAAAAACCTCCACTGCAGCCAGCCTGGAGCCACCCAAACCCTGCTACTTCAGATCCAACTGCAGGAGCACAGGGATGTATTACAGGGATGTAGAGATGAGAAGTGCTCTGGGACAGGCACAGGAAGGTTCAAGTGCTGTTAAAAGTGCTGTTGTTAGTTCTTGCTGACGTATCTGGCCAAGGAATGTCCCATTTGTTAGTTCTGGCCACTTATCTGGCCAAGGCAGGGCACTTGACTGTACCTTCAGCCATTCCTGTGGGGCTCCCGCTGGAGGACAAAGTTTCACCTCCTATTGCTGAAGGCAAGGCAGCAGCAGCAAATCCACTTGCCATTGGTTTATCTGGAGTGTACAAGCAGATCCACGGAAGCAGCACTCACCTCTTTGGTCTCAAAGCAATCCACAGTGTAGTCATTTCTGATCACGACGTATCTGTCCTTCCACTTCTTCAGGTCCTCACTGAAATGCAGCAGCTCTGCTTCGTACAGAACTCTGCCAGCTTCCCCTGCAGGCTACAGGCACAATTGGTGACATCTGAGACCCCTCTGCACCACTGACCATCTTGAAGCTTTTATTTCTACATTTCCATAATGCTGCTCTGAGGGCTTTTGAGCCTTCAAATGCAATTTGGAGTCATAAACATCTCTGATTTCAGAAAGTTCTACAGACACAAGGAAATTCCTGTAGCTGAGGTGAGGCGGCAGCAGAAGAGCTCTGCCTTCCAAAACACTGCCAGATTTCTGAGTCAGAGATTTATTTACCTTTCAGCTGACAGACTGAATGCAAGATCAGAGAATCCTACATTGGTTTGTATTGGAAGAGACCTTAAAGATCATCTAATTCCAACCCCTGCAGGATGGCTTCAAGTTCACCACCTCCCATTTTCCACTACATAATGTAAATATTTCACTGATATGAAAAACAGGGTATTATTATAATACAGTAAATTGTTTTCCATTTCTTTGTGATGCTTTTGCATCTGTGCTGTAGCAACTGATATGCACCTTTCTGAAAGACACAGATCTTCTATTATCCCACCTCACTGCTTTACCTATTCATTTCAAAAGCATTGGAAATCCATGATTTCCAGTATATTTAGAACATTTAAATTTTTACCTTCTTAATCTTGAAGGCTAGTTCTCTGCATTTGTCTCTTGTAAAGAGACTTGTGTCTCTCTTTTTGTCTCCCCTCTAATAAAAACCAGTGGTCCATAGTTCACTCCACAGAGGTAATTATTGCCATCTTCTTTAAGGAACCCTGAGCCACAGATGACAGGATTAATTACATTTCCTACATAATCTCTTCCCTGGAAGTATGATATCTGTTCCTAGATTTTGCAGAATCTTGCAACCAGCAAGAAGGAACCAGTTTTGTCCAAATGTCCAAATCCTTGTACCAGAAACTCATGTCATGGTTCTCCTCATGCCATGATAAGCAACTAAACAAAACCGAAGTATCGATGAATTTTCAGAAGTAAAACTTCAAACCTGCACCCAGATGCAACTTTTCCATCCCAAACCAAAATGACCCACATCCAACATCTGCACATGCACTTGGGTCTCAGACAGGGAAATGAATGTCCTCCTACCCTGGTTTTCAGGAAGCGTGACTGGGAGTGGCGGTGCTGCTCCAGCTCCTCCTGCACGTGCCTGCAGAAAGCCACGGCGTACTGGCGGCGGTAGTGGGGGCTGAAGTTCTTGATGGTGGCCTCGGTTTTTCCTGAGGTGGAACAGAGATTTAAATGTATTTCATGGCTTCACAACCTGTAACACAAAACCAAGGCACTTCTCACCAGTGACCCGAATTCTTCTCTTTGGAGAAGAGGTAGTTCCAGGGTCACCTAACAGTGACCTTCCAGGACCTGAAGGGAGCCTACAAGAATGATGGAGAGAGACTCTGGACAAGGGATGGAATGACAGGACAAGGGGGAATGGCTTCCCACTGACAGTAGGTTTAGATTGGATATTGGGAAGGAATTGTTCCCTGTGAGGCTGGTGAGGCCTTGGCACAGGGTGCCCAGAGAAGCTGTGGCTGCCCCTGGATCCCTGGCAGTGTCCAAGGCCAGACTGGACAGGGCTTGGAGCAACCTGGGATAGTGAAAGGTGTCCCTGTCCAGAGCAGGGAGTGGAACTAGATGGGTTTTAAGGTCGATCTAACACAAACCATTCCATTATTCCATGAGAAAACCTCCTGAGTGTACCAAGGGGCACTTGCTGCACACATTAGGAGATGCATTCAGAGGGAATTTGTCCAGGAAAATATTGGGTTTGTGACTTTGTTTTTCTTCTAAGATCAAGCAAAGAATTCCCCAAATCCATTTCTCTAAGGAAAGATGCTCTCTGCCTCTCCCTGGGACATGCTGCCCCAGAGCCAAGGATGGTCAAGGCGTGAAAGGGTTTTCAAAGACAACCAGTGACACTTGCTAATGTTCAGCCATAGGGGCCAATTTTATCACTTACTGAGATTCTAAAGATGACTCAAAGCTCTACAAAATATTTTTCTAGGCTTGGGCACTACAGTCTCATCTTTGGTTTAATGTAAACATATCCTCAGTCATGCTGCAATAAACACTAATCTGGTATTGTCTCACTGTGATCAAGATCTCATGGGTAACAGCAACAGCAATAAACACACAGAGGTCTCCCTTCTGAGAATCTTAAAACAATTTACAAGCAATTAACTCATTAACCCTACCAAAGAAATAATGGTGCTTTGCAGACAGGGAAGTGAAGCTAAAATTAAAGGCATGTGCATATATGTGACTGAAAGTCTGCAGCAATGCAAGAACCAGAACCTGGCCTATGACCTAGAAAGCATCCCAAACATCCTGGATACTGGACAGATCCCTTTCTTCTTGGTATTAAGGAGCTCCATGCCAAAGGGCATTTCTGAGCATACAACAGAGAAATGCAATTTCACATCTCAAGCAACTTCGATGCTTCCAAAATTTTAATCTTGTTCTGCTTGGGGGAAAAAAACATATTTTCTGTATGAGAAAAAAAATGGTAATTCTCAAACTAAGACTTTTTAATGGACTCCTAGACCAGGACTGGCACACAGCATTCCTGAAATGGAAGTGTTCAAGGCCAGGGGCAAGGAGCAGTCTGGTTTAGTGGAAAGTGTCACTGCCCATGGCAGGGTGCAGGACTGGATGGGTTTGAAGATCCATCCCAACCCAAACCATTGTGGGATTCTAGGAATTACTCCCTAAGTTCCTAATATGGATATGCATGAGAAGACAAACCTACACACCAACTCCTCTGCTTCTGCAGGTGAATTTCCAGTGTGATGCAGAACAAGATGCACCCCTCAAGCTCAGGGGCAATGCCAATGCTTCCATTCCATAACAGCACCTTTCATTCCAGCCACTCCTGTGTCACCAGCTCAGAGGGCTGAGCTGGAGCCTTCTCCTTCACAAGCACCACTGTGATTGCTGCCTTCCACTGAACTGGAAGCCCCTTTTGCCCCACTGCTGCCCCATTCCAATCCCACAGCAGCACTGGGAGATCTGACACCCTGGAGCCTCTCCAGGCACACGGAGGAGCCGGCTCAGCATTGGCACAGCCATCCCACTCAGCTGGAGGCATGTCAGAAGCAGAGTCAATTCACCACTCATGTAAGGCTTTCACAGAGTTACTTGTGGGACAGCACCCGGTGACAATCTGGACTCCAAATCTTCAGCTTTAAGATGGATTTTTAGAGACATACTGATTATAGGATGTGCTTGGGTATAATAGCAGGATATGGTGCTGCTAAAGCAGAATATCCCAGCCCTACAAAGACTAGCCTGCTTTGGGCAGAGGCATAGACTTATTCTCCAAATAAGGACAAAGTTTCCCAAAACTTTCTTTACAGCATTTTTTTCCTCCTGGTCCCAGCCAGCAGTAGGATGTTGTTGGCCCCAGCCCCAGCAGAGTTTCCTGCTCAGGGTTTGCCCCTGTTTTGCACTGTGGCTTTTTCTTTTCCAGCTCGCATCATCCTCTCAATTTGTTAGAGAGGGCTCTGGGACACTGCACCTCACTTGGCTACTGCCTGCATCCTGCAGTAAAAGTTTGTAGAGGAAGTGGGACAAAGAATAAAATTCTGGTGTTGGGAAAAAACTTGCAACAATCACAGGAAATACCTGTAATTTTGGCAAAGATTCTCAATTAAGGCTAAATGGCCTCAGAAGTGTCATTCTTCACTGTCAGTACTGCTTAGATCAGCTTAAAGCACAATGACTGAAGAGAAAGAAACTCTGCAATTCACAACATATACGTCAGAAATAGGACATTGATGATGTAATTTTTATGTGCAGACTATATTTATGACATACCAAAACAAGAATCAAGAGGCAAATGTTTCTGGTTGTTTCTTGCAATCTTCCCACTACTTGTTGCAAAGGAGCTTTGCATTAAAAATACTCCTCCCTCTTAAAATTAGCAGAGAAGTTTATTTAAAGAGACTGTGAGTGGCACCATATGAGGACCTGGCCTTGCAGGGCTCAGCTGAACAGGAATTTCAATGCTACCTGAAGGTGGGAAGAGAAGCAGACAGACCCTTGATCCATTGTTCTTCAATGGATATTTAAACTCTTTTGGTTTACAGAAAATAAAAATATGCTATCTGAAAATAAACATGATGGAAACAGTCCTGAGTAACAGAAACTCTTCCCATGAAACGATAACATGGGGCAACTGGAGATAAAATACTCCAGGGCAATTGAAAAATTAGTTCCCCTAATTCTTTTCCAAATTTAGTGTGGCTGGCTTAGTCAGAGCTGTTTATATGGAGCACGGCCAACGCTCCCACTTGGCTGGTCTGGCAATGGCACAGCTCCAGCCTATATAAATGGGACTTGAAGCCCAGCAGCTGGGATGTTTATCCTGGGAGAATGAGGAGTCTGATCAGCTCCAGGAGGAGCCTGCATGCAACCTCCTGCTCCTGTGCTGGGCCAGGAGTTGGACTCAGTGATTGGTCCCTAGGGGATCCTTCCAACTTGGGATATTCTGTGATTCCCTGAACCAAAATTACCGACAGGAAAAGACAACTGTGATGGAGGTGGAAGGATATCTGTCAAATTAACATGGCAAGGGTCTGTTCCTCATTTGCTGAGGGTTTAGATCCTGCTCCAGAATAAACTTTGCTAATACTTCATGATGTACCTCCCGCTCTGCAGCATGACCACAAAACTTTAGCATGAGTTATGATACCTCTTTTAAGACTAAAACCAAATGTCACTGCACTGAGAAACAAGAAATATCTACCTATTGCCCCCCCTGGAAATCAGTAATCAACCCCAGATTTTTTTTTTCCTTGCTTTTCCCCTGCCTTTCACCTTCTTAATTGTGTCACCCATGTTGGACACTTGTGTGTAACTCCAAGTCATCAGGCCAGCAGAATGACCTCAAATACCCAAATTTATAGTGGGGGTTTCACTGCTTGTAGTGAAATAACTGACATACAGCTTTTTCAAACAAGGGCACTCTTCAGCAAGTTCTCCCAGGAATGAATTCCTGCTGGTCTAGCCACCGGCTCCCCGTGCAGCCTATCCAGCTCACCCTGCCACATCTCCCTGCTCTCAGCAACATTGCCACGTGGCCAGTCCAGGTGCAGGTCAGGAAAACTCAGGAAAAAAGGTCAGAAAACAATAACTTCTTGGCTGGCACACAAGAGAGTGATTGCTCACACTCCCAGAACTTCAGCCATTTGGAAGTTAAGAATGGAAAGAGGGAAGGACTTGCCATAAAAGCTATTTCACTTAAATATTGGTGTTTGGCAGTAAGATGACCCTTCCAAGTGTAGGAAAATGTTCACAATCCTTCCCCTTCACAGCACAGTTGCCTTTCTCAGCACCTTTTGGAAAGGATTTTCCAAATATACCATGACCAGTGATATGAATCTCTTTGGAGGTCTGGGGCCTGACGTATCTTCTCACACCATTTAAGACCCAGGGGACATAAATGTAAAGGAAGTAGATTATTTGCTGCATTAAAACAAATCCTGGACCAAAAAAAATTTAAAATAAATAGGCACTGTGTGTGCTGAATGTCAGTACACCCAGCACTTCAAACAAGTAAAGCAGTGAGACAGAACAGGAACCTTGTCTTATCTCCTCCAACAGGCCATGAGCAAAACTGTCAGAAAACAATCTAAAATGCTCAGCTGATCATACCCACACAGTGCTCCACAAGCCAGGATGTAACTCACAACTGGGGGCATCCTTTCAAATTATAAACTAGAAACCAGTGAATCTAGATGTACTGTATGCAAATGCATACAGTATGTAAACTGTACTTAATGTAAATTGAGCTTTAAAATTACTACTGTCCATCCAGCCATCTACTGTTCTATCCAAAACCTCAATCTTATTCTCACAGACCATCATGGTAGCAGCAAAATGAGTTAACAAAATAATTCCAGGGTTCAGCTCCTGGGCCAACTTCATCCCAAGTCCAAGAAAAGCACAACTCTGATTGAGGTAAACATATGGAATTGCAGATGCTCTGTGTAAGCCCTGAAAGTTGTCAGTACTGGCAGCTCTGAAATGGGCTGGATGCTGAACAGGAAGGCACAGAAGCAGTCACTCACCATAAAAACTGCTTTTTCTCAGATCACCCCTTCACTGCAAACATCATTATCAGTTGCTAAATGCATCTGGTAGCCAGAAAACCTGTGAAAGTGATTCTGTTTGGCATATCCTGACAATGCCCGCCACTTTCCAGTGCTCTGGGGTATAGAACAGTGTAGTGGGATTTACAAGTGATTCCCTCTTTCCTTCAGTCTTCTTCCTTGTGCAGTACTTACAATACCACCCAGGAAGTGTTTAAGTTCAAGTGCTCCCAGACTTTATCTAGGAAGGCAATGTAAACCACTCTTGATGTTGAAAGCAGAACTAATTTTAATCTTTATTTGTAGAAATAGTATTTCAATTATCTGAGTCATGACTTAATACCTGTTATGACAAAAAGGGATGACAGACACAAATCCCAGGTTCTGATTTGGGTGGATCACCTCTCACAGGTTTGTTTGCACTCAGCCAAATCCAGCAGCTCTGGTTGGTGGAGCCACCCCTCTTTCCCACACAGGAACATGTGGTTTGCACCTGGTAAAACACTGAAACCAATTATTTATCCCAGCCTTGGTTTATATTAATAGAGACTGCTCTCAATAAAACCTTACAATTCTGTGACTCCAGTGGTGTGCACACACCCTCAAATCACCTGTTTGCCATGCTGGCAAAATGCCTGTTAGTCACCCAAAACTCAGTGCAGAGGAGTGGGCAACACCCATCACACCTCGGATCAGCCTCTCCTCTAGTCTCAGCATATAAACACTCCTCAGGTGCTTAGTCCATCCCCTCTATAGGAAAAAACTGGTGCTGTCTTGTGAAAAAATCAGATTTTTTCACAAGTTTGGCAGCTGAGACTGTGGGTGTGATATTTGTGCTCCATCAGAAGCGAAGCTTTTGTTTCACAGCAAGCTACACAAACACGTTTTTAAGTTCATCCAGACACGATCCCTGGAAAAAGAGGTGCCAAAAGTAACAGGTTCCATTCCAACCTTGCAGATTGTCCTTTCTACAATTTTACTCCTATACTTTATTCTTCCTCAAGTGCTCTGCTACACAAGGCTGAATTTTGTACTGAGATGGACAATAATCCCACAGATTTCCAAAGGTTTACATACTTTTGTTGTTCCCAGGCAACTTTGGGAGCATCTCACATTCAGAGGGAGCAGATTGAGCTCAGTGAGACCTCATGCACTCTACAAAAATGTTTGTTTTGTGAAAAGTAGCTTGTGATCTAACTAATGGAGCTTGCTGGTTTAAGTTAATTCTGAATGCTGTCTGATTGTGAACAATCAAGAATAAGCAGCAGAGCACAGATCCTGCACAAACACAGAGTGGCTCTTGGGTCAAACCCAGAGACTCGTTCCTGCAGCTGGCTTTCCCTTCCCCTGCTCCCACTGCCCAATCCTTATTTATGGGAGAAGAACATTTCATAAATTGCCTTTGCACTTCTGTCAGGCTAAAAAATCCTAATAATCATGAATTACATAAAGGCCAGTGCTTGTGGTTAATCAGGCTGAAACAAGCCAAGGATTTGATTAACACTGTGTCAGATAAGCTTATCTCAAAGGCTGCTAAAATCTACCCTTTCTTGGTAATGAGGCCAGAAGCAGCAACGCTCTGTCTAGAAACAATTACTCATGGTCAGATTCAACTAGAATAAGGTCTGAAAAACTTTATTTATAACCTTCTTTCATAGCACCAGAAGGACTTGGGGTTTAATAACCAAATGAACCCAATCTAATTCCTGGGGGGGTCACATGAAACTAATCTATGATCTGTAATAAGTAAATCTGGTGAAGGTCAGTGGTTTTCAAATTTTGGGGTATTTTTCAACTCCCTGAGCCAAAAATTGAGCCACTCCTGGGGACACAGACACCAGGCATATCTTGAGCAGCTTTCTCCAATCCACATCTCAGCACCACGTTACACATCACTGGAGGTCACACAGAAATGTTTCTTGGGAACATTTAAACAGCATTCCAAAAATGTAAGCCAATGCTGCATCACCCTTTAAATCAGATTGATGTATTCCCCCTTCCCTCCCTTTCAGGTGACAATTACCTCACTGCCCAACCATCCACAAGACAAATGACTAAAAGACACAGAGACATAGATAACAAAAAATAACCACCTTCATGACATTAGTTGAAGCTTTTTTTTAAAATATATATATATTGATATTTATACAGGCACACACACCTTCAAAAGATTATTTCCATGCAGTGCTTAGCATATGCACATACAAATCTAAGAGATATTTTTACTAATTTCCTCTTTCTTAATTACTTTGCCAAATTATACCACAGTACATGGCTCTATCACAAAATTACTCCAGGGAGTACATGACATTGGCCAAAGCTATGAGTACACATCTTTCCATGAGGAGCTTCATTTACACTGAGGTTTCCTTACCTTAGTAATAAATTCCCTTTATTCCCTCACCATTCCAGCTGCTGTCACCATCAGCCCAGATGGACTCTTCAAAATTCCCTATTTCCCACAAAGTAATCACTTTTTAAGCACTACAGCAGAAGACCATTATTCCATGGCAGGATTTTATTCCATTTCTCTTCAACAAACACACAAACTGCACAAAACAGAGTAACAAAATGAAAATAAAATGGTAACATTGGAGCTTCTTTTCTTACAATTTTCCTCATCAGTTCTAAAGCATTTGCTTCACTTTTGGCTCCTGTATACACTGAAAATGAGTAAATACCATGATTTGCAAAGGATTTTCAGCTAAGCCTATGCACAAGAAGGGTAAAACCAAGACTAATCTCTAAACTAAACAGAGGTCTCAAAGCAAGGACATTTACTTTAATGATCTCCCAACACAACCACACCACTTGAGAAATGATTCCAACCTCAGAGCCCCTTCTTGCCACTCTGAACCCCACAACACCAGCGGGGTGAACACACAGATTTTAACACAAACAAGCACCATTCAGATCTTTGAAGCCCAAGGCCATACCCATGTACAGTTGTGCCAATTGGGACCATTTTCCAGTTTCACCTGGTTTGCTTTGCTTGTGCCAACACCTCCTCGCCTTGGTTCTCTCTAGGGCAGCAACTGTGAAAGGGCATTCTGAGGGGGACAAAGAGCCAACTGTTTGTGAAAATCAATAATTGGTTTTATTCCTCTTCCCCCTCTTTTAAAGAGGACAAATATATATATAGGTATATTTGTATATAATATAAAGCTTCTAATAAAACTTTATCAGAGAGGAAGAGGAGTATGCAAAATGCAATTCACATTCCAAAGAATTTCTAAATTTTTTACCTGACTTCCCACTCGACATTCAGCTTGAACAACAAAAATGGAAACATTTTTCCTTTGCAGTACATATTTAGTCATTTGTTCAGGCTCTCACTAGTTTCAGGTTATAATACTGGAATATGACTGCAGGAAAATATAACTTGTCAGAGCAAAACAATTGGGCAAAGGATGGGAGAATTAACTTAGAAGTTTGAGTGAAGCTTATAAAATCTCTTTAATGTGTCATATATTTTGTTGTTACAGAGCTTATAAAATCTCTTTGATCTGTTATATATTTTGTTGTTACACAGCAGGGTGATACAATGGGATCATTTTCTGCCATCATATGGACTTTGTTGGCCATGAAGATGCTACAGCAGGAATTGTTCGAGGCTGACACAACCTATAAGACAAAAATGTTCCACAGCACTACACTATGGTCAATCCTTCAAAGCCTCAGCTAAGACAAACTAGACAAACCCTCCTTGCTGGTAGTCTGTTCTCACGTTCAGAAAAATAACATAATAGCTCTAAAAGCGGTTGCTAAATCTTTAGAAATAAATTGATTTAAAAAAGATTGCATTCATTCCTTTGCAAGGAATACTGCCAGGCATTAAAAGGGTCTATACTCATGCAACTGAAGGTTGTTTCACAAACAAACCCTTCTCTACCTCTCCATGGATGGTAATTTCCCTCAGGAAATCCACACTGTTCACTTTTCACTCTGCAGGAGAGACAGGAGAAAGCGCTGGTGCCTCATCCTGTGGGAAAGGTTTCTTCACACAACTGCTAAAAAGCATCAATTAAGGTAGAATTTAGAAGACAAATATGTAATTATTACATGAAGCTGCTCATCCAACCCTGTGTAAGACAGTTTTTCTGTGCTTATTACAGATGGGGAAGGGAAACTACAGCTCTGTGACGAAACAGATCAGCTTTATAATTCAAATTAGTGCAGAAACACTGGGAAGTGGCACCAGAGCATCAGCCCCTGATCCAGGCTCCTTCAAGAAAGGGTGGCACAAAGGGAGCAAGATGCACTGAGGCTGCTGGAAAGGGAGACCTTGACCACATCTCCTCTCACTTCTCAATCTTGGTCTGGTTCTCTCACTCACACTTTACTCTGACACTCCCATAGCAGCTGCTGCTGCCCCAAAGTCCCACTTCAGGATAGGTCACAGCCTTTTGTTCTCTTCTGGCTGTGAAATGGGTGCAAAAGGAATAGAATTGGTCTCTTCCCTTGTGAAACCAATGAAACCACTCCAAAAGCCCCTACTAAATATGGTCCAGGGACAATTCAAGGGAAGAAGTAGAGAAAATGAGGCAAATGAAAACAAAATTAATGGGAAAGGACAAACAGAAGATGGGAGATGGCTCTCTGGCTTCCTGGAGCTTCTGAACATTGGAGACCTGGCAGTGGCCTCCTTTCCCCTCTTCCATTCAAAGTTGAACAAGGCCTTAATCAAGGTCTCAGTATTTCCAAAGCACTGTAAAAGAATAAAACTATGTGATCAAAACATTTTGGGGTTTTTCTTTGGCAAAGCTAAAAGGACCCATTAAACTTCATGAATCATTCCTTACTTGACAGAGGTCATGCCTTTGATTCCTTCTAAATTAAACCTTACTAATAAAAATACACCTTCTGCTACCAAATCGAGAGGTCAAGTAAAAATGCAAACAACCCCTAACTTTCTGCAGCTGCAGCAGTATCAAAGATGAAGGATTACCTACATTCCCCAGGTTTGCTGTTCCTACAACCCACCAGTGCCAGCAACCCACATCACCAGAGGCAGAAACACTCCCAGGTGACAGGGGCATAGCTTAGGGGAATTTAAGGAAAAAGGGAAACCAAAGAACTGAGTTCAGAAAGAATTTGATGTAAATGCCACAGAAGACACACACAAAGGAACACTCCTCTCACAAGTCTCTCCTGTGCAAATGTGGAGGTTTAAGGCCTCTTTGTTCCAGCACACAGAAGTATTTATTTTCTTCTTCAGGCTATTTTTAACCATCACTCAGAGAAACGCCAGAGCCCGACTGAGTGTCTGACTGCAGCTCCCAGACAGGCACAGCCACAGTGTCACTCGCTGTGACAGGAAGGTGGTGACACAGCTCTGTAGGTCCCAGTTGCCTTGTTTCCTCCCTGGGGCTGGTTTCACCAAAGCCCACTTTTATTCAGTGAAATCAGCTCAGAGGGGGTCCATCCAGCCACCTGCCCTGCCAAGTGCTGTGCATTATTCTTCTTCCTCCTAGACCACTTTCAGATCCTCAAACAGTCATAAAAGCATCACAGGGAGGACAATAGTCACCTCTGGTGTTTGTTTTCTCCATTTCTAAGAGGACTTCCCAGAAAGAAGCTCCACTCAGCTATTGTCCCTCTCATAAGCCTGTGCTTGAGGCTCCTTGGCTGCTCTGCTTTTCCGCCCCAATGTTTCAATGCTCCTTCCTTCTTGGAAAAAAAAAAAGGGAGATAAGTTGCCTCATTTCCTCTCCATTCATCTTTCATGCTTAAAAGAGCTTGTGACAACATGACTTGAAAGGAAAAAACCAAATCCAAACCACCTTCTCCCTGTGCTGTGTTTGTACAGTGGGACCACGTGAGGTCTGGGCTCAGAAAGGCAGCTGGGCAGGTTATTATTAAGAAAAGGAAATTTGTTCCTGAGAATTTATTGAGAAATGGGTTAGTCAGAGCTCTCCTGCTGGTTCACAGTGACCCTGTGCCTCTGGAGGCCTTCATGGCCCTCCATGTACAGACACACCAAACTCACCCGCCTGTACACCAGGAATTATGGCAACACATAACCAAACAGAAGATGTTCAAGGCTTGGGTTTATATCCATGGTGACAATGCTTTAGCCAGTGCAAAAAGAATAGAATTGGCAAATTTAACAGTTTGCTTCCATCTCTCACACCTTTGTATGACTGGTTATGCAGCTCCAGTTTTGTAAGTCTCAGCTCTTCCATCAAAGGTCTCTATGAAGTTCTCCCCATGAACCCAATCTGAGCTTCTGCCACTGTGGATGCTGATATAGTCTCTCTTACTGGAGAAGAGTATGTTTCACTTGACTATATCAAAACTCTAATTCTTCATCTTTCTCTGTTTTGCAAAATGCTTTATTTATAGCACCAAGAAAAAAGCAGCCCTAAGAATGCAATATGCAAGAGCTGTGTGATAAGGTTTTATTTAGCAAATTTATGTATATCAGATCACATTTTCACTTTGTGAATGCAGAAGTATTCACTAGTAATGTGACTTTAAACATATTTAGCCCCTGTCTAACAATGCTCATTCTGAGTCTCATCCAAACCTGAATTCCTCCAAAAGCTGTCTGCATTTCCTCACTAGAGCTACATTTCAAGCCATATTTGCATTCTTCAAGGGTGTCTTAAAGGCAGCCTGTGGCTTTCCGAGAAACAAATGCAGGGAAAACCACATAAACCCATTTTCTCTCTTCATTTGGGTTGATGAGACTTCACCAGGCTGGTAAGGTGAAAGATGAGCCCTGAATTTCTATGAAGTATTTTCTCACTTAACAGCATCCCATGTGGCTTCAAAACACCCTGAAGAGCTCCTGAATCCACAACAACCCTTTCAGAGACTTTTCCACCCCATATTACTAATCCCACAGACCTTTACTGTACAATCAATCATCCCTGCCAACGAGGTGCTGCTCATGCAGCAGCAGAACTTTTTGCTACCCTGGACACTGTTTCTCTGCTATTTGCCCTTTCAGGCATCTCTGAGCCAACCGTTTCACCAACTGTTTCACCACAGCTTTTGCATAAACCCAGCAGCTTCACACAAACAGGCAGGCTCTTGATCAAGGAAAAAGCAGAGCAGTGAAAAGTGTACTAGAACAAGAATTCTGGAAAAGTGTATTCACAAAACCCACCAATATGATTCATCGGGTTTTTCCAGTGAAAAAATAGAGACAGTGTTGAAAAAATTGGTCTCTGCTCTACTCTGAGCTTTACTAGCAAAAGTGCATCAACCCTTCATAAACAAATCAGTCAGGCTGAACCTCTGGTTCCAAAGGTTTGGGCTTACATGGAGTCAGGACTTTTTCTTCACCACTCTCAGAAATGCCAAGGTCAGGACAACAAAACACAGATTTAACACCCTGGTTTCCAATTCTGCTTGCAGGCAGGTCCCTCTGAGGGGCACGTGCCTTAGCCAAGAGCCACAAATACATAGTTCAGGAGATGACAGTCATTTTATATCCCCTTTTGAACAAGAAATGAGGTCAGGTCCTTCTGCTGTAATTACTTCCCCTTTAGAAGCACCCTGGCACTAAGAAGATACACACACTAAAAATTCAAAGGCATCTTTTCAAAGTTACTTTTGCTGCCACTGGTGTGAGGCGACTCCTCCTGTTTGCAGAACAGCTGATGCCAACCACCAGTTGCCAGGTGGGTGCTCAGCACCTCTGAAGCCAAGCTGAACCTCTAAATGCCAGCTGGCGTTCTAAAAATTACAATTTTTGTTTGGGTGTATTAAAAATATCTGCTAAGTGTGCTTAAGAAGAACCTGCTGAGAGAAACATGAAAGCATCAGGTCTTAGCTCATTCAAGAATGACTAAAGCAACACCAACAAAGTCAGAGATCATGCAGCCCTGGCTTCCAGACTGAGCAGATACCCTGACATACTTTTTAAACCCCTAATCTCTGAGGGTTCCTCTGATTTGTAAAATAGCATATCTTGAAGTTGAAAAAAAACACAGAAATGTAGTCAAGACACCCACGATTCAGAAGTAAAACTTTCCTGAGCCAGCAAACATGACTTGTTTTTTTTAAAAAAGGTATTCAAATAAAAATAGAAATCTCTTAAGTGCATTAGATCCACTTTTTTTTGCAAATCTGCTCTGGCAAACTCATTTTTTAAACATACACTCTTCTTTGCTTGCCTACTGTATATAAATTGCTTATATTCTGATTAACATTATTCAGCCCAGAATAATTACACATCAGAGAGATGCCTAATAAGCTCATTTTTAAACTCTGCAGAACTAAAAAAAGATCCCAAGCATATCTTAGGAATATAGGATGGCATCAGCTGACAAATATATGGCACAATCCATTTCATTGTGGTTTTAAACAAGAACTACATGAATGAATGTTATGGGCTTGTCTTTGCATTATTCAGGATGATAGGACTTCTGAAGGAAAGCAAGAGTGTGTTCGGGAATTGTGAGACTGTGAAGATAAAAGAAAATCAGTCACACACAATATGGTAAAGAAAATACACAAAATAAGCAAAACTGCATTTTACCAGCAGTGGGCACTTCACTGGAAGATTCCATAAGGTTTTCTGAATCAAACAGCTGCTACAAGAAGTAGCAATGAATCAAAACACTTGGATTTACAACTAGAATTGACAAAGAAATATTTTCAGTTAGTATAACCATATTGTTTTAGACTTACTTCAGACAAAAGCTATTTCAACAGGAAAACCTGTCTTAGCCAACAGCTGGAAAGCTCATAGCCTTATTCTGGAAGGAAGGGGGACTGTTACTTTTTACAGATGTCTCCATTCTCATCATCCAAACAGAGTTAAATCTCTGAATAGAGAGATGGGCCCCATCTGAAATGCAGCTCTCACATCCTCCCAAGGCTGTGCACACTCACACCCCTGGCACCGATTCAGCCAAGGCGACCAAACAGAACGAGCACAGAAACTCAGCACTGTGCAGCACCCTCCAAGGCAGCCCGGGTTCTGGGGTAGCCCCTCATCCCGTCCTACCACAGACAGCTGCCAGAGAGGCTGGGTTTTATTTAAAAGCAGCTCTTTTGCAGATGGTAACAATCAAACCCAGCCAGTGCTTCCCTCCACTGCTCAGCCCCAACACCATGTGAGATCCAGGTTTAGGAGCAGCCCCCAAGGCAAGCATGAATTCGGTTTCTGGTCACAAAAGTAACACCTGCCAATGCCAAATGCTACAGAAAGAGCAACTTTTCAGTTCACCACACTTCCTGCTGCCTGAATATTTAAGGCACGCAAGAGATGAGTAACTAACAAACCACAGCTCTTGCTCAAAATTACCACGTAGTATTTTACACTCTTAGCAACACATTGGTGTGGGACGTTTGTTTATGCTGGTAACTCCTCTGTCTCCCAGTGTAGTATCAGCTTTAGTCACCCCCATTCTGGTGTGGGATGTGCTGAGCTGCTTCGTGTTTTTTCCAGATGTAAGGGGAGATGGTGCTGATTTCAGATGGGGCCTTCCTCCTTCATTCATCAGAATTCAGCTTCTTCCTTGAACAAACCCAGTGCTGCCTCAGTTTTTGATGTCACCACTACGTGGTGGTGGGAGCACCATGAACACACCAAGCCCAGGCTCCAAAGTCTTCCCCAGAAGCTTCTTTTGTCACAGCTCTCGGATGTGTGTCACATGAAATACAGCCTCGACAGTGTTCTGGGCACTCTTCCTCCCCACTGCTTCCCTTGGGCTTGGTAGGACTTCATGGAAACACAGAATACTAGAATCATTCAGGTTGGAAAACCCTCCCAGACCACTGAGTCCAACCTGTGCCCAAGGCCCACCCTGTCATCAGCCCAGAGCACTGTGAGACATGTCCAGACAGATGGAGCACAAGCAGCGGTAATTAAAGTTACTTTCCTTTACAATCAACCTTAAAACACCATCTTCTACCTCATATGTACCTGTCCTATACATTGCAGAGCTCTGAAAGTTTGTGGCACAGTGAGCTGGAAATAGCAGGAACTTGATTTATATTTAAAAGCAGGTAACCACCACCCCACAGAAGCAGATCTATGTCTACTGCAGAATGTAAAGCTGGACAAAACACGTGGCACTTACAGGAGAACCTCACACATGGCTTCTGCCACCTTCTTTTCCTGATTTAGACAAGCTGAGTGCCTGAGCACAGCAAGAACCTGGCTCGAAACTTGGGAGAGCATCAAAATCGCCAGTTCCCAAAAAAATGAGGCACCAGGTTTGTCAAGCCCCAAATTAACATTAACAGCCATAGCTCCTCGTGCATGAAATCAAACAGCAGCAAGATCAGCCAAGCAATGGCTCTACAGCACTTTGTAGCTTGGCAGGTGTACAGGAAATCCCAGAAGGAAAGAAAAAAACCCAAGCAATGAATCTGGGACTTCCTACTGAATGAAGCAGTAGAAAAACACACCAAAGATAATTCTTTGCACCCTGGTCTACTTCAAGCATCAGCAATGAGTTCAGGGCTTCAGATCCATGGAGGTTTTCCACTCCCACTTAAGCCTGTAAGGTACAAAGCTGTGTTTGATTTGCCCATGGCTGTGAGGAGCTGCTGGTAGCTGTGGGCTTTGCAGTTTTTCTAGCCTGCACCGAGGGTAAACGTGGAAACAGCAGGGTTTAGTCCAGCAGGAGAACATGGGCAGTGGCTGGAAGCCTCCTCTCCCACTCCCTCCAGTCTCCTTTATTCTACCTCTATGCCCCCAAACCCTTCCCTTGCCTGCAGGCCATGCCTGACCTGCTCAAAAGAACATCCAAAGAGAGGAGATCATGTTTCCTTCAGTTTAAATCACAGGAAAACAAACAAACAAACAAAAAAAACCACAAAACAAACCACCAACCCCCTCCCCCCAAACCCAAACAAACAAAAACCAAAGCCAAACAAACCAACAAAAAAACCAAACCCCCATCCATTTAAGCTGCAGTTTTCTCAAAATGGCAATTTGGGGCAGATGCTCAGCATGGAAAGTTCAGTCTGGACAGCTGAAGGCTGGCAAAGCCTCATCTGCAACTGCAAACACTGGAAAGTGTCTGGCAGACTAAATTACAGAGATATTACTTTACAGAATATCCTTTTAAAAGCCTTTTTGTCATTTCTTTTGCACAGACCCTGCCATTAAATCTTTGCCTGGGGATGATGAAAACTTGCCTTTCCTCTAATGTGACCATTGCAATATTGGAATATCAAGTGAAAATACATAAAGATCCTCTGTATCATGCTCACTAAAAGCAAGCTGGTCTTTAGATAATGTTCACCCAAGGTATTTAACATCCCAAATCCTGCTCTAAGCCTGGTGTCTCCAGTAACCAACACCAATGCCCTGCAGAGAATCACAGCACAAACAGCAACTGTGGTTTCATGCAGAGAAAGGGAAGTACCATGTAAAGCTTTAGAAATGCCTTCCTGAGACAGGAGATGAGAGGGGCTGAGTGAGATGGATACTGAGTGGGATGGAGCTGGCATCTTCTGTAAATCTGAAGCAGCAACACCCGTGTACCTCTGAAAAGAGCAAGGAAAAGCTCCTTGGTAGACAGCAAATTTCCAGATACATCATATGAGGGCAATTTTTCTAGCTGACGTGGCAAGCAGAACGAACCAAAAATCAGTAGTAAATGGGCTGTCCCAGGAAAGGAGCAGGGATTTGGCATCATGGCCAGAGGTGGCCTCTGAGCCCTGCAAAATCTGCAGCTCCCTTCACTCAGAATGTGAACCTCCAGGGAAACCTCAGATAGTTTTATAAACATACAGAAGCTGCAGCTATTTCTTTCTAAGGTTGGATGTGAAAGCATTTAGGGACAGGCTGAGAGAGCTGGGATTGCTCAGCCTGGAGAAGAGAAGCTTCAGGGAAGCCTTTCAGAAATTTAGGGGGGGCTTATAAAAAAATGAAGGACAGGGTAGATAGTGACAGAACAAGGAGGAGTGATTTCAAACTGCCAGAGGTCAGGGTTAGATGATATGTTTGGAAGAAATTCTTCCTTGTGAGGGCGGTGAGGCCCTGCCACAGGTTGCCCAGGGAAGGTGTGGCTGCCCCATCCTTGGAAGTGTCCCAGGGCAGGTTGGACAGGGCTTGGAGCAACCTGGGCTAGTGGGAGGTGTCCTGTCCGTGGCAGGGGGTGACACTGGGCTTTAAATTCCCTTCCCACCCAAGCCATTCCATGATTCTGTGAGTCCTGGGTGCTTAAGGGTGCAGCTGGTCCCCAGCACGTGTGCCAGTCATTGACTCTGCCTGCTGGGATCCACCAGGAGGGTGCAGCTGGAGCTGCTGCAGGGGCTCTCCCTGCTCCAAGGGCTGGCACAGGCCTGCTTCTCCTGATCCTGCCACAACCTGGTCCTCTGTCTTCAGCTCCCTGCACCTCTGCTTTAGCTCTGCCTGCTCACACTGTACAGATCCAGGAACAAGCAGTACCTTATGATGTCTGTGCCACACTGTTTGTGAGGACAACACACTCCCACACAACAGCCCACACGGAATTGAGGTGTAAATGATCTTTTCTGCAGGTTACCTGCTGCAAGGCGTGACAGCCACAGCCAAAACATGCCCTGACCCTCGAAGCACAACATGGAATGAACCTGGGAGAACACAAGCATTTTGGGGAGCTATGGAGACTGTCTTAGAGCATTAACAAAGATCTCCTTACAAGTTTTCTGTGGTTTGAAAAGGCATCACTGGTGCTGAGGTGTTGGGGAGAGTCCACAGCCCGCCAGGCACTGCTGTGGGAGGCTTTTCTCAGCAGACACCACTAACAGGAGGATGCTCCACACTCCTTCAGCAGTGAGGTGTGAAAAACCCAACCTGGAGATCAGCTGACACATTCGCTTTGCAAAAAAGCTCCAAAGCAGAATTCCTCCTGGAGGACAGATCACAGCTTGCTCCTGGGAAGGTACAGAAAGTGTGCAGCAAGCCAAAACCCTGCTGCTCTTTTCCACCAAGGAGTGGGGCTGCTGCAGCCCGTGACAGCCCTGGGGCAGCTCGGCTTGAGGTGTCCTACAGCAGCACACGCTGCTCCCACCCAAGGGTGGCACAGCCCAGGTCCCCCTGAGCCCCTGGATGCGACCAGGCACCTGCAGCAGCACCCACCTCACTCTGATGGCTGTAGGGTTGCCTGCCCTGTTCACACCCTAAAAACCACCTGGGAGACACTGGGCTGGCAGGCTCCCAGCAAGGAGTGCACAAAAGCACTGATGGTGTCATGCAGCAGCCTGGGTTCATCCCTGGCACAGCTACAGGCTGACAACCAACCTCATCACAAACAGCACCCAAAAGGTCACTTGAATCGCTAGTTTTGGCTTAAAATATTTACTTAGAAAATAACTACTCGTGATCTCACTCGTTTCCTAAAAGAATTTCAACCATACAAAACCCATTTACATACTTTTGAAAAGTATACTGCTTTTAATCTCTTACTCATGGATTCAGAAAAGCCCAAGAGTCAGCCTCACTTTTGTTTTCTGCTTCCTGCACTGCAGCTAAGACAACTCCCTAGCTTTAAAAAACATGCAATAAAAAAGATGCATAACAATAAAAAACATGCACAATAACTTTGGTAGTACCACAATGACCTAAATATTTTGTCTTAAAGCTTCAGTACTAGCCAAAGTGTAACAGCAACTACTTGGTCAGACCTATTAGCAAATATCACAGAAGCATGAAAATTAAAGGCTTATGAATTCAAGAATTATGAATTAATTATATACTTAGAGAAACAAAGTCACTAAAATCTTAGGTTATCCATACCAAAATAAGCTTCAGTGTAGAACGGGCAGCAAACTTTTTTTTATATATGTAAAATTACTAGAAAGACACAGGACAAAGATTTTAGGAGACCCAAGCAGAAGAACCCTTTCTTCACAGAAGTTTGAGCCATTTGCACAAGCTTTAATCTTGCTTTGATGTAAGGGTCGGTCTTGTTTCATTACTGCCCTTTAACTGCAATAGCAAGTAAAATGCTTGCAAGTATGATCAAAAACTTGAAACAATTTTTAATTGTTCTCCAAGAGTGAAGAGAACAGTGTGGTTATTCCATGCAAAGACAAAAGCTGCACTTTAAAAGCACATTCCTTATGAATATCATCCTTCCCCACCTAGACACTGGCTCGGCAGCTGCCACTGCCCAAAGGCACCACCAACAAAGCTGCTTTCATCATCTCAGAGCTTGCTTTTTCTCCCTTTCATATCAATAAAATGTCTATCAGATGCAAAGATAGTCTTATAATTTGTGGCTAAGCTGCACTAATTTAAGAACTTCCAGTATTCAAGATTTTGGAAAACATCAAATACAAAGGCACAGCACACTTGAAGTGTGTCTCTCAATTACAGATTTGGGGCCAGGATGAGCCTGTTTCTCACTTTTTCTATTGAGATATTCTTTCCACTGACCCCTGTGCCTAATTCAACACTGTACGTAGTTTCTTCTACAGTGACTAGAAAAGCATGACAAATACTACATGACTTCCCCTACAACCCAGTGGTTTCCCTTCACTCACACAAGCCAGAAAAAGACCAGAGAAAACCACCTTTCGTTTTCCAGACCCAGTGATGCAGCATATCATCTTTAAGGGCAGTTCCTGTGTATGGCTTGCTTTGGTGTAGGGCCTTGAGATAATCCTGCTGAACAGGCACGAAGCCTAACACAGCTCTGGGACACAAACTGGGTAACTGGCATTTCTGGGTTTAGGAAAACCTCAAGCTATATACAGAAGGCAAATGGGGTGTGATCACAGTACCTCTACTGACAAACTAATGAAGGAAAACTTGAAAAATTTCACCTTCTGCTTTATTAGGGAAATCTTGACCATGCCCCTTGCAAGATAACACGGCTGAAAACTTCCAAAATCGCTCGTGGAGCTTTTGAGATAAGTTAATAATGGACTACTTGAACAATGGAACAGAGAAGGTATAGCCTTCCTTAGTCTTCCAAAGCTGAATCTGAAAGTTACCAAGGACAGTAAATTCTATTCACGTGGGTGGCAAATACCTTTTCCATCAATCACATCCCTGGATGCCTTTTGCTTGCATTCAGTTGAAAGGTAAGAAAAAGTACTTGGCCCCTCGAATTAAAGGCCATAAAATCCAGAGAAAAGCTTCCTCTCCTTTCCAGCACAGGCAGGCACTATTTATCAAAACTATGGGATGAAAATCTGCTACTGGTTCCAAAAGCAACAACCTCTCTGAGCATTACAACTTCTCAGAAAACAAGTAAAGCCCAAAGGATTTTCCTTTAAAAATCTCATTTCTTACAGTCTTCAAGAACTTGGAAACTTTGCAAGGTGCATATAATAGAATCATGCATGCTTATTGAAATCTGAATTTCCTGTGTGCTTTACCTCACTTCTTCCTTCTGTGGGTATTTATCCCTGTTTGGATTGGACTAGATGGTACTATCGTAAATTCTGGATTTAATACATGCTTTTGAATGAAAATATTATTCTGCCTTTTCCTTAGATTTTGGGAGTTGCAGGCAAATCCAATCAGCTTTTACCATAAACCTCACCAGGTGAAAAGGAAAAGCAGCCTCTGAGAGCTACAAACTAGATGTTGTTAAGTCCAGAGAGACCCCCACACTTGTAGAATTGGGTTGGAATGACCTTAAAGCCCATCTCATTTCACCCCCTGCCAGGAACAGGCACATCTTCCACTAGACCAGGAAGGTGCTCCAGGCTCTGTGCAACTTGGCCTTGGACACTTCCAGGGACGGGACACTCCTGCTCTGTATGATGTCACAGCTATGCTCACCTACAGAAAATGGAAAAGAGAATTTCTGGAACACAGAACAACCAGCTTGGAACAGGCTGGAAGCAAAGGCAGGGAGTGCAGCAAGACTTGTACAGAACCCTGCTGTACTTGCAGTCACACACCAAATTGAAACCAGAAGGGTAAGTGACAGTTTAAAGCAGAAAATTCAACATCCAGTCTGAGTGCCTGTCCAAAAAAAGGCCAGCTTTTCCACAATTAATTCCAAGTCATTCCTCCATCCTGCAGCACTCCCCCTGCCAGTTCTGTGCACGCTGGCTGAGACTTTCACTCCAGAGCTGTACCAGGCTCTTGGGTCTGTCCCTGGAGTTGGTGGGACTCATCTCCGTACCACTGCTGCAATTTATTCACCTGCTTTCCTGGAAAGCTAACAATCCATTTCCTATCCTGTCTTTCAAGTAAAGGGTAAAGCAGGCTCCTCTTCAGCCTCTAAATTGGGACAGAATAGGAGACTCTCTGCTTTTCAAAGTATGCTACATCTTGTAGGAACACACCTACAGCATGCGATTGTTGTGCAAAATCCTGACTTAATTACCACCATACTAAGTAAAACAAATAGCCAGAAAGAAGCTTCTTACAGACATCAAGTAATAGCTTTCACTGTCACCTCAAAAGAACAACAAAGGTCTGCCTGGAAAAACTTCCTAAACAATGAGGAAATCCACAGGGTGCATCCTGGGTGCCACAGGGTCACAGCCACAGTGCCCTGTGCTGGGGGTCCCACCTGCCTGGGGGAGGAAAGAGATAGAAAAGAAGGAAAGGAAGAAACTCCATTTAAACAAACAAATCCAAAGCAAATGACAGCAAAGCCTCTGGACAGATGTCTGTTTATAGAAATGGGTAGCCAGAATATGGTCAAGCATAGCAAATATCTTTAAGAAAAAACAATCTTCAGACAAGTTCAATTTTTCATATCCTGGACTGTTTTGGAGATGCACCTGTTGAAATTACTGGTGTTAGGTGCTTGAAATCTTTCCACTTCTGCAAATTGAAAAAAAAAAAATAGTCCTGACACACGACTTGTGGTAGAGCAGAGCTTGGTCATCTACTACTTCTGCTGCTGAGATTGCAGAAATGAAAAATCATCAAGACTTTAAGGGCATTTCCATCTTTGCCAGCTGCACGATCCTCATCCTTGATTGCTTCCTGTCTGCTAGTAGGGACACTAAGCAACACTTTTCCACCAGCAATGATGATACCTCTGGCACAATCTCTCAGGACTAAGCTGCTCTAGCAGGCACTTTCAGCTGATTCCTGAATTTCATTATTGCACCCCGAGCCTGTAACTCCCCACCACCGCCCTGGACCGCTCCCTCTTGGGTGTAGCACTCCTCAAGCATCATTAGACAATTCACCCAACAAACAACTCCCATCATAAGTTTAGCCCATGCCTCAGCAAACTGAGAACACATTTTTTTTTTAATAAACTCTTTTCACATGACCAAGTCCCAGTCTCCTAATTATTACTGCCATGTTTTAAACTCCATTTTACTCACATCCTGAATAATCCCCATGTAGTCCTACCAAAACTCCACAAAGCAGGATTATCTCTGCCACAAGTCATCTTTTTCAAGGCCCCAGTCCAAAACCTAGAGGAATTACTATAAAATTTTCTTTTCATTTAGAAGAGCTTTAAATAATTTTACTGCTTACAATGTGTGTGTATTTAAAATATCTTATGGATTTAAATAGGTGGAAAAATGTATTTTTCAATAAGTCTGGTTAGAAAAACAGGCTTGTGCTGCACAGCACAGAAAGACACCTTTGAAACTGCTAAGGTTTCCAGGCTAGTAATGCTGCAGTGCAGGTGGTCTGGCTTTCTCCCACTTCCCTCTAAATATCCTCCACAGTCCTTCTCCCAGAGGACACAAACTGTCCCCACTGCTCACAGGAGTCCCTGCTGTCTCATTTTTCCATTATTTCACTATGACATTAATTTCCTTCAGGTAGGAGTAAAGAATATCAGATCCTGGTCTTTTATTCATGACTTCATCCCCCAAAAGAGACCAATTTTAATTTCTACTCAACAAAGACAAAAGATGTTGCAATGGCTTGCAAAATGTAATATCACAAGATCTAAACATATACAGAGATTTTTCTGAGTGTAAAAATTGTTTTGCAAAGCATTTTCATCCCCAACTAAGTGTTTAGGCAGTTGATTCAAACTTCACAAGGAAGATCCCTGCCCTTGGAGCTTCAAACACAGCCTCAATTTCCCTGTGAAGACTGCCTGGAAAATCACACATTGGCATTGTGTATTTTCTTCTTAGGCACTGTTTGAGGCAGGGGATGCACATTATTAGGTCAGTAATTACAATTGCTGCCTTTCAGGTCATGATATTGGCCAAGTATTGTCCCATGTACAACCATACACAGCTCTGCAAGTTGGCTGCTTCAGTCCTACCCCATTTTCCCTAAGAGCATGGAAGCTGGAAGCAGTTTTAGGTGGAAATGCCAGGCTTTGCATTCAATAACTGAGATGCTGTGTGGGATGCCTTCTGTTTTTCTCTGGAATTCATTTCTCCAGCTGGTCTGACAAGGCTCACCCCCATTCACCATGGGAAAGCACAGACAGCAGAGCAGCTCCCAGGCTCTACCCGGGGGTGCCCGTGCTGAGGGAAGGTTCTTGAGGGGTTATAGAGGCACCTGTCTGACTGGGTTTGCATATTTCCAATATAGTTTTACATCTCACATAATATTTGTCTTCATTTGGTTCTCCTCTCATCCCACAAACTATGTGAGCAGACAGCCTTTCAGAAGTCAGGAAACCTTTAGAACTGTACCTGTGTTGATGTAGAAGCTGTAACATGGACTTGTGGAATATCCAGAGTTGCAACAGACCCACAAGAATCATCAAGTCCAACTCCCGCCCTGCACAGGACATCCACTGCCTTTACTGCTCATTTCCATTCATTACATTTAGCTTAAATGTTGTATAAGTAAACTACAAGGCTTTACAACCCATTTAATTTCAGACAAATTAGATTTTCATTACAGCAACAAGAAATTAAATTACATCATCGTGAAAACAACTACGAACTACACCAAGATCTCACCTGAAGTAATACTCAGGATTTCCTGTCTTGAGGCTACTGGTATTTGGGCCAATATGAGGGAGCATCCCAGAATACACAAAGTTTGGAGAGTGTTGCTGGTTCCTTTGGCTTGCTGTCTCCCCATCTCCCTCCCTCACCAGTGCTGTCCCATTCCAGCACCTATGGACTGACAATTCTGCTGACAAAAAGCAAGTCTTTCCTTTTTACTGAGGACATCCCTGCATCACTGTGTAGGAAAAGAACCCCAAAAGCTGCCATCCCACTAGAAAAACCCACCTAAACTTCACAAAGCCAGCTAAAAAACATACTGCTTAATCAGGCTACAGACTCAGTGCTTGCACATGCTCCTTCCTGGAATGAGGGGAGCCCTCCACAGAGCTCCTCTGCAAATAAATCACACCCAGGTGTGTAGGACAGACAGCAAGGCCTGACTCTCACAGACTCCAGCCTAACATCAGCAGTAGGTTTGGTGAGCTGGCTCGATTTTGCACTCTGTTTGCATTTCAGATGCTCTTCACAATTCTTTTTCCTCCTCAGAAGTGCTAAGTCACAGGCAGCCTCTGTATAAAGTGCCTCATTAATTATTACTTCCAACCAGGAGCTTTGAATGGGGGATCCTGATAACACCAACAGCAGATATGACCCAGGGGATGAGCACAGGATTTTAATTCCTTATTCCACAGTGACTCCCCTCTGGCTCTTGCCTGTGGAAAGATGTGATGGGCAAACAAGAACAGTGTCTGGAGTGCTGCAGAGCTCTCAGCATGACCAAGGTACCCTCCCTCTGTGAGCTGCAGGCAAATTAAATGCTGAACTATGAAAATGCAATTTTGGCTGCAGTGTGGAGATGAATGTAAACAAAAATAGATATCCATGGAGACTGCACCCTCATGGCTCTGATGGGACTTGAAACCACCCTCAATAGGGCAGGAAAAACTGACAGTACTGAGAGGGCTCTGATGAAAACTTTCGGTGTGTGAGGCCAGTAGCTCTGCTGACTGCTTTTTGGGCAAAAGCCATTTACTAACTAGACATCCTTCCCAATATGGGAATCTCTTGAAAGACCCACTGTGATTTCAAAGGAGTTCTAACAGAGGAGTGACTCAGTGTTTGCACTCCCTCTGCACCACAAAAACATCCCAAAGCAAAGACATCCAAGGACAAGCTGGGTTGTGGGCATCACCCAGGAGTCCCCCTCCAGCCCAAATCCTCAGCACAGAGTTTGATCTCCAAGAGAGGGCTCTCACAGGCTCCACATGCATCATACACCAAGTGCTAAAACTGGGCTTCCTTTTCTCATGCAAACTTTTACCCCACTTGTAAATCTTCAGCCTTAAAATTTGCTTTGCAAATACTCTACCTGCTGGCTGAGTGATAAGCAGCACAGGTAAGAGTAAGCTGTGTTTCATACCGAACTACTCAAGTAACCAAAAAACCCACCCTAAACCACAGAATTACACTCTTTTCCTTCATAGTTTAATACCAATATACATAACTTAAGCCTGGGTTTTTATGTTTTGGTTTTTTGGGTGTTTTTTTTGTTTGTTTTTGTTTGCTCTTTCTCTCCTAACATTTTAATGGGATACAGAACTGCCCTTACACAGGCAGACTGTGTAAAGTACCCACCTTTTTTACCTTGGTACCCACACAGCAGCGTCGCCACTGCCTCCAAGGGGCTTGGCAAAGCATCAGCCCATATGCTGGCTGGGGTCACTCTGGCAGAGCCCGGTGCCTCGGGAGCCGCCGGGTCTGGAGAGCCGGGATCTGTCCCACGGGCAGACTCAGCCGCAGCGCTCCACACTCTCTCAAGTTTCACCCTCTACTCATAACTAACTCCCGCACTGGAAACTTCTAAAGCATTGCCCTTAGGCAAGTGCTCCCAGCTCCATCGGACGCTGAGAAGCAGCTCAACCCGCGCTGTCCGCCGGAGCGCTGCCCGGGATGCCCGGAGCGCTCCCGGCTTTCCCCAGCCCGGGACTCCCAGAGAGCTCCCGGCTTTCCCGAGCTCCGGGATACCCGGAACGCTGCCGGTGCCTTTCCCCTGCCTGGGATACCCGGAACGCTCCGGGCTTTCCCGAGCTCCGGGGTTCCCGGAGCGCTCCCGGCTTTCCCCAGCCCGGGACTCCCAGAGAGCTCCCGGCTTTCCCCAGCCCGGGGCTCCCGGAGCGCTCCCGGCTTTCCCCAGCCCGGGGCTCCCGGAGCGCTCCCGGCTTTCCCCAGCCCATACCTCGGATGTAGGCGCACTTGCTGTCGTCCAGCGGCGCGGAGGCAGAGGCGCCCATGGCTGGTGCGGAGCTGCGGCAGCTCCCGCCGAGCCCGGGCCGCTCCCGCCGCTTCCTCCGCAGGCACCGCCCCCGGCCCGGCCCCGCCCCGCCGGGCACGGCACGGACCGGGTAGGGACCGGGCACGGACCGGGCACGGACCGGGTAGGGACCGGGCACGGACCCGCGGTGCCCCGCGGCGGCTCTGGGCTGCAGGCACGCTTGTCCCCGGCTGCTCTTTGTGCCCCCACTCCGCTCTGCCCCGCTGTCACTCGTCACCGCAAAATCCACATCCCCTTGCAGACACGGTTAGAGCCTCCGGAGTTTATCCAGAAGTCACGTTAAAGGCCGTGCCACAGTAAAAGCACGGTTAAACAGGGCCACAGTACTTCTCCTGGAGATGTCCAGGTGACATCGTGATGGGTGCAGTGGTTTAGGGGTGACAGTGGCAGTGCTTAGGTGATGCTTGAACACCATGATTTTAGAGGTCTGTTCCAACCTTGACGATTCTGTGATAAAAGGCCCTGGCACAGGGTGCCCAGAGAAGCTGTGGCTGCCCCTGGATCCCTGGAAGTGTCCAAGGCCAGGCTGAACGGGGCTTGGAGCAACCTGGGACAGTGGAAGGTGTTCCTGCCCATGGCAGGGGGTGGAATGAGAAGATTTTAAGGTTCCTTCTAACCCAACCCATTCCATCCTTTGTGATTCTGTGATTTATGGCTCAGTCTTCAGGGGCATATTGTCCCACTCTTACCAGGAATACTGCAAATTGCTATTTTGTGTTTGATTCCAGGATGAACAACAAACCTAAAAAAACAGGCATTAAAATACACATCACTTCAGTAAATATTTTCCAGCAATTGACACAACTTCCTAAAACAGGGGAGTGCACCAGTCTGCAGATCCTCAGCACATCAATGTAAGACAGTATGGAAAAGATATCTAAATTCTCCTGCCCCTGAATAATAATTTCACATCATACCCAGATGTGACTTTCTAAAGTATTTCCTTATTTTTTCTTGTTTTTATAACATTAATCCAGCTGACTGGCCATGGGCAGGATGCCATCCCTTATTGGGCCTCATATGTTTTGCATGGAGCTGATGAGTTGCAATGAATGTGGATTTTGCTGACACACTGGAGGTTCACAGTGACTGGAAGTTACTCATTTTACCATTAAATATTTCTTATTCAGCTTGTACACATCTGCCACTCACTGTGAAATTGCTTTCACATATTTCAGCTTTGCTGACGTGTGCTGTGGGGTTGGTAGTTATCCTATGCCACTCAGCTGATCACAGAATGGTGAAACATTTTGGAGTTGAACAAACCAACCATTTGGGGGTTTTTAAACCAACACTGAACTTGATCAGATTTGAAATATTGCAGATGATATGTGACATTGGGTTCAGTATTGTGCTAAACAACCTCTTTCCTTCCAAAATTCATGTTCTCTGGGCACACACTGTTGTATCTAAGTGTGATGGAGCTTCACTGCCTTGAGGAGAGCAGGCTCATCCAGAGCATCACTGAGCCAGTGTCTCACACGTCTCTAGAGACCACAGCTGAGATAAAACATCAAATCAACAGCACTTCTAGAGGTCAAATGTGAACTAGGCTCTGTTTTAAATACATTTGAGAGCTCTCAGCAAGGTGGCTGCTGTGGTTTTCTCCCTGCATCTCTATGAGCTTTGTGAGCAGATACCAGTGAGGGAATACTGGTTACTGGTGTGCCTTTTGAAGGCATTAACACAGAGGAGAATTCAGGCTCTGCTCAGTGCAGTGTATCTTTTATCAAATGTAGTTGAGGAGCTTTTCATCACATGAAATGGGCAAGTCAGCTCCAGGAGTCTGGAGAGATAAACCTTGGAGAATTCATGAGCCATGAAGTGGATTGCAGTTCTGTCCCATCATTTAGCAGATGAAAATATACCAAATCCCAGAAGCTTCATACCCCAGAACAGATGTCAGAATGGAATGGGAAACCTCCCTGTGTAATTACAGCTAGGGTAAAAACAAAATGAGAACTGAGGAGTTTGTTTAGTTACAACATTCTATACTGTGTTACTGATACCCAAGATCCCCAGGCATTTCATAAACGCTTGCTAATTAAGACTGTGATTTACTTTTTAAGATAGGGAAATTCTGTGTTTTAATAGCAAAGCTTCTGTCTTTATCCTCTTAAAAAGACACCATGAGAAATGTGAGTCAAATCAGGAACAGAGATAAATGATCCTATTTATGTACAGCTTCAAACAAAAACCATCTTTAAGATAAGAAATTTGCCACATTAAATTTTAAGCTGATGTGACACACCTGCACTGCAGCTATTGATGATAAAGTAATACAATCAAAACAAGTATTTTCTCATTTTTTCTCCTATGAAATCTTGATATTTAAGGGTTGTGTTTATCTTTACACACCCCAAAATTCCTTCTCTAAACACCTCTTTTGTACTATATCCTAAAGGGCAAAATGAAAGTGAATTCCTGAGTGAAGAGGATCAGGATAAGCCTTCCTTTCCAAACAAAGGGATGAATACCTACCTCTGTAGCCTCTCTGAGTTCACTTGTGGCACAGTGACATGGAGGGAGGTGGTTTCTTGCATTACCACAGTCCAGGCTTCCTCATGCTCTGGACCCATGAGGCAGCACTGTCACTGCCAAATTCTGCTTTGGGAGGGTGAGAGAGAGGCAGGGAAGGGAAGGGAAGAAGGGAGGAAAGGAAAGAAGGAAGGGAGAGAGGGAGGGAGAAGGAGGCTATCTCCACAATCTCATCTATTTGATCTCCCACTGTATTGGAACCCTGATGTGCCCCAGACATGACAAGATCCATTCCCAGCGCTGCAAGCTCACCATGGAATGAACCTCCAGGGGCTCTTAGTCAAACACACAGTCCTTAACACAGCCACAGGGCTGACAGCCTGCAGAGGTGTCATCAGAGGGACTGATACAATCTTGGCCACCTTGCTGGCTGCTTCCCTTGTGTGATGGTAAGGGGGACATTGCCAAGGAACCAGCTTGTTTGCCAAGTGCTCTTTTGCAGCTTGGCTGTGCCCTTTGCTCCAGAGAGGGCACAGCTTCACCCTGTGTGTGCTCCCCCACAGCCCTCTCGGTTGCCTCAGAGACATGGTTTGTTATCAAACAGAAGCACTAAAGTGAAAGGTGTGTGAAATCCATTGGGAGAAATGATTCATTATGCAAAAGTACCTTCTAGGATTTCTCCAAGGGAAAGGAGCCATTTTAAGGCTGCTGGCTTTATAGGCAGGATAACTATGTGCTGTTGACACAGCCAGCTGCAAATGTAATGAAACTGTAATGAATAAATAATAATTATCTATTGCTAGAGGAAACTCTTATCCATTATTGTCTGAAAGTCAAAATCAGGTTGCAGACAGTGTGAGAGATGTGTGACAAAATAAAAACAGCCCTTTTCTCAGGACAGACTGCTGATTGAAGTATATTCTAAATCCTTTCCTTGTAAGTAAAACAAAATTGTTGTTCTTATGAGTTATTTTCAAAAGGTTAGAAGGAGGTCTTAAAATCTAACTGCAGAAGATACTCTAAGAGAATCACAGCTGTTCTGTCTGAAAAAGCAAAAATAACATTTTGATAAAATAGCCTTAAAAAAAGTTAAGAGTTGGCTGTGCTTTTGCTACTGCTCTAATTCTTAGAGACCAACCAGCATGGAGCACTGAAAACCCACACACAGGAGAGTGGATTTTGACAAGTTCCTAATCCCAGAATCATGGAGCAGCCCAGGTTTGGAAGGGACCTCAAAAGGTCCTCAAATCTCTCCTGGGAAAGGGAGTCTAAGGAGATTATCTAACACCCTGTGCCATTACCTTGAGAACTTCAGCAACTGAGACCCTGCTACGCCCCTGAGGAGGTTGTGCCAGTGAATTGCTGTTCTTGCTGTAGAAAGTGTCTTTCTTTTAACAAGATAAAATGAAAAAGCATGATGTAGAGACAGTATGCTTCTTCATATATGAACTGAATGTTCCAAGGAAGAAGTAAAAATGGTGTTTATGGTCATTATTCAAATGAAGAAATGAGATAAAACCCCTTACTGAAAAGTATGGATGACAGTCTGAACCACTGATGAAGGAGGGAAAGTAAGGCAAAGGAATATTTCAGTAGCAGATGGTGGTAAAATGATATAATTTTATCTGTAGTTCTACCTTTCAAAGGTTATGTAGATCAAAATATAATCAAGTTGCTGAGTGCACAGTTCAAAGCAGGAGGAGGCTTTGCTGGTTGCCTTTCTCACTCCTTAGTTCCTCCCCAGTTATGTCTTATTATGTTGCTCATATTCAATATGTGAACAACATTCATTGGAATACTCATTGAAAAACAGTGCTTATAAAAAACCAAATTATAAATGACACTCATTATTCTACCCTGCTTGGTTGCAAATTGTTTAGATATGCCATTTTGCCCACAGAATTGAATGTGATACATAATCTGAGAGGTTTTTGAAATGTCTGATAATGCATTCATGGTGACATGGCAGAGTTCTGTAGTTCTCTACTTGCATTTAATGAATATATATAGACAAACATAGCCCTAGCCCATAGCAGGGCTCAGCTGGACATCAGCACTGCTACAAATTGAGAATTTCCATCCTCAATATCCAAACAACACACATCTTGTTCCTCAAACATTAAATACTTTTGAGTGGAAAAACTTGAGGTTAAAAAATTCTTTTTTCTTCATTGTACAAGAGTGTGGTGGGGTGATGAAAACTTCCCAGTAATGACAACGAGAAGCTTCTCTCTCCTCTGACACCTGAGATTCTGGAGTGGGGGGATTCGAACAGCTGGGCCTTTAAGACATCAGGTCAGCACAACAAAAGAATGCTGTTTCCCTAGAATTCCTTCTCAAAGCTGAGGGAACAGCACAGTGCTCATGGTACTCACTCGAGAGAGCTCTGTTCTTCTGGTTTCTATCCACAAGGGCCCTTCAGTGGCTCTGAGGTTCCCAGCTCTTGTGGAGTACAACCAAACCCTTGCAAATCTATTCTGAGCAATTCTTTACAATACACAATCTGTTAGTACTTAGGGCACATTACCAACTTGCATGTCAAGACTGCTTTTTAAAACAGATTCTAAAATTGATTTATTACAAATAAACAGATTGTCCCAAGTACAGCTCCAGGCAGCAGCTATGGAGAAAGGAAAGCACTGCGCACCTGGAGTGAAAAAAATCCTCTCAAATCAGTGATCCCACAAGAACAAGAGACTCTGCCTTACCTTAATGTGAAGTAATTTCTCTTTGAGCCCTGTGGTGGGAAGTTCCCCTGGACTTGTCTCCTCCACTCCCCAGGGGATGCTGCTGGCTCTGTCACTGCCATCTCAGGAGCCTGATGGGAGCACTGTTTCAGGCTGCTTTGCTTGTTCTTTTGATGTCAGTCCTGTGGCTCTTTGAAGCTGGAGTCTCCTTCTGGCAGGCTGGGGGGCAATGCTGGATCTAGAAGAACAGGAAAGGAAAGAGGTGCAGCAAACCCAGCAGCCCTGGGAATCAGTATGGGAGTGAAATGGATTGTGAGGACATGCCACGGGACTGAGGGCATCAGGGACAGGAATAAAAATCCTGAACAGGGATGCAAAACTCAGAAGATATGGTTCTGGATTTTATTTCCTATAAAGTAAGGAATCCTAGAACTAAGAATCACCTCCAGCTGTGGCACATTCCATTTGCCTGCCCCAGTGGCCAGGAAATTACATGGTTTTGTGTATATGTAAATTAAAATAAAATATATGTGTTGAACGTTCTTGTTTTTTAAATATACAAAACGTATTTGGTAAATTCAAACACCATTTCCTTCTCTGCTTAGTCATTGGTTATGAAATCTGTTAAATGACAAATGAGGTGATCATTCCTCTTCAGCTGCCATTAGAGGCTGTAATTTAATTAGTTGGTACATTCATGTCAAAACAACTAATGCACAGGCCCTCACAAATTCATTGTTAAAGTTCCCTCATTGTCAAACAAGACTCATGGGTTTGTTCCCTCACGTGAAAATAGAGGTGGTGCACAGAAACCAGGGAATAAACCACAGCTGAGTGCCTTTCTCACTGCCTGCTGCTCCCAGGGATACAGAACAGCAATCAAGAAGGCACTGCCCAATCTGCTGATCTCAACAGAGAATGCAGAATAAAAAACCATCTGGTGGAGATCCACTGGGCTCCTTACTGCTTCAAATGTGCAGCCACACCTGCCTGGGAAGACCAAAACCTTCCTGAGTGGTGGAAATAAGTTTATAGGGAGGTTTTTGTAGGAGGCAGACTGGTAAGAAGGGATGGCTGAGGCATCACACTGCCTCTGAACAGAGTTTAGTGAGGCAAGATGCCAAATCCAGAAATTAAACCTGTAATTTTCCCATCTTAACTAAGGAAATCATGTTGACTCTGCTTAGAGGAGTAAGAAATTCTACTTCCATTTGATGATCAAAAATGTGACTGAAATTTTCTTCCCAAGTGAGCTGCTGTTCCTGTGTTATTAACAACCCCTCAAAAGTCCAGCAGGCGTAGGCTGCAGAAGCTGAATGATCCTGCAGACATGATTAATGAAGGAGAGGGCTAAATCCCCACAACATCTGGATTTGCTTCTTCTGGCCACAGATGGTTTTGGTTGCTTTATATTCCAAGTATATTCGTTAGGACCAAGCATGGGGTTTAAACACAGCTTTCCTGTTCCAAGTCTCCATTTTCCATGGAGAAGCTTCTCCTCAGGACCCTATTCAGGGAGACATGTGTAACAAATAAAGTGGGATTTGCTAAATCATCCTGCACACTGAAGGGGCTGCAAAAGTTCAAAAGGAGACACACAAAGGAAAACGGAATAGTTTGGATTTTTGATGTATTTTCCCCTCTCTAAAGTGATTGTCTCGTCTGCTTCATTTTTGTTCCAGATAATTTTATAAAAACTTATCCCTCTGAGGTTTTGAACTTACTGTAGATGGATCACAAAGTGTTTACAAGTGTTTCTGTTCAATTAGTGAAGGTGCTGAGAGCACAAGTCCATCCACCCAAGGCTGGCTCCTGGGCTGGGAAAGCCACCCAGCGAGCAGCCTCACAGCAATCCCACACTCCTCCCCTCATCCCTGGGATCCTGTCAGCCTCCTGCTCCTCTCCTGCTCATCTGCACTCACCCAAATGTGCCTGGGCAGAAGGAGGACGTCACCTCCTCAGCAGCACCAGCACATCCTCGTGGAAGAGCAGCCAGCAGAAATATTTCCAATTAATTATTCCCATGACTTATTTGTGTGATAGAACCTGGACACAGTATCCTTCAGGAGTGCAGCTGTAGTTAACCAGTGTATGACTGATTTTCTTACACTCTGTTGACTCTCCAGTTGTTAACGTGGGTAACAATTAATCTGCTTTTCTAGCACAGTACCTGCCTCGGGTTCACTCTTGCCTCTTTAAATAACCAACAGAAGAAACAGCAGTGGCCTTCATTATGTAGCAATGATCCACTTAGAATTGAAAAGCTCTATCAAATCACTCCTAATTCTGTGGGTTTTTTCAAAGCATTTGAAATGCCAATGCTTAAGTGGCTGTTATAGGAAAGCATAATACTTATTTAAAAACTTGCTTGCTTTCAGGCACATCCACCAGCACAGTCCCAGCTGGTTTGCTGTGCAGTACTGAACACACTGTCATATTTACTGCATTAAAACTGCTCTCTGCAGATCAAAAAAGATTGTTTTATTGCTTTTTTTTTTTTTTTGGATGATGTTTAGCAGAAACGTATGTTCTTCTGGTTACCTACACTGTTCAGCTTTACCAGACCGGTTTTGACCACAGTCAGTTGCATTGTAAGTGAAATACAACTATTGCTTTTCCTTCCTTTTCTATTTCATAATAAAGTTAGTGTTTCCGTAGACACTGGAATCCTCATTTTCCTTACATGAAAGAAAATAACAACATTCTTCTGTTATTCCAACTTTGAAACATGATGATTAAAAGTATTATCATAGATCACAGAAAAATCCAGTTTGGAAGGGACTTCTGGAGCCCATCTGCTCCAAACTTCTGCTGGAAGCAGGACCCTTGTGTTAGGCTGTCCAGGGCTCTGTCAAGCCAAACCTTGAATATTTCCACTGAGGGAAATTTTACCACTTCCTTGGCAACCTAGTGCAATGTTTAATTGTTCTCCCAGTGATTTTCTTCCACTTAAACCCAGACAGAATTTCTCCTTGGGGCAAGTTGTTTGTATTAGCCTTAATGTGTTTTCCCTTGATGTGTTCAGATGCACAAAAACTTAGCTCTTGCCTGTCTTAATAACCAGCAGAAGAAGCAGCAGTGGCCTTGCTTCATTTCTGATGACATGCTGGATGTTTAGCAGTTGAGCTACCTTAAGGCTGGCTTTTGCCACATCTTGCAGTAACTACTGGGTAGAACTGGGGGTGTCTTTCAGTACTCTGTCAAGGACCAGAGAGCCCAGGAACACAGAAGTGGGCAGGAGGCTGAAATTGGGGGTGTTAATGTTCTCTAACAGCCGCTCAGCCCATTTTAAAATGAAGCTCTTTGAGCATTTTGTCTGTATAGAATAATTAAGCTGTAAGGATCCCTGCTGTGGACTGAAAGCAGCACGCAAACCAAACCTTGGAGTCTTGCCAACAATTACCTTTTCCTTGGCACACTGCCCAGAATTAAAATCTTGCAAAATGTTAGTCTCCATTTCTCTGGTATATTTCTGTAGCTATTTAACCAACCGATAAAATAAAGGAAAAAAAAAAAAAGATATAAAAATGTGTTGATTATGGACTAAGCATACATAATGGTCTGACTATGGTTCCCTTCTCTTTCCCCAAATACCTAAAGAATAACAAGAGGAAATACTAAAAAGAACCAGCAATTGAAACAAAAGCTGTGAGGTCAAACTCTCCCTTGCTCCTCCTTCCTTCTCTTTATCGCTGGTCTCCACTTGGCTCCTGGCTCCCAGCTGAAGGCACTGGCTGCATTGTTAGTCCACGGACAAGAACAATACACCACAACAAAGGTTGGGGCAGCCTAGTGATAACTTGAGCCTTTCCAGAGTTTTGTCTTGTGAAAAGCGAAAATCATCTGAAAAGAAGGAGAAATAAACCGAAGCTCACGTGGAATCATAGAATCAGGGGATGGTTTGGGCAGTGAGCCCATCCAGTGCCACTCCCTGCCATGAGCAGGGACGTCTTCCACAAGCCCAGGTCGCTCCAAGCCCCATCCAACTTTGCCTTGGACACTCCCAGGGATGGAGAGAATTTCTGCCCAATATCCCATCTAACCCTGCCCTCTGGCAGTGGGAAGCCATTCCCAGTGTCCTGTCCCTCCATCCCTTGTTCCAATTCCCTCTCCAGCTCTCCTGGAGTCCCTTTAGGCGCTGCAAGGGGCTCTAAGGTGTCCCCAGAGCCTTCTTCTCTCCAGGAAACTCCCCCAGCTCTCCCAGCCTGGCTACAGAGCAGAGGAGTTCAGCCCTGGGAGCATCTCCGTGGCCTCCTCAAGCTCCAAGAGGCCACATCTTCCCTCTGCTGTGGTCCCAGATGTGGATGCAGTACTCCAGGTGGAGCCCACGAAGCACCAGCCCCAAGTTTGGTCACGATGGATGACAACTGTCACTAGAATGAGCTGCCCAAACCACAGCTGGGTCTGTATGAGATGTATCTGCAAAGGAGGGCGAGGAGAAGCAACTTGGCAGGGCTGTAACTGCAGCTGTGGGTGAGGCAGCAGTGCAGGAAAGGCACCAAGAGGAGTTATGGTGCTGCACAGGAAGGTCTCACAGCAATGAAACAGGATTGGAGTTTGAATTTTCAGTTTAAAGAGAGCCCAGTGGCAGCTTGGCCTCAAGCAAGCATCTGCACCACCTGCAGGTGGGAAGGTGCTGAGGAAGAACACTCTGTTTAAGGACAGCGTGGGTAAAAGTAGCTGCCACTCAGTGCAGTTCCCCTAAATGCTGGATTTGCCATGGAAAAAAGACTTAGTAGATCCTGACAGGGCTCCAGTGTCCAGGCTTCCGAATGTTTCTACTGTCTGCAAAAGCCTTGCACGGCTACAGCCCTGAAAATAAACACAGCCCAAGCTGTAACCTCATTCAGCACTCTGGGAGCACAGGCAACCAACTCTAACTGGAGCAATGTGGAGCTTTGTAAGGGGATTTTCTGGTTTAACAAGGAACTAGCTCACTGTGGAGGCTGGTATCCACGGCTGGGATTGAGGTAGTGGTGTGACACGAGAAATAAAGGAAGCTGTACACTTCCTACCCAGGTTGCTCTCACACATCTAATTAGAGAGGACTTATCTATTATATATATATAATATATAAGGATTATACTCCTCACTGACGGAAGGCTGGAGTTGCTGACATGCGTGACAGCAATCAGATTTTCACTCCCGTTGAACGCACGAGCTACCAAAACCACGGATGCTCAGTTGGCCACTCTAGCTCTCGGAGGTTATGCAAAATAGAACCTCAACCAAAACCTTAAACCGGCTGTTCTCTCCCTGTTTTAATGCGATGTTTTCACACCAGAAGTTACTCCTTGCTGTCGGGCGCCCTCTCCTGCACGTTCACCTCTGTAGCTGTTCTGGTGAAGAGAATCCCTCTTCCTCTTCCTCTGGTAAAATCCTTCCCTACAAAAGTCCCTCCTGACCCCGCACACCTCCCTGTGTTTCACATACCAAACTTGTGGCCACTCACTACACTCCAGAAAGCTCCCAAGCAATCTTAGCTTTGCTAATAAAGAGTCACTAGGCAATTAGTTTTCTTTACAAAGCAAAATAATTCCAAGTATCCTCAACTTAAAATCATAGAATCCCAGACTGGTTTGGGTTGGGAAGGACCTTAAGGATCATCTTA
>QUSF01000010.1:22587901-22734174 GCA_003676055.1 Chloebia gouldiae
GAGGCTGTGTTCAGGGCACATCCCTGGAGGAGGCTGTGTTCAGGGCAGGCCCCAGTGCAGAGAGGCCCCTGCTCCCAGGCTGGAGCAGCCTGTCCTTGCAGGACTGCAGCCCGTGGACAGGGAGCCCCACGCCGCAGCCGTTTTGGGAGGGCTCTGTGCCCGTGGCAGGGACTCACCTTGTGGCAGGTGTGCTTTGGCTGCTGCTCGTGGACCCACGCTGGAGAAGTCCACAGGGAACTGTCTCCTGTGGAGGGACCCCAGGGTCTCACAGGGAAAGGACTCCTCTCCTGAGCAGGGAAGAAATCTGGGAGATGAACTGACCAAAACCCCCATGCCCTGTCCCCCTGTGCTGTCGGTGGGAAGGAGGGAGGGGCTGGGGGAAAAAGGTGATTTAAGGGCTTATTTTACTTCTCATGATCCTCCTCTGATTCTGTTAGGAATAAATTCACTTTGTACCTTTGAGCCTGTTTTGCCCTTGGAGTGTTTTCTCCCGGTCTTTGTCTCAACTCATGAGCTCTTTGTTAATTTTTTTTCTCCTTTGTCCAGCTGTGGCAGGGGAGGGTGAGCAGCTTTTGTAGGTGCCTGGCTTTTGGCCAGTGTCAAACCATGACACTCCATGATGCCCCTTCCAGCCTTCTTGCTGCTCCCCATAGTGAGGCAGCAGTACCTACGGGTCAGTGATTGTCCCTGCACTCTGGAGAGGCAAGAAGGGCAGATTTGGTGTGTCAGTGTCCAAATCTCAGTGTTCTGGCCAGAAGGGAGTTCAGAGAGGTGGGATGTGGCCTTTGCCTCCTGTCAGCAGCAGCTCAGTTCATCACAATCACCACCAGCAGCTCTGGAAATGTACTCCATGTATGAGTCCTCTTGCCCTGCTGTGACAGAGAATAACCCATCTTTTCATCTGGAGAAGAAAATCTGGGTTCCAACTCCTACAAAAGGCAAATAACAGGGACCAAACCATAAGAAATTTAAGAATTTCTACAAGAGGAAACAGTGTGGGGCTAACAGTGAATCACCACACTTCTACATTCTCCTCTCATGGGCTGATTACCAAACCACAATCTCTCTTGTTTCCTGCCTTCTTGTCGTCTTTTTTACACTCTGTCAAATTGTTCACATGGCTTCCTCATCCCCACTCTCTGTTCCAAGACTTCTCTTTATCACATTTTCCTAGTTGATCATCAAAAAACTGCCAGAAAAAAAAGAGAAATTATATCCTGGAGAACACCAGAGAGTGCTTTGACTTTTGGCCAATGCTCTGCTGCAATGTTTATGGTATTTGATGCATATATTTTAGAAGACTTTTTATTGTAGGTTGGGGATGAGGAGTACATGCCTGTTTCCTATAAAATTTCATAGAGAGCTGCTGTTCATGGTCTGTAGGTGCCTTTGACAAATCCTTCTGCAGGGTGGCCAGTTTGAGTCTTCTCTGATCAGTGGCTACACAGTACTATTGTCATTTATTTCACAAGAAGGGACATTAAAAATTTGGGTTTGGTTGCTTTGTGAAATCAGGTGTGTACTCTACAGTTTCATTGTCCAACAGTTCTGTATCCCTGATTTGTTCAGACACAGATGATTTTCTTTCCTCCGTTCTTGCTGGAGGTGTTCAGGACCAGGATATATGCCAGGCCTGGAAGTTTGTGAAAGTTGTTCCTGCACTTGTGGACCTTGTGGATTTAGGTCCTTCCTCCCCACGCACACCACCCCACCAGACTTCTGCAAAATCAGCCACTGAAAGCAGTGGGAAAAGGAACCCACCGGGTTTCATGAATTGAAACTGCCTCCTCTGAGATTTACTTCAGCATACCTGTTCCTGGAACAACAGGTTCTAAAGAACACAGAAGTATGGAACAAAGCTCCTAAAAATGCCTACATTTTTATGATAGCCAAAGCTTTGGTATCTATTGACAGTTTCATTCCACTGCTCCTTTCCTTATCACCAGAGATGCCTGGAACTACTTTCAAACTGTACTACTTAAATGGCTTCTGAAGTTTGAAGTAGGCTTGTTTTAACTTGTTTTTTCAAGTGTTTTCTGTTGTTGCTAAATTATCACAAAAAACCCTGATTTTTTTTTTTTTTTTTTTGTAGCTCCTGGAAAAATGAAGACATTTAGATTAAATTTAAGAAGTTGTTTTCAATGGGGGTGCCCTGGCACAGGGTGCTCAGAGGAGCTGTGGCTGCTCCATCTCTGGAAGGGTCCAAAGGTCCAGGTTGGATGGGGCTTGGAGCAGCCCAGGATAGGGAAAGGTGTCCCTGCCCATGGCAGGGGATGGGGCTAGGATAGCTTTAAGGTCTCTTCCACCCCAACCCAGTCTGGGATTCTCTGACCAGAACTATCTTGCCAGCTTAGCCAGCTCAGAGGCGTGTGAGACCAGAGAAGGCAATGCAGAACACCTCAGGTGGGTTGGGTGCTCAGAGCAGACAGTGTAGGAAAAAAAAAAACAACTCAGCTTAATGTCATGAGTACAAAAAAGGCTTCTTTGAGCAGCACCCTTTAACATCCTCCTGTTGTGCTTTCATTGTAATGTCTGTCATTCCCAGTCATACCAGCCACATAATGGAGTTCTTCAGGGCTTCTAATTTTTATTGTCATTGTGCTCCCACTGTTATGTTAATTAGATTAAACCAGACTCCCACTGAGGCTGTAACAATGATAAACATTGTAGTAATCTGTCAGCTCTCTCTGAAACCACTTTCCACAGCTTTGGAAATGTGCTGCTCCGACAGACCACACTGCTGTATATTGTAAATAATCTGCTTTGATCACACTTGCTCATATACATTGTAATAATCAACACTGAAAAATAACTTCTAATGACTCACAACCTGAGGCACGTTATTGATCTTTCCAATCAGCTACCATGAAGGGGGTCATGGAAGCAGAATGTATTAATGCTGACATTTTTAACTACACAAGACAAATATTGTGGAGAGAGGGGTCCTGCCAGAAATCTAAAATGACCACACATTAATACTCATCATTTTCTTTGTCTGGAAAAAAATTGGCTTATTCCATCTTTCCCTCTTTGCCTGAAATAGGTTCTAGCCTTTCCACTAAGTGTTTTAAAGATAGCAGTAAATTCTGACAGCTTTTAACACAGACACTCAGTTCTGTGGGATTTTGCTTCCAGGCCATTAACTCCTAAATCCATATTCTGACAGATTTCTTCTGAGGAACAAAGAACAGTGTAGGAATAAGACCTGAACTGCTTTTTTTTTGCCTTACTGTACAGAGACACTCAGCAACAAAGCTCTCCTCATCACAGAACCTGTGGAGAATGAGGACTTCACAAATCCATGTTCTTTACAAGTGCTGTGGAAACCATTATTACAGATGGTTCTGTACTTCTCACTAGCCCTGTGCCTCATTTCAGTGAATTCCAGAAGGTTAAGTCCTCTGTATTCAGTGTGTGTGTGTGTGTGTGCTGATGTATGGACATCTGCTGTGTCCATAAACCAGCATTACACATCCCGTTTCTCCTCCTGCTGCAAATCTGAAGCAGATGTGTGAGGCTGCAGAAAATAGGTGTAAGCTGTATTTCTCCAAACTGTGTTCTTGCTGCTGTTTAGAAGGCAGCAATTTGCCAAATAGCAGAACCAGAGACTTTAGAAGCAAATAACAACATACAGCCACAATCTCGCTTTTCCATCCCTTGGCCTGAAAATAATCAAAGAGTGAAAACAGAACCCAAAAAGAGAAATTACTTCTTTTTTAGACCTCTACCCTAACATAATGCCTTTCCACAGCACCTACCAAAGTCCACTGCAGACCCCTAATTCATAAGGTTGGCAACTGTGATCTTGGAAAGAAACTCCAAATGCAAAGTCCTACCTAATATGCTGGGCTGAAATGTGTGTTCAGTGTGCTCCAGCAGCTCCAAATAAATCAGAGCTCAGATCTATGGAACCCAGGGGCTGTTCAGGCTGGAGCAGCAAAGTCAGGGAACTCCCAGCAGTTAGAGAGCAGAGCTGTGTTATGAAGAAATGGGCACAGCTGCTTTGGTGAGTCACATGTGGGTTTGGAGCAGGACCCAGCTGGCAAACACTTATTCTCCATCATTTCTTGAGGTCACTGCTGAAGTTCAAGTGATGAAAAAAAAACTGATGAGTTAAAAGCAAACCTCCCTAGGTTATATTTGAAACACACAGCTCATGGATAGTGTTACACAATTTAAGCAGCCTCTGGAAAGTATGGCACAATCATCCACTGAGCTTCTTCACTCAGGGAAACAGTCGGGTTGAGGATTGCAGGCTTTGACCAGCTACAAAACCAGGTAAGTCTGTGCTACAGGAAATCTTCCAAAATAAGATATCACACAGAGAAGGAATAGTCATTCATTTCCTGTAAGTTATGCTTAAGCTAAGAATCATTAAAACATATCCTGATTTTTTTCCCTCTCCCATCTTGTCTTTTTGCCTTCTCATTGTCTCTTTAAAAATAGGCTTTTTAAATTTTGGCCACTACTTGTAAAGGTCAACGCAACAGACCAAGTCATCCTCATACTTATTTACCCTTTGCACGATTTTCAGTGCAAGCATAAGCCTTCAGTGATTTCAGCAAAGGTTCTTGGTTGGGCCGTTCACTGGAAGAAAAATAAATCTGTCTTTGCAGGAAAAAAAAGTCTGATTGTATCTGTCGCACGCTCCACTAGAGGGCTCCAGATAATTATCTTAAATATTATCCAGGCAGCTGTTGTGTACAGGCTGTTAATTGCACCTAATTAGAGATCAGTATATGTATTAATCAACTACAAGTCAGGCCTCAATACAGAAATACTCAGGCACTGTTTCCATCTACAATCAGCCTCCAGCTCCTATTTGGGTCCCAAGAAGTTGTGTGCAGGTATTGCTTCTCCTTCCCAATATTCTCCTGTTTCTAACCCTGTTGCTCTCCTGTCCTGTGTCACACACCTAAAATATTGCATGTATTTAAAATTTTGCCCACAGCCCTGGGATGAGAACAGCCAGTGCTAAATTTGTGTTCTAGGGCACAGCACATTTTTTTCACCACAAATGACAAGTTCATCAGTGCAAGAGACACCTTTACTGTGGGTCAGTCTCAGCCTGTAGTTCACCCCACAAACACCTTATACATCTCATAAATCTTTGACTTCATCTTTGCGACACTTTCTATGTAGTTATTTCTTTAAAAACTATTTCCAAACATTGTATACAGAACTTCCCTTCCTTTGGCAGGCTTTAAATACCCTTGCTTCCTTACTGCAGAGAGCAGGATGTTGTTTACTGAATGACAGATTAAAAAGTTGTTAACGGGGTTTAATCATGTCCCTGTTTCAGTTCGAACTACCTCTGCTAGGCACCAGAGCTGGAGCTAGCAGCTTTCTGCTTTCTTTGCCCTGACACTACTTAAACCCTTCTGAAAAGATGTGCAAAATCTTCTGAGGAAGCAAGGTAAAAAAACAAGATTTCTTTTCCTTCAATCCACTTACTATAATAAAAGTAGCAAACAAGGAGTTACAAGAAAAACCAGCTGCAGCTTGATACCAAAACTGAGTCCTGTCTTACCCCCTGCTCCCTGTGCAGAGCACAGAAGCAACATTTTCTTGTTTTCCCCAAGTTACTTATAATAAGCTCTCACTCTTTGGCCTTAATTTCTGGACCCTAGATTTCTGGGAATGGAAGAAATTATCTTATCTTTTGCAGCCTGAATTTGGAATATCCACTAGCTACAGGGGACAGACCATACGCACAGTACCCCACAGGGAGAAGGCAGCCACGTGTTCAGGGTGCTACTCCCATCCTGTGGAACAAGCTGACCATATTTCATGTCTGGGAAGACCCACCTGTGTCAGGATATGTGGGTGGCTCTGAACATTGGCACAAAGGTGTCGCTTTGGGCAGACAAACAGCTGCTCTCTCCTCAGCTCTGGTTTTCTCTGGAAGCACATGCAAGCAGAAACAATTATTACCTTTGGTTTTGTAGTGGATGAACAACATGTTTTAGATTAGTGGAATTAATTCTTGTGCTGCATTAAAGGGATATAGGTAAAGCCTAAAATAAGAATCCAAACAAGGGAAAATATTTGTAATAAGCTAATTATCTGATTAAATGATTACATGCTCTGTCATCCTACACCTGTTAATACACCACTGTAAATATCAAATGCAGAATTAATACCAGCCATTAAATGCATGCTACCCCTCTCCAAAAGCTCAATTAAGCATGTGTTTACAAATGATGCCACTAATTATCTACATCTTCTATTTCAATCACATGTTTCCAATACAGCAGGAACGGTGGAAAGCAGGAGCTGATGAAAGCTCTCTCAGCTCTCATGCTGCATGGTTTTGCTACCTGCTGCAGAGAACAAAAATGCTCCCAACACAGAGCATTGTATTGTATTGAAACACAATCTTATCCATCTCCCAGGCTTTCTTGTCTGCACCCAAGTGCAGAATCACAGGATGAGGGGGTAACTTGAGCTGGAGGGGCCCTCAGAGGTCCCTGTCCAAGCTCCAGCTCAGAGCAGGTCAGCTCTGGGGTCAGACCAGGCCACTCAGGGCTTGAACTGCCTGCTTTGGAAAACCTCCAAGGATGGAGACGGCACAGCTTTGCTGGGCAACTGTGCTGCTGCTGAGAATCTTCATGGGGAATAGGTTTTCCCTGTATTCATCCAGCACTTTCTTGTTTTGGCTCCTTGTCACCTCTCACCTTGGCTCAGTAACCTCAAAGGAAGGGGCTGGATGTGTAGGGTCCCCAAAGCCTTGCCTGCCCCGGGCTGACCAAGCCCTGCTCCCAGGGCCTTTCCTCTCGGGGGAAGTTCTGCAGCCCCAGCCATCCTGGGGGCTTCCCTTCCCTTCCTCCATTCTGTCAAGAGCAGGGAGAGCCCCAAACTGGACACAGCATCTGGGTATGATCTAGGGAGTGCTGAGCATGAGGGGCATGGCCCCAGTCCCCTGGCCATGACAGCAGCGTCCCTGTGCCAGCAGGGCTCCTGCTGGGCAGCAAGCTCTGCATCTGCACCACAGCTGCCCTGAGCACAAAACCCTCTTGCTGATGTCTTGGCAGGAGGACAGCCTGCACTTGGAAAGTACTTGGCAGCCTTTTCTCACATCCTTAAAAGCAGCAAGAACACCACATTGCAGAGGAGATCCAAGGTGCCACTATTAAATCATACAGGAAATATAAAACAGAATCAAGTAAATATTCTTAGAAATACAGTGAGCTGGACACCATTAGCACAGCTTAAAAGTGTTGAATTTCTTTTTGCGTCTCTTTCAGCAAAAGGTTCCTAGAAATGTTTACAGTTTGTTAATTTACATGCCAGTTTATAGTTTTGCATTATACCAGGTTTCTTCCTGTGAGGCTGGAGAGGCCCTGGCACAGGGTGCCCAGAGAATCTGTGGCTGCCCCTGGATCCCTGGAAGTGTCCAAGGCCAGGTTGAACAAGGCTTGGAGCCACCTGGGCTAGTGGAAGGTGTCTCTGCCCACGGCAGGGGGTTGGAATGAGATGAATTTAAGGTCCCTGCCAACCTAAACCATTCTGGGATTCTGTGATTCCAACCCACCTTGCACTCCATCTGCCTTTGGAGATCTGCCTTCCTGACAACTGCATGCTCTCATTTTGCAAATCTTATTTTTGCAGCATTAAGCTTTTCTTACATAGAACAAATTTTACTAACAGGGTATATTTGTGTCAGAATTCCTCCACTCACCTCAGTGCTGCAGGCAATTAACAAGTAAAGCAATTTTTTACCAAATGGCACTTCTGGTACCACAATAACTTGCCAGACAACATTTTCCTTTCCTTGGCACTGATGAATAGCTGAAACTTCAGGAAAATTTCAGTCATTAGTTCTGACTAATGTCATTCTAAAGAGAGGAATGTATCAGAATCCCTTATTCCATTCTGTACCAGCTTTGAATTTTAACACTGGAAGAGCTCAACACAGCCCACTTCAGAAAAAGAATTCTTTAAGAAACCATATCAAGAACAAGGACTGTTAAATCCTGTCCACAGCTGACTCCCTTTGAGATTTATCTGGGATATTTGATCATATGTAGAAAACAGAGATGTTATTCCTGACTAACTTAACAATGTTTTGTAAGGATTAATTATATAGGCTACAGTGTAAGTCATAAGGGGTGTGGGGGAGTGAAAGCTACTTCATAAAAATAGAAATAACTGAGGCTAGAATTTCTCAAAAATATGTGAAGTTTTGCAAGAAGAGGTGAAGGTCCAAACCAGGACTTTTAAAATATTCTAATTATGAGAACACTAACTATAACACTCTAGAAAAACTTACACTATTTCACCCTGAATTGCCTTAAATACTCCGTATTGAATTGCCTTAACTACTCCATATCGAATAATCTTAATTATGTTGCTGCATGATTAAAGACTGAAGTATTAATTCAAACTCACGTCTGATCTCTGTTCACTTTTTACTCACACCGGATTTAATTACACTAAGCGCGCTGCCTTGCTATCGCTATAAAATAGTTAATGCCAAGACCAGTAAAGGCACCCTCTGAAGACCCAAAGCTCATAAATACCAAACGTTAATACGCAGACAAACGTGACAAATGTTTATTTCGCGTTAGGACCGCAGAGCGGGCTGGAGATGCTCGGGAACACCTAAAGGCGTATCGTAAACAGAAAGGGTAACCCCGCCGCCCCCCGGGGCAGCCCTTTCCAATGTCCCTTCAGCATTTCCAGGCAGGAATTCCTCCAGATGTGCGACCCGAGCCGCTCCTGGTGCAGCTCAGCCCGGGGAGGGCGGTCAGCGGAGAGGGGCAGCGGTGCGGAGGGAGCGGCGCAGGACGCGGAGCCGCATCCCGCCAAGGGGAAGGGAAAAGGCGCTGGAGGCGGCCCGGGCGCGGCGGCCCCGTCCGCGCTCCCCCTGCCCAGCCCCGGCCATGAATATGTAACTCCCCTCTATTTCCCGAGCTCCATTGCGGAGCCGCCGCTCGCCATATTGTGCTGCGGGGGCTGCGGCGGCGGCAGCGGCGGGCGGTGAGCGGTGAGCGCGGGGCGGGCGCGCCCCGGGGCCCCGACCCGCGGGAGCGGAGCGGGGCGGGAGCGGAGCCGCGGGTGCCCGTGCGCCGTGGCCGAGCGGGGCCGACCCCGGGCGGGAGGCGGCGGGGCGGCTGCCGGGCTGTTCGGCGGGGCGGGGGGCGCGGTGTCCGCGAGGAGCCCAGCGCTGCCGCGGCACTCCGGAGCCCCCGTCGCCCGCAGCCCGGCCGTGCTGCGGGGCACCGAGCCGCCCCCAGGGCTGGCGTGGGGCTGCCGAGCCCGGAACAGCGGGCTGTAGCCATCCGTACCGCGTACCTGTATGTACGCAGCTGTCTCCCTGTGCGGGCACGGAGGGATGCTTGTGTAGGTGCATGTGTGCAGCCCGGGGGCTGCAGGCAGCGGGAGGAGGCAGGGCTCCATCGCAGCCGCAGCGCCAGCCGGCGAGCGCGGCACGGGCGCTGCCGTCCGCGGCGAGGGACAGCTCACGGACACGGCCCGAGCTCTCCCGCTGCCCGGCGCATCGCCCCTCCGAGCGGAGCCATCCCGGCTGGGATTTATAGCTCGGCCTTCCCGGCCTTTTGTCTGGCCCGGAGCCCGTGCCGAGCGGTGCTGGCGGGGCGGGATGCTCGCGAACTGGGCTGGGAGCGACCCGGCTGCTCCCGGGAAAATGTCGCTTCCCACAGGGCAGCAGGTGCAGAAGGACGCTGTGCCGGGAGCTGGGGATGTGTCTCCTCCCTCCGCATCGCTCCCGCTGCCTTCTGTACGAATTTAGCTTCTTGCCAAGTTTTGCATTCTGCAGTAGCTCTTACGGATCGCTTGCCTCCCTTGCACCAGCCCTTATGGCACTGTGTGTATATGAGACAAGCACTGAGCAGTATTCTTCTCGGGATTTTTGTGAGCTGTTTGTTTTTCAGACCCTCTTCTATGGAAAATAATTGGATCAAGTGCCTAATTCCACAGAAATCCAGACATTTAGTAGAGAAGGATGATTTCCAGTATGATAACTCATAATCCAGCCCTGTTTGGAAGTGGTTGTAGCTCTGAGTGGTAACTGCACTACACATGGGCTTTTAAGGATTAAAGGGAATTGCTTGCGTTTGAAAAAATGTGACTGGTGTGCAGGTGAAATTATTATTGCTTGGGGAAAATTCTTTCATCGAGTGTCATTCATTCAGTGACAAAGACTTGATTTGTCATAGGAGTTCCCTGCAGAGGTGCTCTGGTTTGTATTCATCTGTGTTTCCATTAAAAACTTGTGTAATGAGATAATTTGACTTTCTTATACATCATGTCAAGCTCAGAGCTGACATTCAGCTGTCAGCGAAGACAGAGGCACTGGCTGTGACAGCAGCAGATATGGATAAGCAGTATATTTTGCATTAAAAATGTTTGTTGGAAGGATTAGCTTTATCAGTTGTCTGGAGATGGAGGACTTTTCACTGGACAGCACGAACAGCAGTGTCAGGTTTGTGGCTGGGTGTGACAGTGCCTTTCTGCAATGACAGACAAATTGAGAGCATCTTTAAACCTCACTGCCCCCATGAATTGTCACTTGCAGTGTTTAATAACTGCACACTCACAGTGTTTAATAATATTGTTGTCTGCATTCAAGTTTATGATAATAGAAGGACACAGACATTGTATTGGAGGTATTCTTTCCACTTCTTCAGTGGCTAAAATTGTTGGCCTTTGGCTTCAAAGCTTTGAAGCACCAGCCGTGCTGCAACTGCCAAGAAAATCACTTTCTGTCACATCTTGGAGGTGAAATAATATGCAGGTGCCAGCAAAATAAATTGCATGGGTTTCCCTTGGTCAATGATGCTTTGTGTTTTAGGAGTGGTGAGTGGTAATGGGTTGAGTATAAAGACTTGGTTGGGGATCTTGGGTGATTGGAGCAGAATTCTGGCATTTTCAGTGCTCTGCTGTCATTGAATAGAAATACAGGCTACAGGAAAGCTATCAGTCTTATATGTGAAATAGATGTTGGGCTAAGTGAATTTTCTTCATCTTTCTTTTAACTCTTTCCCTTGCTTACAAAAAAAAGTAATGGGAGAAGGGAAAGGAGCTTTAAAAATGAGACTCCAGTCTGCGACTGCTCAGTTATATTTTTCTTTGGAGCACTGGATTTCCTCTTACTGAAGCACCAGCTCTAGGAACATGCATAAAAGAAGCATTGGAGTAAAGGAATTCCTTCCACTTTCTTTTTCCTTAAATACCTTCTACCTATTTTTTTTCTGAATAGGTCAGCATTTTAATAATGATGCAGACAGAGAGTAAAGAGATTGGTGAAGAGATGCTGTTGAGCCTCAGCTTGCTTTTGCTTGGTTTTCTGTTGATTCAAATAACTGGCTGTCAGAGCTGACCTTAAGTTCTTAATTTTCGAAGGAATGAGCAGCATTTGATATTGTGGAGCTGTTTAGACTTGTTGCAGTGGAGAAATATTTTAGGAATTACCCCTGTCTGCTTTCCCCCAACTTGTGCATCCTGGAGCTCTCTTGCAGACAGCAGGGAGTTAGCAGTAGTGTTCTGCTAACTAATTAAAAGCTAATAATCCTTTACTCTTCACCTCTTGGGATAACATTGCACTGTTTTGTGTAAGTATTGGTTTAAACTGTGTTAAATGTTGCTCCTGTAGTACTGTTTACAAAATGGACAGTCTTACTTGCGAGGGAGTCCTTGAAACAGAAATTGTTCTTAGCAGTTGCCCAGCTTTAGGTGAGAGCTGCCTGCTTGCCAAATTCACTGTTTCGCTTTTATATGTTTATTGCAGCAATTAAGTCAATCAGACATAAAATTGCTTGAGTCTTTTTGTCTCTCAAGTGTTGTGGGGGAGTTTATTTTCTGTATATTAATAACCAAGCTGTCTTTTTGTTCTCATCAAGAAAATTCTATCACTGTTGGTTGTGGCTTCACTGCCAAGTGGGAGAGAAATCCTTGTGGCTCTCTAACACAGCTCTTGGAAGGAACCTGGAATCCTGCACATGCCTCTGGCAGAACCACTCACAGCATTTGTGAAGATGCAAAAGATGCTGAATTGTAGCGCATGGATGTTCATAGAATTTTTGTTAAATGTACAAAAAATTTAAAGGCCACAACAGAGGTACTGAAATGATTAAACTTCACCTTACTGATTGAAGTGCTCTGGTCTTGCTTTTGGCAGCTGTTACTCCAAGGACACAGCAAGAGAGTGGCCTCAAAAAAATGTGCCAGCAGAGCAGGGCAAGGAAAAATTAAAAACTAAGTCTCATTAAAAATATCCCAAGGCAACATATATGATGAATTGTTTGCACAATTTAGTTGCTGGAGTTTGAGGCTTTACTTTTGTTTGCTCCCAAAAGTTTTCAGTCCTTTATCCCTCCTGTTCTGATCTGATACAGCACTGAAATGAATTTTAGAAAGGAACTTTGACTTTTCTCCTTACCAGCTGTTATTAATTCTGAAGTCCAAGATTAATTTAAGAGATAAAGAACTTCATTTTTGAAACTCACCTGGGTAGTCACACGCATACTCTACAGTACCATGCTTCATAATATGAAAAACTTGGCCTAGAATTTAACAAGCAGCAGATCAAATCACAATTCAACTCACTCCCCCAGAGTTCTGCTTAATATTATTGCTTCACAGGGCTAAATTATAGCTTGGTAATGACTGTTTTCCTTTTTATATGAATTCTTGGCAAAGGTCCTTGGCTCATTTGAGGTCAAGTGTTTGCCTGATCTATTGATCCACATCAACAGCGAGATGTTGCTGTTCTTGTAACAGTTTTGGGGTTTGTTTCTACTCCTGGAAGAAGACATTAATGTTGTAACATACATTAATACTACTTTGGAGGAGATATAGGTGGTGTGAAAGGCTAAGTTCCATGGCGAGCGCTAATGATGAAAATACTCTTACTCCCTGATGCATTACAGCAGTGGGCAAAGTTTGCTTTTGTGTGTGTGTGTGTGTGTACCAAAACCTGAAAAGTTTTCAAATTAATCCTTTAAGATAAAAAAAAAATCTAAGCTTTATAATTTAGTAATAGCCTGGGTTTGACAGCTGATGAGTTTGAGCAGGTGAGTTCTGGACACCTTAGAGCAACTGATGATATAGATAGTTCTCTGGAAATGTCATGGTATTTTTATGTATTCCAGTTTTTCTAGCTGAGAGATGTCCAGGAGGGTAGGGTACAGAACTGGGAATGAGGAGCTGACACTGAGGACTGAGGGTTGTTGACAGGAATGGAGTGATCTGGGAGGTGGTGTGGAAAGACCAGATGCAGAGTACAGATCTTGTTAGAATAAACTGAAACTTGAGCCTCAGCTCCACAGGAGTGATGTACCTGGACTCAGGGTGCTTAAATGCTGCTGTACTTTCCTGCTATAAATATACAGAGAAGCACCAACCTAAAATCAATCACATCTTTGTTTCATGTCCAGAAGTACACGGCTGTTCCCAACACTCATAAAACAGCCTGGAGTTTGGTCAACAGTTTAATTTGGTACTTTATTTCCCCCTGTTGCCCTTGACATCTAAACCAGGAGGATTATCTCCCTTTGGACACTTCTGTCAGCATCGGATTCATGGAGCCCTTCCAGAGGTGTCCAGATGCAGAGCAGATGGTTTGTGTGAGGTCACACTCCAGTGTCTCCCAGCCAGGAGCAGCAGCTTCACAGCCAGATTGGAAATGCTGCCCAACTCCATGGATTGATCCATCTCAGGGCCAGGGAATTGCGAGTGGCTGTTAGCTGGAAGATTCCATACCTCAAAAGCAAAACACTTTCTTAGGAGAGTAAATACAGCCAAGAAGCTGTAAAAGACCATGTGCTTCCAAGCCTATGGGTTTCAGAAATGCCAGTATTATTTTTTCCCTCAGTCAGATGTCATCTATCCAGCAGCCTTCCAGGGATTCTGTAATCACAGAATTAGGTGTTGTTACTTGCTTTTCAAGGGAGGATTTAAGAGAAGTGCTGTTATGTTTATGGGAAAATGGGAGTTTGGGACTAGTTATTAGGAAAATGCAAACCTCTGCTGTGGTATGACTGAGAGGGACAGTCATAATGGGAAAAGGTCTTTGGGGTTACCAACTTTGGAGCTGTTAAACTGCATCGGTGCCTTGGATTTTTCTGCATTCCTCAGTTTTATTGGCTGCTTTGGGACATTTTTGAGTCTGTGGTCTGGAATTAATGATACATCTTTCCCTCCTGGCTGGGAGTGCTCTAGGGCAGCACTGAGGTTGTGTCTCTTTGCTAACTGCTCTTTGTAGAGTGGCAAACCTTGGATTTCTCAGTATTTTAAATGCAGAACTTAGCACGGTCTTGAGTGTGGGGAACATTTGTCACTCATGTATTTACAGATAGTTTTTTTATTGCATTAGTAACTTCTCTATTGTGCCTGTCACTCAGTGTCTGACATTCAGTGAGAATTGACCTATTCAGATGTACAATTTGTGTCTTAATTTTATGGTTTTATTATAGTTAAATTGTTTTCTCGGCCGTAGTGGGGCCGTATTGATCTAATTGATTGAAACATTTGAATGTTAATCTCTTCATTTCCTTCTGTAAATAAAGTGGGAAAATAGGATGGCAGGGAGCCAGGTGCAAGCACTGTTAAATTGGGATTGTCAGAGTCTTTAATTTTCAGTGAGCATCACTTCAGTTGTAACTGAAGTTGGAATGACACAAAGTCATTGCTGGCAGTCAGGGCTGTAATGATGCAGGTGCTTTTAAACACTGCTTACCAAAGCCAGCTCAGGGATCCCTGACATGATCATGCCCTGGCATGAATCTGATCCCTGTCTTAATTCCCAGCCACACTGTTGCCCAGGAGTGGCTGCTGGGATGGTTTCTTTCTCGCATAGAGCATGGATCCATGGTCCATAAGAGAAAAGGGTCACATGGTTGTAAAGCTGGAAGAGTAGGTTTGGATGGGATTTTGGGAGGGAATTGTTCCCTGTTAGGGTGGGCAGGCCCTGACACAGGGTGCCCAGAGAAGCTGTGGCTGCTCCTGGATCCCTGGAAGTGTCCAAGGCCAGGCTGGATGGGGCTTGGAGCAGCCTGGGCTGGTGGAAGGTGTCCCTGCCCATGGCAGGGGGTGTCATTAGATGATCATAATCCTGATGGCTGAATGAACTAAACCCAGTTCAGTAGGACCTTCCTCCCTTGAGTTTAGCCCCTGCAGAGATCAGGGTATAACTAGAGTAAGTGCAATACAAACTGAGCAAGAGACGCTTTGAGGAGTGGTGGGCAGTTTGGGAGACACAGCCTGGTGTGGTGACATGTCTGTTCAGGATCTCCAAGGAGGGATTTCCACAGCAGGGAACAAAAGGAGCTCCAGGCCAGAACCTGATTCGGCTGTTTCCTGGGGGATTTTTGTTCCAGAGAGGAACATAACTTCAGAGTGAATACTTCAGAGTGAATACTAAACATACTAGATTATAATCTAGTACCAGTTGTCCTGCATTACAGCTGGATGTAAAGTTACCTGAACTTCCAGGGGACTACAGGGGAGGTTAATTCCTTCAAATAGTGTCTTCCAGATTGTGTGGAATCTTTTTTTTCAAATCAAGCTCTAAGCCAACAAGTAAAACCAGAAAAAACCTTAAATTACAGAATGCTTTAATTGAATAATTTGATATGAATGACTGAGTTGAGCACTCTGAAAACGTGCAGTCTGTTCCAAATACTAGTCATGGTGTGTGAGAGAGTAAAACTTAAAGTTCTAAATCTGTTAAACTTCCAAGTAACTGCATTATGAATACCTGTTTTTAAAGGAATTAATTCTTAGGAAGAAAACCCTGAAATGGTTGAAGGTGCTGTTGAATTTGGCACACTGAATAGAGGTCTAACTGTCTTGCTGTTTTAAGTCTAAATATTTATCTTTTACAACTTGGAACAGAAATCAGTTATTTCTAAGATTTTAATACTCTTTAAAAATGTGTGTAATCTTTTTATTTTTTTTAAGAGCCTGATGCAACTTTTTCCTCATAAGTGGTTTTTTTTTTTTTTCATTAAAGTATCACAGAGAGTTGAGTGGAGGTGGTGTGGTTATGGTCACACCTGAGCTGGGTTTGTGGGTTCTCTCTCCAGCTGCTTGGTACCATTCCAACCTTTCTCTAATCTCAAGGTGTGCTGACACAACCACACTGCAGATGCTCTTTAGCCTTTGTCTGGGCTAAAACAGGACCTGCAAAGCACTTTGGAGCACAATCCAGGTTTGTGAGGGATCCCTGATGACATCCCCTGCTCCCTGTTTAAAGCAGGACCACCATCAAGGTTAGTGCTGGGCTAGAGCTCAGAGGAAAAGTTATATATTCAGAACTGACTCCATTTCAGCAATAGGACTAAGGAGCTGTTACTCATTGGTGGATGTGAGGGTGGAAACCTATGAAAGGTAAGATGGGAAGGGCAGGAGCAGAGAAATGGTGGTGCTGAGCTCCTCCTTTGGCTGCCCACACATCTGACTGGTCTTCTTTAAGTGCTGTCAGCTGGATTTTATTTTTACTGGACAGTTTCAGGAGTGGAATAGGCAAATGCCCACCCTACTTCAGTCATGATTACGTTGGAGTAAATAATTAAGTATATTTCAGTGTAAGAGATTGCAAAGTGGATGTGGTGTGTAACAAGTGTGGATATTAGTCTGCTGGAGTTTTTTGTCCGAGCACATTTGGATGAAGGACATCCCAGCCAGTGAGCAGGCAGGAGATCCAAGGTCCTTTCAGACAGGGTGTTCCTTACTGTTATTTTTTCTTGTAACTGCCTGTTTTCCAGCATTTCAGGAACAAGACTTACTTTCCTAAATTCCCAACTGGTTTTCTTCAAATTTGTTGAGGTGTAGTACATTGGTTTATCAGTCAGCTCTGGCTGATAGTGACAGACGTGTGTACCCTGTAATTATGGAGTTTGTGCCTAGGGTTTTTGCTGTGCCTGAAGACTGAGTCAGTCTGAAGGGTTGCAGGGGTCCATATAATATTGATTAAGGTGTTTTTCTTTATGATTGACAAGAATGGCCCTCTGGCCACAGGACTAATCCAAACAGCCACTACTTGGTGGCTCTGAGAGAGAGAGGTTTAATCTGCCAGAGGGCAGGGTTAGATGGGATATTGGGAAGAAATTTGTGCCTGTGAGGGTGAGCAGGCCCTGGTACAGATTACCCAGAGAATCTGTGCCTGTCCCATTCCTGGAAGTGTCCAAGGCCAGGTTGGATGGGGCTTGGAGCACCCTGGGCTAGTGGAAGGTGTCCCTGCCTGTGGCAGGGGGTTGAAACTGGATTATCATTAAGATCCCTTCCAATCCAAATTGTTTTGTGATTCTGTAAATGTGGTTTCACCCCAATTGGCCTGTTGTTGTGTGACTGGTTGCTTTCCTCTTATATCCAGAGGGAACAAATCATAAAGGTAAAATGATGATAAAAAGTCTAAGGTTGTGATGTGTTAGAAGTTTTTTCAATAAACGCTTATAGGGGTGTCTGACTTCATGTTGTTCCTGGTGCTCACACATGTGGCCTGGGAAGAAGTGATCCCACCATTGTTATAAAGTTGAAAAGATGTGAAATGTTGAACAGGTGAAAAGTGGGCGTTGTTGAGGTGAAATCTGTCTCGTACTGTGAGCTGGGAAAATGAGTGTGAGAAACCTGTTTTTTTGAAAAACAATTCTAAAAGGGATGCAGAGGAAGAGTGAACTATGCCTGTGATTTTAGGAATGTGAAATTCCACTAGATTAAATTTCCAGACTGAAGAACAAATGTGAGGTTTGACATTTTTTCTCTATCTTCTGTCCCTTTGCCAGTAGTAGTTAATAAAGAGTCTGTTGTACCTTCAGTCTAGAAACTTCATATTTTTCTCTCTGAACACAGTGTAAAGAATAGGAAGATAATCTTCCTTCAGCTCATGAGAACTTCCTACTTCTGTAGTTCTAGAAACAATCAGCCAGTGTGACCTGAGCCTTGCATGATTTCTTGCTTCAAATCTAGTAGCAGTGGAACATCCTAAAAGGAAACTGAAGAGTCAGCTAAAGGTAGAGGTGTTTCCCACCTCACTTCCCCAAACAAATGGAGAAGGTCATTCATTGGTGCAACATCTGAAACGATGGTTCACTGGGTTTGGTTTTGTGACTGCTGGTTGGTACTTGGTGGCTGTTACATGGCCAGTGCAATTCTGGGGCAAAATGCCTCTCCTGACTGTGGAGATGGATGTTTGATCCTTGTGCCAGCTGTGGGTATTGCTGGGTTAGATTTCAGCAGTGTGAGGAAACACAACCCAATCTGAGAGCCACCAGTGCCACAGGGAAGAGAAGTCAGGCCTCGTTCACATGCATTTTTCAGGGATGATATAGATATGGAAATTGTAGGGGATCAGAGGAAAAGCTGAGCAGGCTTACTTATTGATCATCAAGAAGAGTAAAAACTCCATGGAGCATAATTTGTTTTGTTTTTGATCCAGCATGCTTGAATTGACCACGTTTCTGCTACTCCTCAGGTTTCCCTTGCCAGAGGCAGAGAAGGTGTTTGGTAGTGACAGGATGGGCTGTGTAGATCTCTGCAGCTTTCAGCTGGCTTTAAGGCCACTGGTTTTCTTCTTAAAATTTGAAAGTACTATCACTGCAGCCCTTAGGGTGAGAGTGAAGCACTTGGCATCTCACGATGAGAAGGATTTCTGGTAAAGCTGGTCAGTCACTCATCAAAACAGGTGTACAGTCCTGTGCAGTGTAGCCTCAGGCTTGTAGGTGTGGCTGTAGGATAAATTCCAGATTCACTGAGCCTGGAAAAGACCTCTAACACCTTCAAGTCCAAGCTGTGCCAGATCCCCACCGTGTCACCACCACCAGAGCTCTGAGTGCCACATCCAGGCCTTCCTTGGCCACCTCCAGGGATGGGGACTCCAAACCCCCCTGGGCAGCCCCTTCAGTGCCTGATCACCCTTTCCAGGAAGAAATGCTGGTGTTAATGTGGTTTTTGTGCAATGGATGGGTTTGGTGATGGCCTGGCCCCAGAGCTGCTGTTCTGTGTTAGCCAGCACATGAGTTCAGGTGAGGAATTACCTGTACAGGCAGGGGCTGCTGGGATGAGCCCTTCACTCAGGTGTGGAGAGCAGGCTCCTGTCTAGGGCAGGATCCTCTGGGGCTCTGCTGTCTTGGTCCGTGTGCTTCAGCAGGTTTTGGCAAGGGTTGTGATTAGCAGCTTCATGAATTTCTTTCAGCTGCTGAAATGATGGTTAATTGAATGTGTCAGTTTTAAAAGCACACAAGAGTGGTATCCAGTTCAGACACAGAATAATGTTTGGCCTCTGTTAGAACAGCATGAAAAAAATCCTTATCCTGGAGCACTTAGCTTCCTGTACACCTGGAATTGCCTTAAATATTAGTGGAAATTAGAACACAGAGAAACAGTGTTTCCCTTCTTTGCTGAGATGTGTCACTTAATACCATCATTAAATTCATACCACTGAATAAGTGAAATAAAACACTGATAAGGTAGCCCAGTGCATCAGTCTGCAGCATGGGGCTTCTCACCTTTACTGGGGTGGTGAGGTCTTAACTGGACATGGGACTTCTCTGATCCCCACAGAGGAACACGTCCCTTGTGACAAGTAAACTGTAGTTTTAGGGCATGACATTTACACAGTAAAATTGGAGTTGGAGGTGGACTCTGAGAGGAATTGGAGTGACATAAAAGGGAGAAGGGCTTCAGACTGACAGAAGGTAAGTTGGTGTTGGATACTGGAGGAAGTTGCTCCCTGTGAGGGTGGGCAGGCCCTGGCACAGGGTGCCCAGAGAAGCTGTGGCTGCCCCTGGATCCCTGGCAGTGTCCCAGGCCAGGCTGGACAGGGCTTTGAGCAACCTGGGCTGGTGGAAGGTGTCCCTGCCCATGGCAGGGGGTTGGAACTGGATGATCTTAAAGCTTCCTTCAAGCCCAAAGTATTCCAGGATTCTGTGATTCTACTTAATAGACATAATAATGGATGTGGTTATTTTATGTCGGGCTTTTTTCCCCTCCTTCCTCAAAAAGAAGGAAAATACTAAATGAGAAAACTCTGATTTCTGTGCCTGGATGAAAGTAGATCTAGTACTCTGCACATCTTATCTTGCTTTTCCCTTCACAATTAATTAAAGCTTATATAGTAACCTTGTTCTCCAGAGAGTTTGGGACTTTTCATAAAGAACTTAATGAGTTGGAAAATAGATCATAATGTATGTGGTAGATACCAATAGAAAATGCATTTTGCTGCTGAATTGAAGGGTCTGGAAACCCAGATTTTAAAAAGGTATAAAAGAAAGCACTTCTACTTCTTCCACCCAGAAGAAAAGGTCTGCAATTGCAGTCTTGCCACTTACATAGTTACAATTATTTTTTTAAACATACCACTGTCTGGGATAAGTTTTCCTGCTCAAGGCAGGCACTTCTGGAGTCATGGGAAGCAATGCCTCTTCTCCCCCAGCATAAAGTATTTTCTGTTCAGAAACATTATTTTCTTCTGTCCCTTTGCAGACTTTTTCATATCTGCAGTGACTCTGTGTGGTAATTTTGCCTCATCTCATACAGTAATACTAAAATTTTGCAGTTTCTCTGGGTTTTTAAAACTACTATTATTATTTAAATTATGCAGTGGTTGGGTTTCTCTTATGTTTCAGCATCCTTCAAACTTCTGATGGGAAAGCCCATGGGATGTGTTTTGAAGAAGAAGGAAAAGTCCTCATGGTGTGCTCCAGTGAGCACATTTGACTGGTGTGCTGTGTCCTGTCTCATTTTGCCCTTCCCCTCGGTGTAGGAAGCAGACCCTGCTTGACCCATGTGCATGTTTAGAAGTGGATGTTTCAGGAATATTTTCCGCATCAGGTGGCATTTGTGGCCCATGTTCTCTGGCCCTCAGTTCTGTGTCACTTTTGTTTAACAACTGAATTGATTTTTGCCAAGTGCTCACGGCTGAGCAGCTCCCCCAGTTCTCCTGGAGTGGTACAAGCAGGGGATTATCCTTGTGTGACACAGCAGAGCCTGGTACGTGGGGGGACGGGTGTTCCCTGGAGCCTCTGCTGGGCTGGACACACGCTGCTGTGGCTTGGGAGGGAGAGGATCCTGAGCCAGACTCACCTGGGTGCTCAGCCTGTGTCCCTTCTTTCCCCAGCCATGTCTCAGGCCGTGCAGACCAATGGGACGCAGCCTCTGAGCAAGACGTGGGAGCTCAGTCTGTACGAGCTGCAGAGAACACCCCAGGTAATCCCAGAGCTGTGGGACTGCTGGGCTTGGGAGGGACCTCTGGAGATCAGAGTCCAACCCCCTGCCCAGGCAGGGTCACCAGAGCAGGTGGCACAGCAGCACATCCAGGGGGGTTTGGGATGTCTCCAGACAGGGAGACTCCACTCCCCAGGCAGCTGTTCCAGGGCTCTGCAGCCTCCAAGGGAAGAAGTTCTTCCTTGTGTTGAGGTGGAGCTTGCTGTGTTTTAGTTTATGGCCATTGCTCCTTGTCCTGTCACTGGCACCACGGAACAGTCTGGGACCATCCTCTGACACCCCTTGGAGATACTTACATAGATTAATGAGAGTCCCCTGTCAGTCCTCTCTCCCTCCACACTGACCAGGCCCAACTCCCACAGTCTCTCCTGATCAGAGAGGTGCTCCAGACCCCTCATCAGCTTCATGGCCTCCCCTGAACCCTCTCCAGCAGCTCCTTATTTTTATTGTGTTGCAGTGCTGGCAGCACTGGGGTTTTTTGTGATGTGTTTGTGTGTCCTGTCTCTTTGCTGTGTTCCCTTGGGTAAAACATGCCGTCTCCATGAGGAAGGGACTCAATCCCAGGAAAGAACCTTTCCCTTCTTTGCTGCCAGGAAGCCATCACAGATGGCCTGGAGATCGTGGTGTCCCCCCGGAGCCTGCACAGCGAGCTCATGTGTCCCATCTGCCTGGACATGCTCAAGAACACCATGACCACGAAGGAGTGTCTGCATCGCTTCTGCGCCGACTGCATCATCACTGCCCTCAGGAGCGGGTGCGTGAGCACTGCCAGGGGACACTGCCAGGGGACACTGCCAGGGGACAGGGAGGGAACACTGCCAGGGGACACTGCCAGGGGACAGGGAGGGGACACTGCCAGGGCATGGGAATGGGACACTGCCAAAGAACAGGGAGGGGACACTGCCAGGGATGGGACGCTGCCAGAGGACAAGAAGGGGATGCTGCCAGGGGCAGGGATGAACATTGTGGAGGAAAGAAGGCTTGGACAGTCCATTGCACGTGAGAGGGAAGTGTCATTGGTTGGGGGTTGATGTGGGACAGTGCACTGGGAGTTTCTGAATGTGCAGCACACCTTTCAAATCCTGTTTTTCCATGTTAAACTATCTCTGGAAGACACATCGAATTGCTTCCTCATGACAAATCATTTCATAATTCTTACAAGGAGCTGAAGTCCTTTTTCCTATTCTTTTTTTCCCTTAGATCAGTAGCAGTAAAACAAAAATACACATGACAGACAAAAATGGGTTTAATTTTCCTTATTCTTCCTTTTCCTAACAATACATTTCAAATTATGTGGCCTTCAGCCATTTCAAATTATGTGTCTTGTGAGTGTTAGGAATCATGGAATAATAGAATCCCAGAATGGTTTGTCTTGGAAGGAACTTTAAAGGTCATTCAGTCCCACCCCTGCCATGGTCAGGAACACCCTTACACTATCCCAGGTTGCTCCAGGCCCTCTCCAGCCTGGCCTTGGACACTCCCAGGGATCCAGGGTCAGCCACAGCTTCTCTGAGTACCCTGTGCCAGGGCCCCCCACCCTCACAGGGAAGAATTTCCTCCTATGACTATGCCTCACTATAATTTCCATTAGACATCCATTTTTTTTCTAGGTAAAAATCCATCCAGAAAATGGAAAGAAGGGAATGTGGGACTTTTGATCTATTCAGTATAAATAGTTTGCTCAAACATACTTTAAAATAAAAGAGCAGCAGGGAGAGATATGTTTGGGATCTTTGTTTAAATATCTGCAGCTACCTGATGTGTCAAGAGACAGAAGCCCCTTTCCAGATTTACTATAAGTAGTGAGTCTTAGCAAGCACCTTGACCAAGAATGGAAGCAACAGGGCAGAGTTTTGCTACTGCTGGAGAGTTAAGTGTTGTTTGCTTCCTCCTTGCCCGTGTCCAGGAACAAAGAATGTCCCACATGTCGCAAAAAGCTCGTTTCAAAAAGATCCCTGCGGCCAGACCCCAATTTCGACGCTCTCATCAGTAAGATTTACCCGAGCCGGGATGAGTACGAGGCTCATCAGGAGAGGGTGCTGGCCAGGATCAGCAAGCACAACAACCAGCAAGCCCTGAGTCACAGCATCGAGGAGGGATTAAAGATTCAGGCTATGAACAGGTACATAATCACCTTGTTTGCCTTTAGGCTAAAAATACAATGCCTGTCCTCGTGCCCTGTGGAGCTTGGGAATCTTGTCCTCTCTGCTGATATCTGCCAAAACAATTTTTAATCTTTGGCAAAAGGATTTTTAACCTTTTATCTATTATCAGAAATCTCTGTATCACTCCCTGTGACTTCTGTGGCAGCCTGATAGAAACTTCAGTTTAGCTTTACCCAGTTATGGCTGTCATAGATAAGAAACCATAACACCATAAATCTTGTACCAAAATTCTGCCCTTACATGCCAATAAATGCGCAGAATACCAGGATTTGGGGCTTAGTTTTGTCTTAATTCACAGGCTGGAATATGTGGTGTTTACAAGGTGGTGAAATTCCAGATGTGCATTTAAACCTAAGAGAGCCAGCTGGGAGAGAGGGCCCAAACTTTGCATGATAAAGCATAGTGTGATTTAATAATTCTAATCACATGTGGATCCATGCTTGGATGAAAATAATGGTCTGCAATTGCCAGAAAAACAACTGTGTGAAGTTAAAATAGTCTTAAAACATAGCTAAAAGGTGTTTGAGGGACATGAAAAAATGAATAGTTCTTTCTATGAGTATATTTCTCTACTAAAGAATTAATATTAGTAATGTTTTAAACTTTAAATCTCTCTGAAATGTTCAGTGCATGTGCACATGCCTCATTTGGGGAGGAGGTGTGTTGTGACCTGGCTGGACTCTGGATGGGTCAGGGTTTATCTCTGCCTGTTTGTGGCTAGGTTGCAGCGGGGCAAGAAGCAGCAGATTGAGAATGGCAGCGGGGCCGAGGACAACGGCGACAGCTCCCACTGCAGCAACGCCTCCACACACAGCAACCAGGAAGCGGGGCCCAGCAACAAGAGGACCAAAACCTCGGATGATTCTGGGCTGGAGCTGGACAACAACAACACCACTGTGGCCATAGATCCCGTGATGGACGGGGCCAGTGAGATCGAGCTGGTGTTCAGGCCTCACCCCACCCTCATGGAGAACGACGACAGCGCGCAGACAAGGTCAGTGGCCCCTTGCCATCTCCAGGTATTCTGCTGCTATTTCCTGGTGATTCGGTTTTCCATCACTTCTTGGGGCTTCTGAACATCAATTTACTTCAGTCATACCACATCCTGTTTAACTGTATCACAGGATGAAGTGGCAGGGACCTTAAAGCCCATCCAGTGCCACCCCCCTGCCACAGCAGGGACACCTTCCACTAGCCCAGGTTGCTCCAAGCCCCTTCCAGCCTGGCCTTGGACACTGCCAGAGACCTAGGGGCAGCCACAGCTTCCCTGGGCAACCTGTGCCAAGGCCAGATGCAAATAAGCACTCTCCTCTTCTTTCTGTTCCAAGTCAGGTAGATGGTATTGCTCAACTATTATAAAAAATACGGTCATAAGCTGTTTTAAGCCTTTGATCACAAATAAAGATGTTTTTAAGGTTTCCTAGCATTGCAGTTCAGTAGTGGGATGATGGTGTTATATCAGCCCCTTTCTACTTTAAGATTCTTTAGGAATAAACAAACCTTCTATAAGTGTCAGCAGTTTCCAGAGCAGCTTTGTGTCAGCAGGATTTGCAGGCTGGCAGCTTTTCCTGACTCTTTTTGTTCATAATCCAGTCCAAGCACAGATTGCAAGTTTTGACTCACAGCAAAGAGTAGTTTTCTGGTGTTTCCTCTGGTCTTTTCTTGGCTTTCTCTGCTGATGAGACATCTCTCTGTGATGTGTCTAAATCTGTGTAAAGCTTCAGCTGGGAATTGTCTCTCAAGGCCTTTCACAGCTGACCTTTAATACTTGGGGCGTTGCAGATGGCTTTTCCCACAGCTGCTGCTGTGCATTATCGATGATCTGTGTGGCTGCTGTGGCAGGTACATCAAGACCTCGGGCAATGCCACGGTTGATCACCTGTCCAAGTACCTGGCAGTGAGACTGGCCTTGGAGGAGCTGCGGAGCAAAGGAGAGTCCAACCAGATGAACCTGGACACGGCCAGTGAGAAGCAGTACACCATCTACATCGCCACCGCCGCCGGCCAGTTCACCGTAAGCACCGCGCCGCCCGCTCACCGGGCCAGCCACAGCCCTGCATGCACCTCTGCTCAGAACTCTGCTGGCCCCGGGCAAACTCGTGGCACCAGCTTATTTAGCAGCAGATCGTTTGCTTTTTGTTAAATACTTGGTTGGTAGAAGAGGAGGCATGGAAATTACTTGGGGAAAATGCAATGAAGGCACCAACCATGACCTGGCTTAGGCCATTTTTCTCCAATTAAAATTGAAGAGGGAAGAAACATTATTTCACTTGAGAATCTTTGTGGTTTTTAGCTTGTAACTTGTGCCACATTATTGGTAACTCCTTCAAGTCAACACTTTAAAGCATTGATTTAAATAGCCTCTTTTACAGCACAACACCAGATTACCTCATTTTTTTCCCATTCTGCTGTTCTCTTCTAGGTGCTAAATGGGTCCTTTTCCCTGGAACTGGTCAGTGAGAAGTACTGGAAAGTGAACAAACCCATGGAACTGTACTATGCCCCCACCAAGGAGCACAAATAAGTGCTGGGAAACAGGGATGGAACTAACTCTTTTTATAATTATGACTTCTTTAATATTAAAATAAGGCACCCCTAGTATCTTCATGGACAACACATGTGGTGCCTTCAGGCGCTCTCGCTGTACTCAGTAATATGACTAGACAGTATTCTGGGCTGTATTTAATTTAGTCTTTGGGTTGGGTTTTTTGGTTTTTCCCTAGGAGACTAAATGACCTCCAGTGCATTCCAGTGTTTGAGATGCTTTTTTTGTTCCTAATGCATGATATCTGATCCAGTGTTCCGGTTTGGAATGGCTTCGTTTTCTCCAGGTAAATCTGGATTTCTGCTCCATTGAACACAGTTATTGTAGCCTCTGTGAAGTGTGGAGTGTTGGGTGGCCAAGGAAGTCTGTTCAATAGTAGCATATGCCAAGGAATGTGTTAAATGTTGGAATTTGTTGACTGTTATCCATCTGAAGAATGATTGGTAGAGAATGGATTTGGAATAGTCTTGCAGCTAGAGGTAATCTGATTCCCTAGGAAAGGTTCATTAGGGCATTTTTCTTGTGAACAAAGGTGAATTTTGCATCTTGTGAGAGGTATTGCTGCCCATGACAGGGGCTTGGACTGAGACAGTGTTTAAGGTTCCTTCCAAGTCCAACCATCCTGGGATTCTGGGATTCCAAACAGAGCTGCAGTGAGAAAACTGACACTTCAAAACCTTGCTGTTTACTGGGCTTAATTTAATACTTCAGTGCAAAGTGGTTCGTCAGATTGGTTTGGTTTTGTTTTTAATGGCTATTTCAGTCAAAAAACCCAAACACCCTAAACCCATAACTCTTCCCCATGCAGGACATGCCAGTCTTGATTCTTGCCTGGCCCCTCCTGCAGTTGCCCTGTCCTCACAGCTGAACTGAAGGAAATACGGATGTTTCATAGCCCTGCTCTGTTCCCTAGAGTAGGATCGCTGTTGTGAATGTGCTGTAAAGAACTGTTCAGCAAATCCCCTAAATTCCAGCAACACAGCTATCAAAATGCTTTGCTTTGAGGAATTGTGCCACCCCAGCAGGGACCTTTTCCCGGTGTCAGGTGAGTAGACAAGACTGCGATTGTAAGCTGCTCCAAGATTCTGCTTTTGTTACTTTGCCATAGCTTTAACAAACATGGCTTAGCACTTTGGAAGACAACTTCAGTACTTGACAAAGTTTACCATTTAGTGTCTTACATTTAGGCTTGTTTCCCAGTGTGGCAGTGGGCTGTGCTGTCAGGCCTGGTAGCTGCTGGTCATTTGCATGTACAGCCCTTGTACCCTTGTTCTGGACCTTGCTGTGGCTCTGAGGGGGCAGCTTGACCTGTCCCATGTCCTGTCCGAAGGGAAGCTGTCACCACGAGGTTCCCTTTGCTCTAACACTTGCTGATGAACCCTCCCATTTGCCCCTGAGGCTTGAAGCAAAGATTAGTTGGTAGGTGGGAAGCACCAGGCTTTACTGCACATGGTGTGGTTTACACTCCCGTGTCCTGCCTGGACTCTCACTGGCTTTGGCATGTGAAACAAAAGTATTCTGCTGCTCGGGGATTCTCCTGGGAAGGACTTGCCCTTCCCTGGCTCTGGGCTTTCCTAGCACTTGTAAATAGCGTCCCGTCTGGCTGCTGTTCAGATCAGCTTTATCCCGCTGTGGAAACTGCACCAGCTTCTTTGAGTAACTTAATTATTTCCTCTGAATGGAGAGCCTTGGGCTTTTGTGACATGAAATGGAAGAGTTCAGGCCTCAAGAGCAAAGAGGGGCAGCTATTAGGGACCTGTTTTTGCTGACTTTGTGAAGCGTTGCTGTATAGACTGTAGTGCATGTCCATGGAATATAATGGGGGGGGGTGGGGGAGTGGCTGTGCTAAATGCTTTAAAGTTACTGGGGAGAACTTCTAGATTAGTGCCAGCATCCCTCCTGGGGGGAGCTGAGGGGAGGGACAGTCCCTTAAGCAAGAGAGGTGTTGTGAAGCTGAGCAGTCTCGTCTAGGAGCTGTCACTTTGTCTCCAGTTCTTTTGAAAAGTGTGAGAGAATGTGAAGCTTTTATTTTCATGTTGTAGTGAATTTCCTGAATATTTATGTTCTTTAAATATTATATATATAATGTAGTTGTTTGATTAAATCATTGATTGCACTGTGACTCTTTAGTGCTATAAACTATTTTATTTTCAAAATGCCATTATTCTTCCCCCTTTTAAAGCCATGTTCTTTTCTAAGTACATAATGTGTGTTACGTACGGGTAAGCCTAATATCCTACTAAAGTATCTCCTATCCAACTAAAGTCCCACTGAAATGCTCAAAATGACAATAAAAGCAAAAATGTTATCAACAACCTGCTGGGAATTGCAGTGCTGCTTCCTCTTGTGGTTGACGAAGGAACCCCTTTGGGCAGTGTTTGTGCTGCCATGCCTGGCACTGTGCAGGTGCAGCTCAGCTCCACCAGTGGTGGCTGTTACGGACCCCTGAGAGCAGCTCCTGAGCCTTGAGTGAGAAATAGGGGCACACAGAAGTCATCAGCTCTTCCACTGACCTGCCACAAGTGCTGCTGTTCCAACCAGATCCTGCAGTCTGAGGGAGGGGATGAAGGTTTTTCACAGCACTCAGGTTAAACCCAGCAACTTTGGGTGCATTTAACTATTAGGCAGCTTCAGGCAACAGGAGCAGAGAGCAACTGTAATGAACCCCTTCAGCTGAGGTGCATTATTTAGAGATGAAGTTTTGTTTCTTTCCTTGCTGTCTCTCTATATTCACCACATTTAACCAAAGGATGAACCTTGAGTTAATAGGCAATGCTTGAGTATGGTCAGTGTGGGGTTTCTTGAGATGCACTGAACATGAACAGTCTCTGACTGAGATCCTGCTTGCTCTCTGGCCACCACTGCTTATCCAAATTGCCTCTGAACAGCTTCAACTTCCAGAAACCTTCCTGGCCATGTGGATCAAGGAAGAACAGAGCATCCCATGCTCCAGACTCTAACCTACAGTAATGGCAGGACTGACCCTACCTGGTCAATAGCCGAGACAACTGCTGAATAGGAAGAGAATTCCCAGAGGCCAGAGTTACAAACACCCCTTCAGCTGGTCCCTGACAACAGGCAAAACCCCACCCCAGACTACAACAGTTTCTGCCTGTCTGGCAGAGGAAAAGAGCCCAGATTGTACAGCCAAGTCTGAGTTTCACTTTTTCTGCCCTTCCAGACCTGGGAATTCCAACTATTCCAACCCAGGAATAGTTGTCTTGGCTTGGAAAAGATATTCAATACCTTTGGCTCCTTAAAAGAAGCTTCACGAGTAATCAAAAGTATTTCCCACAAGGGGCTTCAGTTAAAACTTTTGTTTTAACCTAATTTACTGTAATCAGAACAATCCTTTGCCCCAGGTAACTGACTTCAGGACTGCTTTTATCCTACTAACACTGAAGTGTATTACCTGCAAGCAATGTCTACCAACACTCTATCCACTTAAAAACCCAAAAATGCCACTAGGAATCGTGAAATTCTCTCCTTCCATTTAGCTTTGCAATGTGCTCCCAGGTAATTTTTGAAAAAGAACTGTAAGAAGTAAATTTTTTGAAGGAAATGTTGCTGTATCACTGATTCAAGAACTCTTCAGTGGGTTCTTCCTTTTTGAAATTAGAGAATAACTGTCCACCAAAGCAATCTGGAATTGAAGAGAGTGGAAGAGGCAGCAACTTCTGGCCTGACAGGAGCATAGGATGTTTTGCATCTTCAGGAGTGAATTAGTCATGTTACTTCTATTGTAGAGAGATGGGTAAGGATAGTAACCCCTCATATTCTGCTCTGAGATAAACCTAACACTGGAGGCCAAGCTGAACACCAAACTTGGGAGAAATGCTGAGAGCTGTTCAAGTGGAATACACAGAGATACCACAGCTAAGTGTGGGGCAAAGAAAGGACAAAGGCAAGCTCATTTGGCTGGAATGCTGCCATGTATTTAAGGAAACCAGAACTGCCAACACCTGGCAGCTTTGCTCCTTCACAGAAGAGATCTTAGCTCAGAGTCACTATTGACAACTCACCACAGACTTCACCTGAACACCCCCTGTGGTCCCTTGTCCCTGTACCTTTTTGCAGCACACAACCACTGTAAGCTCTGAGCAAACAACTACCTAGTGACTACACAATTCACTATAATTCGGTTACAAACTGAATTTTGGCAGCAGCCGTGTCACTGCTCCTTCCTGTTCTCCTGCGATCAGCTCCTGCCTGGAGGCAGAACCCTGGAAACAGACCTGAATGCAGAGTTACATGTGCAACCTGGAGCTACTGCTGCACCCAGGCAGGACTGCCTGGCTTTAACTCAGAGGGCATTTCATCCTGTCCTGTTATCTTACCTGAACGTGCCCTCTCTCTGGATCATAGCTGGCCAGGTTTTAGGAATGAAGCATTTTAGGAACAGGCTGTTTCACAATAACGTCATATTCCAAAATAGTGAACACTGTTGGCCCTGTCCTACCTCCTGGATGCTGTGCTGGCAGTAGGGCTTGGACAGAGTGGAAAGCAGCCTCCATGCTTCAGTGTGAAAAGGACATGAGCATAAAAGCAGGTAACTCCACAGCCTTCCCACAGTGCTGGTTCTGCAACCACAGCCATGTTGAGATCAGGGCTAAGTTCTGTTACCTAAGTCTAAACTGTCCCTTGGAAGTACAACAGGCAGCTCAAAAGGTTCAAACTCCAGCTTGGGAGAAAGGAGTGGCTTACTAGAACAGGGTGTGCTGAAGTCTGTAACATCCTGATGAACAAACTCATCTGCATTATTCAGCAGCACAGTGAGTGGGGTAGGACTCTGTGAACACAGCAGCGGCGATCCCAGATTTATCATTTTCCACTAACTCGGCCTCCTCCACCTGGATTGCTGCAGCAGCTGGAACCTCTTCTCCTACCTGGATCTCTCCAGGGAGATGCACAGGGCCCTCTGCCTGTGTCCCCACATAGGTGGGAGTGCTGTACTTCATGAGAACAGTCTTGAACTGCGCCAGGGGCGCGTTGGTGCGGACTCCCATGGGGTCGAAGTGGGTTCGGCTGACGCGGTATCCAGCCTCTGACAGATAGCTCAGGAACTTATTTAACCTGGGAAGAAAGGCAGCAAAACCAAACCCCTGCATTTAGAACTGATGTGGTGCTGACAGGGCTGACTCAGAACAAGCTGTGTGTCAGTGTCAGACCAGGCTGACGGTGAAGCCACACTTACTTTGGCATGTTCATGCCCTTGATGCTGTGCCGGTGGATGTTGTAGTAGAACGGGGGGTGCTCGGCGCTGTGCTCGGCCCGCTGGCGCTTCGCCGTGCCACGCAGCACCTCCTCACTTTTCCTCTTGCCTGCACCTCAACGAGGCCACAGAAACCACTCAGTACTCACAGGCACTCCAAAAACACCAGCAAAGCCTCAGACAGTACCCACAAAAACACAGCCACGAAGCAACTTCAGCTGTGTGCTTGCTTTTTCTGGTGTTTGCAGAGGTAAAATTGGGGCTGAAATAATCAACAGGCCATTTTCAGTAATAACAAGTAAATTAAACTGGCCTTCTATTTGGCATTCTGCTTTTAACAATAAATATGATTCTGGATAAAGATAAAATAAAATCAGTACTGGGTGGGGAAAAACTCCAGAGTGCAGTACTGTTAAATATAAAAAAAGCAACACCAAAAGATTCCACTTACCATGTACTAAGTAAGATTCTGCAGAAGTATTTGATGTTCTAATATATACGCCACACTCTTCTAGAATACAATTATAAGGCAAAATTAATTCCACTGTTAAGTGGCAAAATGCTTTAATTACACAGAAGGAAATAATTCATTTATTCAATAATGCATTCAAATCTATGGATACATTGCTGTTAAGTAACTTATCACAGATCAGCATCTCTAAAAATCACCACAAAGCCAGTCCTCTCTGTGAACAGGCTGCCCCTTTTCTTACCTTGCTTGTTCTCGTCACCAGGACTGTGGGTAGAAAAATGTTTGGGAGTTGTGCACTCTGCTTCACAAACTAATGTCTTCAGAAGTGGTTGAGCTTCATCCAAGCCATACTGCACAGACTCCAGGAGCATCCTCCTGAGGAATCCAGTGTTAAAGAGAGCTCCTGACCTACAAAACACAAGAGAAGCCAAAAGTTAAGGCTTCTTAATGGAAGCTGCTCCAAAATTCTCTTGACCAAATTGATTAGCAATTATGTTACAGTGAATTTATTTTTTTGCTATGACAACAACACTGGTCTTATTAAAAAAAAAAATTAAAAATCAAGATCTCAAGAACAGTCAATTTTATTTCTGCCCCAAGATGTTGAAAGGTACTGTCGATTGCCAACCATTTTTGATACTGATCTGATATGGCTAAAATACTTAACAAGACTTATTCTTGTTTCTACAAATATTAATTAACATGCCATGTAGTATATTTATTACCATCAGCACATGTAATGATTTATTTAATAAATTCGCCACAACAGGAATTACTTCTGGCAAACAGAGGAACACAGAGGCAGGTTCTCCTATGTAGGACATATTCCATAAGTGCAATGAATGTGAAAATTTAAAACTGTGTTACTATTTATTAACTGCTCTGAACAAAAGGAAAACTGAACACCCCACTAAATTCAAATCTGCACTCCGTTTCCTGAGCTCCTCCTGATAGCACTACTTTTGTAGTGCTAAAATAAAAATGGTTATGGTATGAACAGCTGAACTTCAGAGTTCCTGGAGTGACTCTCCAAATGTGTCCTGTGATGTGAACTTACCAGAGAGGACCAAGAAGCACTGCTGTCTTCCCAGGCATGCTGCCGTGGCAGTCACAGGGCAGCTGCTGGTAAGGGCTTTCTGCAGCAGAAAAACAGCATTTAAATAGTTTGGAAACAGCCAGCCATGCCTGTGTTACTGCACAGAGAGAGATGCAGTGGGAGCTCACTTCAGTAAGGTATTTGGAAGGACAACAGCAGAAGGGTGACACTATTTTCACTTCTGCCAAGCAGCTCATGGTGAGATTTAGTGGTTGATGACTTGATCTGTAATTAGTGTTAAAACACTGAAGAAAAGAAAAACAAAGTAACTTCCCTATTTCTTTCAAGAAACAAGGAAAATACCTGTCTTCCTACCATTACATAAGCAGCTGTCCAGGTTAACAGTAAGTGCCAACTGCAAAATCTGAAACATCAACCAGTTATGTCTGCAAAATACAGTCCACCTACGAGTCTTGTCCAGTAAGCCCTGTGCCATTCAGGCATTAAGCAAACAATTCACTTACAAATATAAGATCTCTACTGTGGCAAGCACATTTCTCTCACTCTCAGGATTTTTCCTAGAGGTGCACAGACAGAAATGGAAGAAAAAACAATTTCTATTTCTGCTCCTTGTTTTTCCTATGTGGAATGTGTTTAGAGAATTGTTTACCTGGAGTGAGTGCTTGATTGGATTCTGGTGAGGACTGTTTGACTCTGATGGCCAATCCAATCCACCTGTGCCTAGACTCTCACAAGCAGGGTCACGAGTTAGGTAGATTAGAGATAGAGTAGGAGAAAGTAGCATGTAGTTTTTAGTATTCTCCTTTTATATAGTATATTAATGTATTTTACCATAATTATAATAAAAAAATAATTCAACCTTCTGAATTGAGTCAGACATCATCACTTCTTCCCACTGGGTTCGCCTGCATCTACAACACTCTACCATAACACTGTACTCAGCTACTCATCCCCATCCTTAAAAGTTCTATTTGATTTTTACCAACTTTTTAATACCAGGCTCACTGTATGCTTATGCACCTGACTCTGAGCAGGACAAAGACACCATGAGTTGACAGCAAGCTATCCAAGAGCCTCTAACTTGAAAACAAGGTTTTAGGGTTTATATTCATTCAAATCAGCATCTCCAGGAGTGCAGATTCTGTCTCCTGACTTCGCTAACCTGTGTGTGGGGACAGCCCATTAACAACAGCAGGGGAAAGCCAGACTGCTCAGTCCACTGCATTTTAAGGAACTGAAATGCGGCAGAAAACCAATCTGACACCAAAAGCTATCCAGCTGCTGCCATCTGAAGGAACCCAATAGTATCAAAGGCTACCCTTTGATACTAAGGATAGTCTAGAGCTTTTCCTGAAGTGGCAGATCCATGGACATACCAGGCATCCTGGCAGCTCCAGCAGCTAGAGCAGGCTGGGAGGATGTCCTGTGTAGAAACAAATCTCAGAATGGTTTGGGTTGGAAGGGACCTTAAAGCCTATCCAGTGCCATACCCCCTGCCACGGCAGGGATACCTTCCACTAGCCCAGGATGCTCCAAGCCCTGTCCAACCTGGCCTTGGGACACCTCCACGGATGGGGCACCCACAATTTGAGCAATTTGTGCCACAAATCTAGTCCATTTACAGGAAAATCCATGCAGACAACTGATCCAGCCTATAGCCATAAGACACAGCACCCTCTCCACCTCACACATAGCACTCATTGTTACAAACAAGGGAATTGCTACTAATGGGATGTAAATATAAACAAGGCACAGAACAGAAAGACAAATTGCAAAAGAAAAGCCATTTACCTTCCACCATGTTGCCCTCTCTCTGGAAAACCCTCTCTTCACACCACTGGCAGTGGATGAGGTATCGGACCTTCTTTGCAGAGTCATCTGCAGGGCTTGGGCCCCGTAAAACTCTGACCACCACCAGAACAAAGTGTTCCAGAGCTACTGCCAGCAGCACTTCAATGCCTTTGTTAGAGCGAGATGCAGCTCTGTGGGGAGAACACACACAAAAACCAAATTGTACTGAATTCAGCAGGCAAACACTGCCATGGACACCTGAACCTGCTGCACGGTTCTTGAGCCCATCCACTTCCTAGAGAGGGGTACTGAAGGTCTGAGAGATCAAGAGGAAGTGTTCTTTCTGAAGTGCCTCATTTTGTGGCCTTTCTGGCAGGCCAAGCAAATCTAATTTTACTTCTTATCACAGCTAAAAATAGTGGTCTGCCACCTGCACCATCACATGTGCAGGGAGAGGACAAGGGAAATCTAAACACGTTCAGCTCAGCATTTATGCTCTGGCATTCTCAAAACCTCTGGTGATTTCATTTCCTCCTCATCTTTCCCAAGCAGTTGTTCCATCCTCTTGCCTGTACTTTTTTCTCCAATTAGGTTTTAGGTCTTCATTTCTTTAACAGACTGAGTTTAGTTGGGTGTCGATATGCAAATAATTGATTTCACAAGTCAGTAATCACATCCATCTTTTTAACCTCAAATATGAGGATCTGCAGTGAACATCAGGTTCCACTAAAGCAAGTTAACTGAAAGGCTTAGCTAGAAGCCATTCAAGCAGTTTGTTTTGTATTTTAGGAAGTCCTATGGAGCTCTAAAATGTCAAAATTGATAGAGAAATGTAAGAGTTTGCAAGTCTGGGTATTTTTTTTTTCACATTACCATCCCATCCCCCCTACCCTACTGATGCATTTTTGCCTTGCCCAGTCACTAATTATTTCTAATAATTACCTAATAATTTTTTACCCTAATTGGAGATGGTTTGGCAGTACCTTGCGACAGCAGCAATTACAGTCCTGGCTGCCAGCTCCTTGTAGTACTCTGTTCTGACAATATTGCAGCCGTAGTGACGCAGGGCCACGTGCTGAGCCTTGGCATAAAGGGAGCTGATGTCTGTGGATGTCACTGACACAATCCCAAGATTTCTCACGTTTCTAAAGGCAGAGTCCAGGTAATTCACAGAAGTTCCAAAGGGGTCCAAATGGCTGAAAAGAAAGGATGCACCACTGAGCGTCTATAAATGCTCCAAAGTCTGGCTTTACACTGAGGAAAACAGTGTTTTATAACCTTCACCTGTGGTCACATTTAAAACAGAAAGAAGGAACAGGACTAAAACTTCCAGCAATGCTTAGATCTGGATGTTAGTTGTTAATAACATAAAAAAATCCCATCACTTATTTTGGTATCTGTACAGGGTTTGAGTGCATGCATCTATATACCCAACCTGGAAGAATCAGCCTGCTTTAATTCAAAGTTAATATGCTGCAAAATAGATAAAAACAAGAAATGCAAAAACCAGTATTTTAAATTAAAATACATTAAAAAAAAAATCCAAAACTGATTTGGTATTTCCCTTCAGCAAACTTGACAATTAAGTTATTAAAAACCCCAGCCTGAGTTAGAATTTTCATGTATTTTTATAGTCCATTCTGAATGTCAAAAAGACTAATATTTTTCCAGCACTTTCTGAAACATTTAAAATTAAAGTTCTGTCCCCTCACCACTTCTGGGACAACAAAATTACATTTCAAGTGACTGCTGGTTGATTATTTTATCATTCCAATTTCTCCAAATAATCATATACTGTGAAGTGGGGTGGGGTGTGTCATTACCAAACCAGAAAATTGACAGAAACATTGAACACTTACATAAAATCAAATGATCTCAAATGCATGACAACATTGGCATCCATTTTTGTCACCTCAATGGTGTCACTGTTTTCTCCATTTCCAACAGTTTCACCATTGTCTTCTTCCCTAATGTTCAGTTTCACCTTCATTTTGTTTAAATGACAATTTTCCTTAATAATTGTCACAGAATTTTCATTACAATCATTAATTGTAACTTTCACAGAACTTCTGAGGTGCTTTGCCCACTGCAATCCCATGATACCTGCAGAAAAACAGAAGTTAAGGACAGTAAGACAACTGATTTTGAGAAGACTACTGAACTTTAATATTATTACAGCCTTTTTAAAAGCCTTAATACAGCTTTTGACAGCTGTCTTTTTTTGTATGGAAGCTCAGGACTCCCTGCCTAAGAAAGAAAATTATTGTGTACCTCACATTATTTTTGAGTATATGTTGTCAGTTATGAGTTACTGCTGCTTCCTCCTGTTAGCTATTAACCAAAATATTAAAGAAATGGACTTTACCAGTGGCACCAAAAGCATCCAAACATTCAATGGGTTTGCGCTCCCCAGCAAGTACAGCCAGTGCACAGAATATCAACTGCCTGGAAGATAAAAATGGCCATAGTCTGTAAGTTGAGAGAACATTTTTACTTCCTTTTCCTTATTTATTTCCCTTTAAACTAACAGTGGGCTATTTAAGCTAAACTCCACTTTTTACAGGAAAGAACTGTAAATAAAAACCTCAGCTGTGCTGAAAAGTTGAATTCTACAGCAAGGTATTCTTAAAGTAAGATCTACTAATTATAGGAAAACACCTAATTACTTCAGAAATAACACTATTTCACATATAATGGTTTTGAATATACATATTATTTATCAATAAGGGTTTTCTGATGAGAAACTTTTTTTCCCCTGCCCTCTGAACAGAGGTTTTGCCTTTCAAAACACAGATTTTTCACTACAAACTCCCCATCCCCTCTGATGCATCCTCCCACTCCCTGCTCTCTCACCTGTTGAGTTTCATTTTAGGATTAAAATAGGAATCTGTTTTCTGGGGCGTGGAGTGGTTGGGAAGAACCTGCACATCTGTGGCTGACTCCTTCACCACTCTGTAAGATGACTTGAGAGCACGAACTGAAACAAGTAATTGAGGCAGAAGGAAAGAACTGGTAAGAATTCAAATTAATATTAACATGAATATTATCAGTTGGTAAGTTACACTGAAAAACTGCTCCCATAAAGCAAGAAGTCTGGGTTATGCTGCAATCCAACCAGCACATAGACCAGTTTACAAGGATGAGGGGAGAAGAAGGCAATAATTCATCTTCTAATCTCAAGTGGCAAATCAGAATCATGCTCTACTCTGATTTTCTTCTCATAAAATATCAGACTTGTTTCTCAGTTGGGCTCTTATGTATCCATTCCAGTTTAAAAAAGCCAGCCCCTGAGCCTGAGGCTTAGCACATTTGTTTTGCATGTTTAAACATAATACATTACTAATTAATTAAATCCCTGTTAACATAGTCCTGAATGTATCTCAATGAACTACAAAAATCCCTGAAATCTTTGATATATTTTAAGTTATCGAACAGCCCCATGAAATGTTCATGAACAGCACAAGCACATGGACAATTCCAGCACCAGAGCTCTGTGTAGACAGTCTGTGGCAAAACAAGCTTCCAGATCTGACAATTGTAAACACAAGCTGCCATTCCTCTGGGCAATTCATCCCAGTCTAAAATGTACCTAGGAACAACCAGTAAAATCTGTACTGACTGGGTATGTCCCAGTGCTCACCCTGCCTCTCTCAGGGCTTTCAAACACACACGTGGTGTATCTGCTCCACCTTCAGGAGCCCCAAGAGCTGCCAAGTGCCTATAGATCACAAAACCTCTGGATTTCTCCTCCCCTCTCCGAGGAGATGCAAATGCTTCATGCATTTTGTTAAAAAATGCTAAATGGGCCATTCTTTACTCCCAGCTCTGAAGGGAAGCACACAGACATTAATGTATTTCATAGCACAAAATCTATAAAGATATGGAATGTGGTACTACTATCACTTTTCAGACATGCAAACTGATGCCCAGGAATCAAACTACTGGCATTCCAATTATTTAAAATGTTTTCAACCTAGTTTATGCAAGTTAGAAACCAAAGTCTCATGCTGGTCAAAGTCAGGTAGGATTGCAATTTACCAAAGAACTACTGACACCTCCATCATTAGGTTCTGAGACTGGAAAAACATCAGCTTGTTTTGAGAACCCAGGCTGGTGCAGTCTGGATAAAAAGCTAAGGATTTTTACACTGCAGAAAGATCTACTCCAGACTTTTTTTTTCCTGTGGATGCCACATCCTCACTCTTTTGGAGACACACAAGCTGGTACTTAAAACATTAAGGGTGAGAGGAACACTATAACACTATTATGTGTTCTCAATAAGAACACAGGGACTGATCAATGCAACACTAAATCACAACTCTGCTACACCTCTGATGAAACAAAGTTCTGAAATATTAGGGGCAGATTTTTCATTAGAAAGGCTAACTCTGTTTCTGAATTTTTCCTGTGTCTCCGACCCCTTGTCACAGTTATTGCACGTGGTGTATGAAGAAGACTGAATGTTTCCTGTCAGCCAGAGCTCACCTGTGATAAACCTCGACTCAGTCTCTCCTTTATTCACGTGACGATTAATGTGACCTATCATGTCAGTTCTTCGTATTATAGTTGCTGAGCAGATGATACAGTGGTAATGAGCTCCCATCTTTGACAATGTCTGTAAAATAGTGTCATTTATGTAGTTTCAGAATACATAAAACATGCTCGAAGTAGAACTGAACACAGGCATATGAGAAGTCATCTGTCTGTTACCTCTAGAGCATTCAAACTATCTGGAATCTACAGCCAGAGCTGGTGTAGGCAGCTGCCCCCCACAACAAGAGAGGTACAACCACATGCAGCTACCCAAGGGTTCTACCACACATCCTGGACCAACAAGCTTTTGGCATCACACACAGAGGAGCGAGTTGTATTTGGCAACTCAGCAGATCTCAAAAGTTCCCCTCAGTCACCCAATTCCCCCACTTTGTACAGTAACAAGAATTCCTGTGATTCAGCATTTTTACCTGGTCTCCAACAAGGTTGGGTTTTACTGGCCGACAGGATAAGTGACAGATGCACATTCTGTACCCTGGAAAACAAATGCCATCCCAGAACAGTTAATGAACAGCATGTCCGTGGCCTGCACCACCATGCTCTCACTTCAGATTTCACCAGGCAGCAACAACAGAACATCACCAATTATTTGGTACATTCACTCTCTGCACATGGAAATTTATCAGCTAATTATAAGCTTTAAACTTTAAAATGCTAAGAATGTAAAATTTATTAAAATAAGTCTCTGAGCATCTTATAAAGCTACACCAAGTCTCCAGTTCAAAAGTACCTGCAAGTCTTTCACAAAAATATTGCTACCTGGCTAGAAGACTTGTGTGAAGACTCCTATAAACAGATGTAGCACAGTTCAAATCAGAAGAGATACCTGATACTCCATTTGGAACATTTATAGTTCAACTTCATCTTGCCATCCTCTAAATAGTCACTTTATTTCCCACAAACCCATACACCTGGATTTTTAAAAAACACACACTTGCTCACTTTATTTTCCCTCCTAAACTTCTTGCAGGGATTTTAATGCATCTTACAAGCAGATCACAGAGTTTATTAAAAAACCATTAAAGCTACTAAATACTGATACTACATAAAGACTTCAAGGGTTTATCAGAACACATGGAATCTTTATGATCCACCAAAACTGATCACCAGTGTGTATCTGATTATTATTAATATATAACTAAAACTTTTTTTGAAGTAATTTTTGTTACACATATTTTAAATTTTATTGTAATTTTCATGACATGCCAAGCAATTATTGGTGTTTTTCTAAAGAGAAAATGCATAATTGTAACCATTCTGGCTGGAGAGTTCTTTCACATTTACATTTTACAACCCACCTCAAAAGTCATTCTGTCAAAATATGGTTCTAATTCAGAGCTGGCAACAAAATGCTTAAGTCAAGGGGAATTTTGAAAGATGAAACACAGAACATACCCACAATTTCTTCTAGTATGTACTACTGAAACCCAATTACCATTACCTTTAAATTCAACAGAAACCTTCCAGTGCAAATTCTGCAAGTGACGATGGAGTTTGTGGCTATAGCAAGCTTTGAATTTCTCTTCAGGACACAATGGACAAGGCTTCCTTTCATCTGAAAATACAATTAAAAACTATAAGAAACATGAAATGCAGTTACCACTTATGTTAGCTGAGATGCAGACCAAGAGAAAAAAGGCTGAAAGTAAAATCAACACAAGTTAGAGATTAAATCCTCAGGGAACATTCTATTTCATGCACAAACTTCAAATTTATTTGTTGCCTCTTTCTGCTCCATAGACTATAGACCAAAATCACTATAGCATTAAAAATTATTAACTTCTAATAATTTGGGTTTTGGTTTCTAGTATTTTTTACTCCAGCAACATGAAGCTAATGAAAGTTCTGAAAAGTACTGAGGAACAACAGAACTTTACAGATGACATGTAAAGACTTGAAATGTTTAAAAAATAAAACCAAACCAAGACTCCCAACAAATCGAGAATTTAGAAAAAGATTTTGTTGTTCTAACTCCTAGATCTTTTGGACAAAACAAACAGCTGATATCTATTTAAGCTGCAAAATAAGGCAGTGCAACCTATATCAAATAATTTTGAAAAATATAAAATAATTCTTGAAAATCCTGTATGTGAGACATAAAAAGCAAAGGTAAGGCTGTGTACAAAGGTGTTGAAGCCCTTGAAGCAGTAACCTAAATAAAAACTAGCTGAATGTCAAACAACCACTCAGGCAGAATTTAGCAGAACAAGAGAATAAATCATAAAGCCCTTTTTTACAAAACCCCTTGTCTCTAAATATGATAAATATATGTAGTGTGATAAAGATAAAATCTAAAGGAAAATGTAAATACCTGTAACACAAATATCTGTGTTCTGGGACACTGCTGTGTAAAACTCACCTTCTCTCAGGTCAGCCAGTTTCTCTAGATCAGCAAGGCGCCTCTGAATTGAAATATGTTTGTCTAAAAAAAATCCAGATATATTTAGGAGTTAAACATTCTTAGTTTAAAAATTGCTTTTAGTTTATTGCTACTTTTCTATGCAACATATCAAACCTAGCACTGTTAGAGAATGACTGCAGTAGTGACTAAAGTACTTGTTTTTGTCCTTTTACTTCCATGGCAGCAAAAATGACTGCAAAAATTATCCCCAGAATAGCTGTTTAATAAGATCCATGTATTTTAATATATTTCTACTTCCTTTTAATACTGGCAAACTTGGTAAGAAAGAAAGACCCTAATTAAAAAAAAAAAACAAAAAAAAACAGCTGAAAAGATCAAGTTACATTCCCTTTACACGTGGTTTACTGCTCAGCATTGTCAGTGAATGCAAATCATGCACAAACGCAGTACAAAAACATCATATGTACTCACTGGCAAAACTATCAACTATAAGTGGACCAAATTTAAGAACAATTTTTCACTGTAGAGCGAGGATACATTAAATTCTACCATTTTTTTCTTTCCCTTCGTAAAGAACCATTAGTAAACCATTTAACCTTTAAATCTACCACCTGATTTTTCAACTTATCAGTCAGAATTTGCACATACTAAGAAAATTGTGTTGAAATCTGCTTTATTGATTCCAGCACACAGAACTTCCCAGTCCACTGTAACACAGATGCTGTAGCACCTTTAAGCTTTACAACGTTTTTACAGGATAAATCTTCAGCATAAATGCCAGACAAAGCAACTGATCCATATGGTCAGGATATAGAGGTGAGTTTTAAAATGAGATTTCACACACTCTCTTTACTTTTCCTACCTAGTATTTATACCTTTCCTCCAGCACACGGCACAAATAGTAAGAGTTTATTATCAAACCTCTTGGGTAATCAGATGATACATCCAAAATGTTCCTATCAGATTCCCTTGGGCGTTCTTCATCTGCTCCTTTCTCTTCTTCTTCCGACTTGGGAATTTTCACACCAATGTTGCTTTTCACGTTTTCAGAGATAACCAAACCATCTTAAAATCAAACAAAAACACAGTAAAAATGTCATAGATGTAACTGAACTATACAAACATGTTCATTTGTTCCCAATAATCTGGTGCTGACTACAAACATGAAGGAGGAAAAAAAATTATGCAGGAATTAATTTTCACTCCAATTATCCTTGGAAGCCACAGTGGAATAATGTCATCCTGGACAGCTGAAATGACTATTCACACATCAGTATGAGATGTTTAAGATGAACAAAATAACATTTACACATTGTTTTTTGGCAGGATGCAGTGAAGCAAGGCAAAGCAGGCAAGGAAGAGCTCCAAATTCTCCTGACAATTTACTATCAGCTAAAAAAGTTAGGTAAGTTTAGTTCATGAATCAAACAGTATGAAAGAAGGCACTTAGGCAGGAATTTGCTATCAGCAGAGGCAGAGATGAGGGTAAGTGCAAATAAATTACTTCCTGGGCCAGTACATATGGGCCTGGTGAAGAATTTCAAGCATTTAATGACCTGAGAAATGGGGCATTAACATGAGAATGAGAATAGTCAAACCTGGGGAAAATAACTGAAGGAAAAGGTGGAAGTCCCCAGGTGTGGTCTGATCCCTCTCCAAGGGATCTAAGCAAGCACTAGGAAAGGATTCAGAAAGCCACATAAATCTATAAATATTGTCCTGCTCCCAGCAAGATTCCAGGGGACAGGTGGGACTAATGAAGTTTCAACCATGGGTAACAAGAAACAAAGCTCTGGCATCGCTTTGCAACTAGTGAGAAGCAACAGAGCAGGCAAAGCTTTCCAGCCTGGATGGGACAGACAGGAGGTGCAGAGAGAGCACAAAAGGCAGCCATGAGCTGTCTGTCCTGACACAGAAACTGGGATGCACCTCATGGAGAATACACGGACCTACAAACTGGTTTGTGTTGGAAGTTATTTCCAGAGGATGCAGGAATGGAGGTTGTTCTCTGGATGTGGAGGTAGCAACCTGGGATAGTGGAAGGTGTCCCTGTCCATAGCAGGGGCTGGAACAGGATGGGCTTTAAGGTTCCTTTCAACCCAAACCCTTCTGTGATTCTCTGGTTTTGCTGGTCTTCCCTATCCACCGATTTCTGACCAAAAGTTAAGACAGGCTGGAAGGATCTTACAGCAATTCTTCAGATTCCCCTGGCCTACTTTTGTTTGTTTTCTTTTAAACATTGCTGTTGGGTAAAAATATCTGTTATTATGAAAACTGACAGAAAGAGAAAATGGCAGGAATACCAGAAGATAGGGGCTCAAAAATCTGAAAAAAACAGAAGCACAGAGTAAAATAATTCTACCTATTTTAAAATCTATCAGGAGGTGCATTGCTACCAAGGGATTGTTGCTGTGCTCCTCACAGACCTGTTTTAAGATAACAACTCACCTAAGAAAGATTTGCATGGAGCCTACTGCTCCATTAAAAAGTTGCAGGATTCCTGGTGATAGTTTCTACATGCTTTATTAATATAAAGATAGAAAGAAAACGAGTAAGTAAAAGCAAGTTCAGTAAGAAATTCCTAACAACTATCGATTAGTTGCAGGGAAAGTGGAAACAATTATAAAAATGTATAGTGAGAGTACAGCAGTGACAAAAAACCAGCAGAGTTGGACAGTCTGCATCTTCAGAGCACGTGGAGAGGTTAAAATGGTCGAAAAGAATAATAAGCATATATGTAAAAAAAGCTAGTTAATATGTAAATGTACAAGAAGAGAGGTAAACTTTCACACTGAATGATGAAGAAAGGCAGGCTGCTACCGAACCAAGACGTCAGGATTTTTTAAATGCCCACCGGGAATCACTGATCACACACAAAGAGAATAACTCTTCTTCAGAGAGCCTAAAGTACACCTACACTAGAAAAAGAATTATTCAGAAGAGTCAGTTCACGCCACCCGTAAGGCTGCAGCAGCACAGGGCTGGCAGCTAGGGCTCACTCTGGGGGCTGGAAGTCCAGCAAAAACCAATTTACAGGATCCCAGAGCGGGTCGGGTCGGAAGGTGTGCTCCAACCTCGCTGCTCCAGCAGGCTCATCCCGGAGTACATGGCGCAAACACGGTTTGGTTTAAACATCCGCGGGGGACCTCATGGAATAATAAACCACCCCCAAAGACAAAGTATCGGTAGGTGTGGGGAAGAAAGAAGCGGCAGGAGCGCGGGTTCAAGCGCAGCGAGGCCCGGCGGGAACACGCGCGGCCCCGCAGCGCGCCGGGAGAAGCGGGAGCCCGCGCCGCCGGACAGACACGGGAAAAGGCCCCGTTCTGTAAACTCAAACCCGGCCCCGGACTGTAAACTCAAACCCGGCCGGGCTCCGCATGGCGCCCGCCCGCCCTCAGCCCGGCGCAGAGGGCCCGGCTCCCCTCAGCCGCCCGATCCCCGCCCGCTCTCACTGAGCGCCGCCGGCTCGCCGCCGCCTTCGCCGTCATGGTTGTGGTTTTCCTCCTCCTCCTGCTCCTCCTGGTGCTCCTGCCGCCGCCCCAGCGCGGCCTCGGCCGCCTGCAGCGCTGCCATGCTCCCGCCCGCCGAGCGAGAGCCGCTCCGCCTACACTTCCCAGGGCGCTCCGCCGGCCCGGCGCGCACCGCGCCGCAGGAGGAGCCGCGCTGCAGGAGGAGCCGCGCCGCAGGAGGAGGAGCCGCGCCGGGCACGGCCCGAGCCGCCCGAACGGCCCCGACAGCCGCGGGGAGCGGCCGAGCGGGGTGAGGCGGCGCCGCACGGCGTCCTGCGAGCAGGGAGGAAGGGAAGGGACGGAAGGAAGGAAGGGAAGCTGCGCTGGCAGCGCCCCGGTGCCTTGCGGGCCCCGGCTGTCCGCTCGGAGGCAGCGGGGCTGGAGGCTCCGTCAGAGCCCGGCGCTGCCGCGCCTCAGGGCGGAGCCGCTCCCGGGCTGCCCTGCTCGGGTCCGGGAGCTGCGGGTGGAGCCTCCGCGGCCCCCCGGAGCCTCCTGTTGGTGTGGAGGGGCTGCTGCGGGGGTCGCTGTGCCCGCTCCATCTGACGGCCGCACGGGCGGGACTGCCTCGGGCAGTCACAGCTGCAGCTGGGCTGGAAAAGCCCAACAAGCCCATCGAGGCCAAGCTGTGCCCGATCCTCAGCGTGTCACCAGCTTCGAGCACCACGTCCAGGCCTTCTTCGGCCACCTGAAGGGATGAGGACTCCAACACCGCCGCCCTGGGCAGCCCCTGACAGTGTCCGATGCTCTTAAAACTTGGTTATACGACTCAGTGTTGAAGAGTGCTAATTTTTGTTTGTTTGCTGGTACAAAATAGGTAAAAACTTATTTTTATCTCATCTAGATCTAAAAATTTAAGCAATAAAGACAACACGCTTTTTTTTGTAGGGTTTGAAGATGTCTAAAAAGAAGCTGAAGAAGTTATCTGCAAAGGAAGTCTCTTCAGATGGCCAGGATGACAAAGTAGGAGCAGAAATGTTATTACTTTTATATCTTAATTCAACCTCCTACATTCAAGAGAACGTTCTTTAGCAGCCTTGTGGTAGAAGGATGAATCCCATCTAAAGACAGCATCATGAAGAACAGCAGGAGGGTTGAGTTGGGCAGATAAATGTGTTTTTCTTCAGAGGCTGTGAATAGTATGGGTATCAGAAAATAAGAGGCTTTTTCATTTCAGTCTATCTTTCTGTTTGAGGAAAGTTAGGTTTTAATACTGGTCCTAAAACCAGTGCTGTTTTCTTAGATCATATATCCTAATTTTATGATTAACCACAAGTTGTACTTTTGATGAGCGACTCAAGCATTTCTTTGTAGCCACTGAGACATAAATTAGTGACCAAAATTCTCAGCATAGTCTAGTACATACTTGTATGTAGTGAGTCAGCTTTCACTGAATCACTTGTAAAATGCAGGTGCTACAGGAGTTGTCACCTTTTGGTCATAGTTGTGTGTAGCTTCCTATTACTTTTTATTGTTTATGTGCACTTCTGACAAGTTACTTGCTCTCAGAAGTGCAATACATAGTTTATTAAATCCACACTTAAATTTGCTAGATTTTTTTTCCTGTTGGATTTTTCAAGTAATGTTTATAAAGTAAGAGAGCTTTTACCTGTCTTCTCTCAACAACAATTTGAAACTGTTAATAAATGAGCATGATTATGGCCATATGAACAGAATTATTCATGTTAGAAGCTTTCTGATCATAAAAAAAATGTTCAAAGTCAAATGTTTGTAACTATTATTTCTAGCCCTGATTTCCTTACTGTTATTCAATTTGTCTTCTAAAATTAACTTATCCTAAGATGCTTTATTGTTTTGGGTTTTTTTTCTTCTGTAATACAAAGGGTAAACACTTGGCTTAAAACCTCATAGTGTAGCTTATTGCCATTGTCAATGCCTCACCAGTTTGAAGAATACAGCTTTAGCAGCAAAAAGATAAAGGAATCTCTAACAGGAGTAAGTGTCCTGCAGTGTGATCCCAGCATGGGTGGGAGGTGTTTTATACCCCAAACTGATCGTGCTAGGAGAAGAGGAGCAGTGAGAAAATTTGCTTATGATGATTAAAGTAAGTGAAAACTTTTGAGAAAATGAGGAGATAGGTTGAAAAGAAATATTAGAAATGTCCTGAAAACTCATAGTTGTTGGGGAATAGGCCTTGAAGAGAGAAATGAGCAGCTGGAAATGGTTTTGTTATCACCAGAAGTTGTCTCAGCAGCATCATGAGCTCCACCTGCCGCAAGGGAGCTCCTTCACTACTTCCCAGCTGCTGGGGACAGCAGGGGGTGCATGTGACCCCGGGGGGAGCCTTTGGAATTGTTTGTCATTCTGTTTGTTCTTTGCATTGCTGGTATTGGTCCTTCAGCTCCAGAACCAGCCACAGGCAGAAGTTCTCAGAACTGCCTTAATTTAGGTCTCCCCTGGTTTCTGCAAGCCTTTGATTTTTGCATTAAGTGCTCTCCAGTGTGGAAGTAAACCAGCTAAAGTAGAAAAAAAATCACTGCAGCAGTGACCTAATGGCCTCACTGAGTCAGCAGGCCCCAGTTATTGAAGGAGGGAATTATTTGTGAAAGGATGAACTGTCTGGAGCTTCCTTATCCAAAATAGTCCACATGTTACTGTTCTCTGTTGTAACTTCCTACATCCTGCTGTGGTTTTGGGAAAACTGAGTCGTATAACCCAGAGGTGTATTAAAACTACAAGTGGACACATGGTTTTACCTGGGTGCCTGTGAATTGATCATGGTAGGAATGTTACTATCTCAGATCTGTAATTGTCACTGCTGTAGTGGACCCTGTTGAATCACTCTGTAAGCATTAAAGTGCTCCATGATTAAATCACAAAGTGCTGCTAGAGCCTTTGCGCCCTTATCTTCGCATGCAAACCTTGGCACCATTTGATCTTAGTGTTTCTCTAAACAGCCAAACCACCCAGTTTTGACACTGTCTTATGAAGGTTTTTTTTTTTCAACTGCAGTTTCCTCTGTAAGCCCCTAAATTTTTTTTCCAGAACTCTGAAGACACAAGATCTTACAAGCACACTGTGAAAGGAGAAACAGAACTTCAGAGGTAAATCCTCAATCTGTCATTAAATGGAACTACTTAAATTTATAAGTCACAGATCATTTAATACTGAAGACTTTTTTTTTTTACCTGTTCACCAAATAAGATATGGTATTTCTTTGGATATTTTAAATTTAGTGTACAGTAATATAATTACTAAGTATTTTCTCTGCTCTTATAAGAAAGTTTCCTAATAATTTTTCATATAGTTCACAATTTCTATAGAATGTTTCTATATTCCTCTCTGTTGTTCCTTTTCCAAGTCTCCCAGTCAGTGCGAGATAAACAGTTTGAAAGCTTTGTGTTTTGGCACTGTGTGACCAAGCTGACCTTTTAGGTAACACACCTCCTTTATCACTGAACTGCTGTTTAAACTTACCTGTGTGATAAGAAGAAACTCAACTGTGTAGAGTGTCTCTCAAACCAACAGTGAATGCAGAAAATGTTTTTCTCCATTTTCTTAAAGCTAAAATGGCTGTACAGAGTGGAGAAAGATAAATCCAAAAAATGCTGTATCAAACTATTTTGAAGGACAACTGTTGCTTCAAGTTCATCTTTAGGAATATGATGCTCATAAATGCTTAGCTCTGTCTCAATCAAATGCAGGTGCCTTTTTTGTTGCTCTTTTCCATTCACTGAGCTAAATTACATTACTTGCTTGATCATGTTTCTGTAGATCCAAACCAGAGAAAGATGGGCATGAGAAGAAGCGACACCGAAGTTCTCGTGCTGTTCACGATGCTGATGGAAGATCCCAGGAAAAATCTCCAAAGAGAAGCAAAAGCCCGGATGGTTCTTCAACTCAAAGTGAAAAGCAGAAGAAAATTGTGATCCAGTTTAAAGCCAAAGAAATCAAACATGGCAAAACCACCCGCACTCCTGATGTGGTAACTGCCAGCAGGGAAAGACGTCACTTTCATGAAGTAGAAGGAAAAAGGCTCTGGTACAGCTTTGAACTTCAGAGGGACAAGGCACTGAAAAAAAAGAGAGAGAAAGCTGAACTCTGTAAACTCAAGCTAAAAGCAGAACAAGCTATGATAGAAAAGTTTAAGTCCTCTGTGTACGAGGTACCACATAAAAAGGCAGAGGGCTCAAAAAAGCAGAGTGAAGATGTCAGAATTCCCCAAAAGCTACCTGACAGCTCTGCAGGGACTAGGCATGGTGATAGACCTGCCAGTAAGGAACCAAGTGCATTATCTAGCTTCTGGGAAGAAGAGGAGGAAGAAGAATATAAGGACTTTGCTGAGAAAAGGAGGTACATGAGTAAACACAGATTGTCACACTCCTCACCCCAAACTCCACCACGATGGGACTCTCAGAAGCACAAGAAACACGGCACTGGTTCTCCTAAAGCTCCTGAGCACTCAGGAGCTAAAGAAGGAGACTTGGAAGCCACAGCATTGTGTTTTAAGCAGGTAATTCTTAGTATTATGTAGATGTTTCAGGATGGTTTCTTAATGGCGGATTTATATGAGCAGACTGTCTTCTTACAGAATCCAGACAGGTTTCATAGCTAACTAGGTGGATTTTTCTGATCCTAATGTAAACCTTGTTTCCATGTTCCTCAGCTAAATGTTAAACAGAGCAGAAGAGTAAAGGTCTTGGGACTGTGTCTACACAGATGCTTCCATGGCTTTGCTTTGCTGCTGGGGGTGTGAAATGCTTCAGTTTAGGTATAAATCAGCTGATTTTTTGTTTTGAGCTGATACGGTTATTTCGTTTTTTGAATGAATAAATTGAAGTAATGAAAACTTGCTGCCAGACAAAAGCATTGCTAGCAGAGTGATGCCTGGAGAGCTTGGGGTGGATGTGGGACTAAATTGGTGTGTGTGCTGTAGAACTTCCCTTTTATCTGTGATAGGTTTGTTTCTAAGCTCAGCTTGTGGTGCAGAGCCAAACACAAGCTGGATCTTGAGCATGGGTTTTTTTTGCTGTTGTTCTGGTGGAAATACCCAGCATCTCTGGAAATTCCAGTTTGTGTTAGGGTAGTGTGAACATTTTGTGTGTATACTAGGAGGTATTACAGGCAGAGCTCGGGAGTCATTGAGGTTGGAAGGTACCTCTGGAGATCATCCAGTCCAGCTCCCTTGCTCAAGCAGGGTCAGCCAGAGCTCATTTCCCAGGGCAAAGGATAGAGACTCCAGAACCCCTCTGGGCAGCCTGGTCAAGCACCTTCAATGTAAAAAAAAACGTGGGGAAGGGTTAATGTTCAGATGGAATTTGCAGTGTAATCCACTGTTATTTATTTAAAAGAAAGCCATGCATTTCAGCCCTATTAAAATGATACTGTAGATGCTAATAATTGTAGTTTATGTTCCCTATTCACTTGGGAGTACCCAGTGTTCTCTAAAAAGCCCTCTAAGACACATGTGTTGTTCTTCTGTTCCTTCTTGTTTCTAGAATGTTGAGGACCCCTGCACATCTGACTCCTACCAGGGAGGGGAGGTCAGAAAGTCTGTGCCTGTCCCAAAGGTGAGTGTTTAACACTGTAGGGCTGTATTCCAAAACTCCTGACATGGGGATCCCTTTTACCTCGGTATTCCTTGATATTTTGTGATATTGGTGGGATGTGTGTTTGTGGTGTTTTTAATTTTCTCTGCAGAGCTCTGAAGACTTTCCACCCCTTCAAGACAGTCAGAGCACAGAAACAGACCAAGAGGTTGGTAATGCTTTCATTTAACACTTCTGTGTTGTCTTAAAGACCAAGGGCACCAAGGTTGTGTAACTGGACAATTCCATGACCTTTCCTAGTATTTGGCATTATTGACTCATGATCTACACTCAAATGTGGAGCATTTATTTAAAAAACTAAGCAAATGTGCTGAAGTGCTGCTAATCAGGAACTTTCTGAGATAATGTCTTTCTGTTCATCCTCTAACTTTTTAGTTGGAAGAGAGACATATTTTTTAAAAAGTGTCTGATAGGAAACTTGCAGTTTGTTTAGCAAAAAAAATTCAGCAAAATTCTGAATACCACGTAGAAAAGTCATAAATCTTTCTAGGCCATATTTTGGATGTCTTTACTGGAGAATATGAAGAAGTTCTCATGGATTTACATTTCCTGTACTGACTTAAAATTTTTCAGACATCATTTTGAGGCAATTTTAACAGCTTTAATGCAAAAGTTTCTTTCTGGGGAATAATGATGAACTGATTCCTCCCAATGGATTATACACATGCTCATTTTCTCACTGTAGATGCAAATAGTTGAAGACTTGCACGTTGCTCGTGTGGAGAAGAGGATGGCCCTGTCTGTAGTACAGACCTGTGGAGAACTTACAAGCATGGAGATAGATCTTCCAGAACAGGATTTAAATATTTCTGCTGGTGTGTCATGATTGGATCTGCTTTGCTCTCTAGTTGCAACAAGTAATTACAGTTATTGATGGTATGAGTAGGGTGCACACAACTGATTCTTTCTGCTGGTTTCTCTTTTTTCTCCTCTTTTTCCCTAGGGGCCTTTAGTTCTGGTCTGAACATCCTAGTGGTGATTGACACAAATATAATGATTAGTCACCTTGAGTTTGTGAGATCCTTGAAAACTGAGGACATACCAGGTATGTAAATATGTTCTGATGAGTAAGATACTGTAAGAAAAACGGGTGCTGTAAGAGCTTCAGGCTACTTGAAGGAAACCAAGCCCTGGGCTCCTTAAAAAGGCAGCAGGTTTCATGCAGAGGCAGAAGGCACACACTTGAGAACCTGGTTCTGTGAACCTAGACAAACTGCATCTTAGGGAAACCTCATCTGTGGAAGCTGAACCTACTGTGCTTACAGCCCATGTACCTGCAGAGAATCGTGGCAGATACTCCCAGGAATATGCTTGAATTCTTAGCAGTAAATAAGTCTTAACACTTTATAAGAACATAATTTAAGTATTCAACCCCTTACTAATAATAACTCTCTTTTCTAGTCTACTTTTAGCATTTCTTTTTCTAGAAATATAAAACAATGTAAAAAGCATTGAGCAGTCAGTCAGTGCTTTGTTTCTGTCTTGGTAAAAGTGGCAGAACTGAGCAATTTCTCAGGAATTCAGAATGCAGACCCTGGCTTCAATATTTGCCTCTAATCTGCTGGGAAGCTGTTGGTTGTTTAATGTCTGTAGGATTGGGATTGTGCATGTCAATTCTTGGTAGGCACTTCTGGAATCTGTCAGAATGCCTAGGGTGCTTTCATGCTTTCAGCTAATGAATACACTTATTCCAGCCACCTGGAAAATACCTCTCCTTAGGGCCTGAGTGATTTTCAGGAGTATGTCAGGCTGTATTTCTTCTCCCAGGTTAGGAATGCTGCTGTTTTATATAGGCTGAGATGCCTTTTTAGAATACTGCAAGTGTCTGGTCCTGCACCAGACCCACTATGTTGAGAAGGCTGCTGATTCCCAGACTATTTATTGTAAAGCAGGTGGTTATTAGTGCATTTTTTTTCAAAATTCTGTTCTCATAATGTGAATGTGAAAGAAAACAGTTGAAATATTTGTCATGGGGAGACCAACAGAACAGTTGTTAAGCTTCTGATTTAATCCCTGTATTTCATATAAATGCTTTAAAGTTCAGGTCATACCTACAAATAAAACCATTGTCCAATATCCACACTTTCTGTTCCTGGTTTAGGAATGAGCACAAGCCCTTGCTGCTTTTTTTTTGCTGCTTGTTTTGGCACAGTGACTGCTGTGGTCACTTGGGTGTGTGCAGCCTGGTATTCCAGCTGCTGTTTCACTTTGCTGCAACATCTTACACTGGGTGTGTGCCAAGATAATTGGTGCAAATATGTGTTATTCTGCTGATTAAAATTGTGTCTCCCTTTTGTTTGCCTGGTACTGGCACTTTTCTATGTAATCAGTGTAGTGCCAGATTGAGGTTAGATTAGAAAGAGGGAAGTTAGCCTTTTTCAGCTCTTTTTCAAATGTTAGATTGTCTTGAGCAAGGACTATGAAAACTACTGGGAAAAAAGTGTGAACTTGCATAAATATGATGCTTGAATTGAAAGTTCCCTGTAGTAGTTTGTGTTGCTCTTGCAAATACCTTTTTTTATTGGTGGTGGTTTTTTGTCCTTCCAGGAGTTGATAGACTTACATTAATAATTCCCTGGGTCGTCCTACAAGAGCTGGACAACTTGAAGAAGGGGAAAATGCTGCAGCATGTTCGGGACAAAGCTATTCCTGCAGTGCAGTTCATCTACAAGTGTCTCAAGTGCCAGGATTCCAAACTGTGGGGGCAATCCATGCAGCTGGCTTCTCAAAAAATATGTAATACATGTGCAATCCATTTGTGCTGGGTACTTCATCCTTGCACGTCACCTAGTGGCAACCTTAGAATTCTGAGTTTAATGGAGACTTCTTCACTCTGCTGTTCGCTAATTAAAATGAGCTAATTTCTTACAGCAGCCTTCAGAGTGTAGCCAAGGCTGTGGCATGTGAATGTCTCCACTATGTTGTTTTACCCATTGTTTCTCACTTTCACCTTACACTTGTGTCCTTGTGTGGGGAGTGTTAAATGTACAAAGAGCACCATGAGTGCACTGAGGTGTCTGTGAGGCTGAGTTGTGCCTGCAGCCCTCAGCTGTGTCTGCCCTGCCTTTGCAGATGGGCTGAGCAACGAGAACAACGACGACCGCGTCCTGCAGTGCTGCCTGCAGTACCAGAAGCTCTTCCCACAAGCTCTTGTCGTCCTGTGCACGTGAGTTCCTGCCTGCCTTTAGCTCTCCTGCCACACTGCTTGCAAATCGGGGCTTAAAGAAAGAGCACTTTGTGAAGTAAGCTCTTTGAAGGGTAATCACCCTCTTAAAAGCTAGAGTAAAACAATATAAACTACTACAATTAGAGCTGGAATCACCTTCATGAGCTTGAGGCCTGAAGTAGAATTCACCTTACTCAATATTCAATTTTAAAACTTGTTTAAGCATAGGTTTCTCAGACTTTATTCTGGTTTCTCATAAGAAATACTGCTGAAGTTACAAAATAGAAAAAAATATGTGAATTAAGGATTGAGATCCAGTTAGAGACTTTATCTCTGTTCCCAGCCATGTGAGCAGAAGCAAAGAAGGGGTTAATCTTAGAGGGAAGCTGGGGATAGATTTGCTGCAGTTCCTATTTGTGAGGATAACAGCTGACCTCTGGGTATTGATTCTGAATTTGATACAAGCAGGTGAAGCCAGCTTGGAGGACTAATACTCCTTGGCTTTACTTGCTCTGGTCTTGGCTAGAACCAGTTCCTGCACTGTTCAGTGAGTGGGGTTAAAACTGTGAGCACCATTTGGATTCTTCAGGCTGACACAGGTGGCTGCTGAAAATGCCATTTGTCGCAGTATTCATAGGGTAATGATGGTGATTTTAGGTTTCACTGATCAAAAAACAGGAGGTGACTTCAGAACTGGTTTTCATGCAAAAATCCCTTTATCCTCTACCAATATAAGCAATGGGAATTTTTGAGAAAGTACTGGTGTGCAGCTTTGTCCTGGATTTCTAAAGTAGTTCTGCTGGAGCAGAACCTCAGAGTGGCATCTGGGATAAAGATTTGGCCAGAAGAATAGTTAAAAACGGTCTCAACAAGGAGAATTGACTGTAGCCATCAGATAAGAAAGTACTGTCTTAGAATTGCTGCCTGGTTTGCTTTCTGAGATCATAGCAACTAAGCATCACTGCTGTAATCACTGCTGCAGTAATTATAGCTATTGTTTTCTTAAACTAGACCCTGAAACGCTTCTCAGTATGTTTCTCATTTTTACTTAATTCTCTGGTTTAATTTTTGAACTGCTTCTAATTGCTTGAGAAAGAGAACTTTATCTATATAATGAAGTTCACAAAATAAGCTTTCCAAATACAGTGTGCTGCTTTTATTCCTTTGTTGACAGCAATTAATTATTTTCTAGGGATGATAAAAATCTGTGTAATAAAGCCATTGTGAGTGAGGTCAAAGCATTCTGCAAAGCTGATCTGGTCACTGCTCTGCAGAATGTGAATGCAGACAGGCCCCAGAACTCTGAGGAGCTGCAGCAGCCAAAGCAGGGTGAGTCTGTAGAATATGGTGGTTTGTGAGTTTGTAAAAATCAGTGGGGTAGAGGAAGAACAGTTGCTGCTATACCTTCAGTTTTCCTGTGCTTTGAATCCTTAGGAAAGTTTTTTGTTTGGGGAAGGTTTTTTCAAAGGTTTTCTGAAAGTTTGAGACGTTAATTAAGCCATTTGTCTCAGAGTTCTAGGAAATTTAAATAAGATGTATTTTTATTTTATAGAAAATACCACTACATTAATTTTGTGTGTTTAGAGTAATTTAAAAGGAGTCCTGAACTTTTTGGGACTGAAGAAGTCTTTTTTCATTTTTCCAAAGATACAGTTACAACTCACAGAGATCAGAAGTGATTCTCTTGTGCTTGCTGATAACCCTGCTGGCTGTATATGATTTAAGTTATTTAAGGAAAAAAGAAATGTGGAGTGAGATCACTAATGAGTAATACTCTGGGGAAATAAACCTTCTTGGTTAGTAGCTCTTAATTAAAAATACACAGTACAAGTGGGTATAACTAGAAATACTTGAAACTTATTTAGGTGTAGCACATCAGCTTTATAAACCAAGGTGCAGTCTGTCTTTATGGGGACAAGTTCTTCATGTACCATCAACATGAATTAGATATAAACCCAGTTTCAATAAATACCTTATGTGTCATTGGTTTGACAGATACAGAATGTGGGAAGACAAGAGCTGATGCTGATTTTACTGCACAGTTCCCAAATGTGCTTCCAGACCTTGAAAAGAACTTAGGAGAAGCTTTGTCTTGTATTTTGGAGACTGAAATGAAACTTGCATTTGGAAACCTGTGGATGGAGGTGGTTTCTTACATCATCTTGCTTGATATTTTGATTATTGAAAGGTTTGAATGTCCATGATACTTTATTGCTGTTAATACCTGTGCCAAGCCAAACCCAGGTCATCCAGGTCCCTGATATAATTGACAGGGAACAGCTCAGTGTTCACTTCTAATATTTCATTTTATAGCAAGATTATCCTGTTTGACCACTAGTGTGCAACCCGTGCAGTATTTTAATGACACAGCAACACAGGCTGCTGTTTTCTCAGTGTGAAGTTTCAGAATTCTTTTTATTAGTGGCATTAAAATTCTGTTTCAGCTTTTCTACTCAAGTAAAACCCTGCGCTGTAAATACATCCTGCAAGAAATCATTCCATCATGTCCTGTGTAGTACCATGGTATTTGTTGCAGGCATTTCTTCCCCACCAGAACTGTTTTTCCCCACTGTGAAACTGTTCACAGCTAAATTGATTCCAGTGCAGATACAGAATGACAAGGGTACTAATGAGAACCTCTGAACACGCTTGCAAATGTATGGTTTGCAGAAGATATCTTCAAACACTGGTTCCACTTGATAGTGAATTCTCAAATTTCTTTGCAATACACATATGTTACTTCATGTGTAAATAGTCAGTGTTCATTTTTACTTTGTAAAAGTACTGGAAAATCAAAGGCATATTTACTGTTCTTTTTGTTCTTGTTACTATTGGTTTTTGTGCACAAGTAACTCATTAGATCAGTTTTGACATAAATAAAAAGTATTAAGAGTTTTTGAGGCATGGGGAACCACAAATCATGAGACTGTGCATTACTTCTGAATGAGCATCACTGTTTGACCCATGGTGCTGCTGAATTAAATCTTATTAATAGGTAAACTTGTTTAAATCTGGTCTCATTTCTGAGGAATCACTGAATTTCTCCTTCAGCAGTCACAAATCATCACATTCTTGAAGAACAGAGTAGTTGTGGGATGTATAGAAACATGTCTAAATGAAAACCAGCCGTTGTATTTATACCCTACTCTCTTCCAGATCCTCTATCTGAAGCCACCATGGACCTTAGCAAACCTGCTGAAATGTTATAAAAAACACTGGATGGCTGTTTTTGGTTATGTGGTGCCAAGGAGTTTACTTTCAACCATTGAATGTCTTTCTAAACACCTTTATGCAGGTAAGTCCCTGAGAAAGTTAATTGTAAACTTGTAAAAAGCCTCCATGTTCTGGTTTGAGTTGTAGAACTGACTGTGTGTATTAATGGTCACCAAAGTCTGAATTCTTTTTAAAAAGCAAATAATCCTTTTCCCTCCTTTGCCCCCATGTTATGTGTGACCAAATTATCTGCATTTACCAAAAAAACATATGGAGGAGCAAAGGATATTTAATATAGTATGTGAGGACAGGGAGGTTTGTTTTAAAAAGTAGCCAATGAAAATAAAACCCCCACAGACCTTTCATTTGTTTAAAGATGTGTTAGAGCATTTGATTTGGACAGACAGACCTGTTGAACTCCCCAGAGGGTGCTGGCACTGCCCAGGCTCCCCAGGGAATGGGCACGGCCCCAAGGCTGCCAGAGCTCCAGGAGGGTCTGGACAATGCTCCAGGGATGCACAGGGTGGGATTGTTGGGGTGTCTGGGCAGGGACAGGTTTGGACTCCAGGATCCCTGTGTGTCCCTTCCCACTCAGGATATCTTGTGATTTCTTGGTTCTACCTCCTTGGGATATTGCTGTTCTGCAGAATTATTTTAGATATGCCACTTAATCCTTGTGCAAGATCCCAGGATAAATTTGGAGGACTTGGTTAAGGAGTGACCAATCTCATGCATGTTTCTCTGAGATTGTTGTACCTGATGCTTCTGAACCATTTTCCTAGGCTTTTCATGTATTTCTGTTAATCTAGGTATTTGAGTATTAAAGTGTCCTGCCAAGACTGTTAAATCCTTACTTTTTTTTCTCTCTCTCTCTTATGTTAATGTCTAAATATCAGATAAACCATTTGACTCCTCAACAGTGCATATCCTACTCCAGGAATCCAAAAAATTGCTCCATGCTTTCAGCTGCAGGTCAGACTACAACGGTGTCCTGCCCCAGGCTTACGCTGAAGTGGCAAAACTGTGTGAGACCCTCGGGGGGGTAAGGGCAGTTTTGGTGTTTGTCCACTTCATCCCATCCTCAAGTTGTTCCATGCTCCAAACCTGGCTTAGATTTCTTAATTTTTCCCATAATTTCCACTGATTACTCTAGGAAATGTTTCTGGGGTGTTTTTAAAATGAAGAAACCCTGACTTTAGCTTTTATTTTCACGCAGTGAATATGTGCTGATACATTTTTTTCCCCTAATAAATGTGTTAGTATTGGAATGGTGACTGAAAACCATTATTTTGTCTTAGTTTTCTATTGCATTTGTATCTGATGGGCCTTAGAGGTTAAACTTGCTGTTTCTCCTTATGACATGGGTTCCATACTGCTGAACTGTGTTATTTCAGTTTTCATTGTCTTTGTAGCTGACGAAGGAACTCCCTTGTATCACCTGGTTTGTGGTGGTTGTCCTGGCCCCTTTTGTGTTCTCAGAAGTTGGTCTTCACTCCCAGCTCAGCTGAGTTGCTGTGGAGGAAATTCCAACTATCTTGGTTTATGGTTACTGTCAGTTCTGTATGTAATGACAAAAAAACTGGAGTCATGAGCATGGATGAAATATTTGATTTTATGGGAAAGAAAATAGGTCAGAACAGCTGTAAAGAGTTCTCGGTGTCTTTGGAAAGGATGAAAGGGAAAGAAAGGTCAGGAGTCAACTGTGCTGGGACCTGTGAACCTGATGTTCTGCTATCATGAGAATCAGGCTCTGTCTGTATCTGAAAACTTGTCAGGAAGGAAATTCTTCCCTGTGAGGGTGGGCAGGCCCTGGCACAGGGTGCCCAGGGAAGCTGTGACCACCCCTGGATCCCTGGAAGTGTCCAGGCTGGATGGGGCTTGGAGCAACCTGGGACAGTGGGAGGTGTCCCTGCCCTTGACAGGGGTGGGACTGGATGGGCTTTAAGGTCCTTTCCAGCCCAAACTATTAAGAGAGGCTTTGGATGCAGAGACTGTAACCAAGGTGACTTAAAGAGTTCAGCCTTGATTTCTTGAGCATTGCTTTAAAAAGATTTGTAGAAGTGTGTAGATTCTGGTTTTCTGAAGTTAGGAACCAAATACATTGATTATTTGTTTGCTGAACTGTTTTATAAGGTGAGGGCAGACAGTGAGCAGGATTTATCAGAAGACATCATGGTTCTTTCAGAAAATGCTGCGTGTGAAAAAATGGAAGCCACAATGCCTAATCTGCAAAGCACTGAGGAAAAAGAGCTACAGCCCAGCTTTCATGTGGCTCAGGAAAACAGGCACCAGGAAATCTGGTTGGTCCTGGAAGGTGTTTGGAACACCATGAACTTGTACAGGTACAGCTTGCTAAAGGGACTCAGAAACATTAGATAACTTTCAAACAACCACATTTTAGAAACGCTGTTTTTTTACCCATAATCAATCTAAATTGACAAAAAAATGGTCAAAAAAAATTGGACAACCTGTCACACAAAAATTGGGAGCATTCAAATTGTTATGGCAGAGCTTTTTTATTAACTGCTTTTCTGTCTCTTCTTTATTTCTTTTGAATTTCAGTATTGAGCTATTCCAGAAGCTGGACCCCAGTGCAGTGACCATGGCTGCCAAGGCCTCGTTTGAGGAGGCTTTTTTGGGCCTGCAGAAGCTGTTGGCAGCAGTGAAGGACATCCATGAGGGCATTGGCAGGTGAGCACTGCAGCTGGGCACAAAATGTGTGACAGGCATCTGAGGTCACAAAAGTCTGAAAAACTTCAGCACCAAACCACTCTTTATTCTAGTGTGCTTGGTGACATCATTTGCAGTAAAAATCCTGCTGTCAAGTCTGCCTTGACCCATTGATAGCAAAAGATCATGGAAGTGTTGCAGCTGTGGAGATCTCTTGCAGGGAATTGCCTTTGGTGCCTGGGATTTGTTTTCCAGTTTGAGCAGCAATTTGCCTCTGCTCAGGTGTAACTGGAGCTATTAATGATTATGATTAATACATCAGTTTTGATGGCAGGAACTTTGAATAATTCAGGGCATTTGTGTTTCAGATGTAAGGCCCACTCAGATGGGGGCAAAGTTCCAATAGAGTGAAGGATGTAAAGTTTTGGGACTTTGCTGTTCCCATTTCAAGTGCTCTTCATGACAGCCATAACAATGACAATCAGCTGCATTCTCTCTTTAGGCAAGATAATATTCCCTCTGTCTTCATAGAATCACAGAATCCCAGAGTGGTTTGGGTTGGGACGGACCTCAAAGCCCATCCAGTGCCACCCCTGCCATGGGCAGGGACAGCCCAGGTTTCTCCAAGCCCCATCCAGCCTGGCCTTGGACACTGCCAGGGATCCAGGGGCAGTCACAGCTTCTCTGGGCACCCTGTGCCAGGGCCTGCCCACCCTCCCAGGAAAGAATGCTTTCCCAGTATCCTATCTAATCCTGGCATCTGGCAGGGGGAGCCCCATCCCTCCACTGTTTTTGTTTTACAGCACAAAAAAATTGGAAGTTTCAGGAAGAATAAGGAATCTCCTGTGTTGTCTTGGCTTAGTCTTTTCTTCATGGCAGTAAAATATAGATCCATTCAAAGAATTACAGTCCCTCTTTCAAATGTAAATGATCAAAATACTATAAAATCAGAAGCAGAAAAATATGGATAGAAAAGAGTTTGAACAGCTGAGTGCTGATGGATTCAATTTATTGCTGGTGGGTTTTTTTCCCCTCTAAGGAAATTGTTACAATAAAGTAGGTTACTGCTAAACTTTGCTCTCTTTATTCTGATGCAAAAGTTTTTGCAACAGATCCTGTGGTATCAGTTTTATAGATGTGGTGGATGACATTAAATGGCAATATGGAATATTCAGAATGGTTATTTTTGTGTTGCAGAGGTGTTTCATTGAAAACTGTTGGTTTTCTTTGTGGGAGAGCTCTGTAAAAATAAAAGCTCCTAATAATAAATAAAAATACACAGGCTGATTGTTGGAATGGAGTAGTTTTCCTGGACTCTTTGGAAATGCCTGCTCTGATGTGCAGGTTTGCAGTAGGTGGCATCGTGGAGCAAGAATTGGGAGAATTTGCACCAAGCATTTGCTGCATTGGCCTTGGGTAGAGGGATTTAAGGGAGTTGGAGAGTTCTGAGGAGCTTTTCCAAAGAGCCAGGAGCCAGCTTAATGTCTCAATGCAGTTTTATGATTATTACCAAGTATTAAAACAAAAATTCAGAAGTTTTTATAGAATCAGAATGGTTGGGGTTGGAAGGAACCTTAAAGCTCATCTCTTTCCACCTCTTGCCATGGGCAGAGACACCTCCCTTTCATTTTGCTCTAAAACTGACTTTGCAGCATATTTATTTTTCTTGATTTTTGAAAAAATGGTTCTCAGTGACTTAATCTAATGGCATGTTTGCAGAAGAGGACGCACTGGAGAAAAAATAGTGAGAAATTTCTGTGTTGAATATTTGGAGGTAACACAGCTTTTAGTGATAAAATACAGCTCATTCTGTGGTACCTTCTGATCCCTGCTGTCCAGAACAAGAAGAGAGAAAATATCTTGTGAAAGTCTGGAAGTTTTACCAGTAAATTATGTTGAAAGTTCAGCTGCATTAAAAGTTTAGGTTTTCAGATTGTTAAAAACAACTAGGAAAACATGATAATGCTTTTTGAGATAAATATAATGATACCCTTAATAAAAAAAAATACTACACCAGTGGCACTACTCCAGCTATTCGGGCTTGATGGCCAGAACATGTTAATGACAAAGACAGATACAGAAAAGGAAAAAAAAAATAAAGTTTAATTGAAGATGTGTCAGTAACAGCTTCTGGCATGTTACCCTGTTCTGGTTATTTCTGTAACACTATGCAGATTTTTTTATTTTGTCTTGATTTCTTTCTCTAACAGCACTGGTAGCAGATAGGTTTGTATTGCACAATTCTGCATGCCAGCAATGACAGCCTGCAGCTCTGAAATTAAGAATAATCAGTACAGTTAGCATATTCTAACTATATACCTTTACTACTGGTAATGGGCAAAGGCTATGAAACCTGTGAAATTTAAGCATCCAGTAAAATTGTGAAACCATTACATGATTTTCAATAATTTTGGATTGAGGATTTGTGAGTGTTCTCACTGGTGGTTTGTATTTGTATTTGGGTATTATTTCGAACCAGTTAATTGGGGCACCTTATTTAAGGTGTCTTAAATTAACTCTTTAAAATAAAATGAGGGTTTACATTAGCTGATGTTTACCCTCAGCTGAATAGAACTTCTGATTCAAAGCTTTTTTATGCAGCCCTAGGGAACTGGACATTGTCTTCCTGTTTTCTGCCAGGTTTCTTTTATATAAGAAATCCTTGTTCATAGGAAAGAAAGAAAATTCAGTCTTGGGTGAATTGATGCAGTTATTTCAAGTTGGATTTTTTCTTTTCATCTCTTGTCTAAAACAGAATTTTTTTGTTCATATGCCAACTTGAAAATCACACACAGATTATAGCATATACACTTAGATAGAGGCCTCCTAAATATTTATACTAATATGCTGTAACCTGTAAAATATTTGTCTGTTACTGACTGCATAAGGAGCCTGAGTTTTGCTTTTCTAACATTATATCTAAATTTAATTTCTCTTGCACTCCCAATGGTTTGGAAAAATGCAGCTTAATCCAGGACTCCATAAACATTTGTAAATTAAAAGTGTAATTTCTTAAGATTTCAGTAGTGCAGGAGAGTGTTATTATATCAGAACTGATCGCTGAATTGAAATAATTTAAAAACAATTCTGCAGTGTTACGAGCTTTAGTACAGAATTACTCAGATGCAGAGAAAGTGTGTCCTCTATTTTTTCAGCTGGTCAGTGGAGGAACTGAGGTCTCCTCTCCTTGATGTCTCAATAGAGAATTGTCTTCATTCCCTTAGGCTCTTGTGTCAGTTAATAATTTCTGTCATAAAGTCGCTAGGTGAGGAGCTCTGCCTTTAATCTTCTCTGCACACAGTCTCTTTTTGGAAATAAAATGGAGATTAGTTCCCTGTTCAAAAAGTATCAGACATTCCAGTCACCACTTGTTTGATCTTTATGGTTTTATGCATTTGGGTGAAACCTGAAACTGAACTTACCTGCAGCCCTCTGTGCTGCCAGGCCCAAATTGAAATGTTGTGTTGTGCCAATTTTAATGACAGCTGTAAGAAACAAAGCTCAGACAGAGCTGAAGTAGGCAGTGCTCCCCGAGGGGCAGGGCAGAGGTGGTGCTGTGCAGCTGCTCACACCGTGGAGCCTTTAGAGCAGTCTGAAAAGCAGAAAGCTTTCAAACATGGGGTTGTAGAAGCTTTGAGCCTGTAGAGCCAGGGGTGCCAGCAGGGGCTGATGGCTGAGACGTTTCTGCAGGGACAGAAAGCACGAGCTTGGCTTTGGTGGATTTCCCAGCTGGCTGCTGTGGAAGCAAGCCCTGGCCTGTGCTGGTGGCTGTAACCCCACTGGAGCCCCTGGTGCAGCTCAGTGAGGAGTTGGGACTGAGCCACGGGGAACTTTGGGCTTCCCATTTCCCATCTCCTTTGCTTCCTTGATGTTCAGGCAGTGAGGTTAAAAGGGGCTGTTAATGGTGAGGCTGCCTTTTCTGCCATCAGACGCCAGCCTTTTAGATGGAGCTCTGGGTTGGTAACTGGTGTATAAGCTCGGTGCCAGCCCTGCCAGCCTGAGCTGTGACAGAGGGACAGCTGAGTGGGACAGCCCCGGGGGCAGAGCTACCCGGGGTGTGACAGGGGATTGCACACAGACCTCCCACCAGACCTCCCTTGTCCCTGCCCTCATGGGGTCTCGGAGCACCTTCAAGGCTGGCACTTGGCTTGTGGGCTGGGCTTTTTCACTTCTGTGTGATAAGTTCATTTCTGGTCCTTTCCAAATAGGCTTTGCTTTCTCACAGATCTTCTCTGTGCACATTTTGATGTATTTCCTATCCATTTCTATTTATTATTGTATCTTACACCTTGTCTTTGGCAGGACAGGACCTTGTGGTAGGATAGGAAACAAAGAAACATTGGGAGTGGTTTGGAAGCACTTGAGATAAAACCCAGCGTGATTGTCTGCTTTTCTCCTCCTGCCCCCAAGACAGCATTTAACCTCCAATTGGTGGCAGATATCCATAGTAATTTCTTGGGTCTTTCTGTGACATTCCCTTCTTTACCTCAAATGCTCAATATTTCCAGAAAACTCCGTAGAACCACACTGGCGTTCTTAGGCTGAAGCTGAAGTACAGAATGGGGGGTGTTGTAGTGTGGTTCTGCAAGGCTGTGCTGATGGAAAGGCCAAGTGATTCCATGGATTTCCACCCTCTGCTTTTGAACCACTGTGGGGAGAGGAGCAGCTGGGAATGGGAGCTGCTGTGGGGAAGGGGAATGGGAGCTGCTGGGTGGGGGGAATGGGGGCTGCTGGGGAGGGGGAATGGGGGCTGCTGTGCAGTTCCAGCTGCCAGGATTCCCAGCATTTCCATGGAGAGTTGCTGGCAGCTTCTCCCTGCTGGGGTTTTCTGCTGTCAAAGCCAATTGTCGCTGAGGTGCCTGGGGAAGGTTCTGAGGTGTTTTTAGGCAGAGCAGCCAGTTGGTTCCTTTCCTGACTTGTAGTTGGCAGGTTTAAGGCAAACATTTTGGGTACTGCTTCTTAAGAAGTGGGAGGAAGAATGCATGACTAATTTTTGGTGACAATTCCTATGAAAAATGATGAGAAAAAGCAGTGGATACTCTGCTTTTAGAGTGGACTCTACAGTAAATCCTGTGCTGTGGCATGGTCTTCCAGCCTGCTTCAAACACAGGGTCCTTTAACTGGTATTTTTAAAGTTATTCTGTTACTTTCCTGTTTTCTTTCAAATCCTAATTAATTCATTTATAAATGAAGCTTACAGCTTGCAAGAGGACGGAGAGAATTTGGGCACTTTCCCATGGGAAAGTAAATAGAGCTTTCCCCAAAAGATTTTCTTTTTCCAAGTCTAGCCATTATCTTAATCATGATTTAACTATGTAAGACTTAAAAATCCAGAATTTTCTCAGTATTTTTAATATCTATAAGGTACATGTTTTAATTTTGTGTTGATTTTAAAGTACATTTTGCAGCATTTAGGAGGGTTCTGCTTTTCCTCGTAAATGCAAATGAAGTTACACTAAGGTGGAACTGAATTGTATCTGCCTGAATAGATGAGGATAATTAATTTTGTTAAAAAACAACTTCTTTACTGGGTTGGGTTTGAAGCCTTGTGGAAAAGGGTGTCCATGAAGGTGCTTCCTGAAAGCCACCTCTCTTCAGCTGCTGCATCCCATTGGCCCTCGGCAGTATTTGAGTGGGAATTGGTGATTATTACAAGTAGCAGAAATGGAAAGTGAGTTGCAGCATTTGGGCTGCACATGGGAATCTGAAGGGAATGAGTTAAAGCTGGGGTGGTAATGTTGTGTATTAGCCCAGGGGCCTCACTGGTGGGCACCAAAGGCCTTTCAATTAGTGCTGGGTTTCCTCCCTCCTCCCTCATTCAGAAATGGCTCACAAAAACATGGAGGGAATTTTTAATTAGAAAAAGCCTCCAGAAAAGTCCTCACAGAAATAATAAGCTCTTTAATTCTGTTAGACTAGTGGAAGGGAAAATTCTTCAAAGTTCATAATTTCCATTTTGTTCAAGTATTTTTTTTCCCATGAAGATTTCTGACCTATTTTTTTAACTCTTTCATAGACTTCTTTCTACTTTCTTTAAAGCCATCCCCAAACTTTTCTTTTCAGAATCTTAAGCCCAACCAGCAGTTTCCAGGATATTTGGACTCTCTATAGCTTCCTCAGAAGACATGAGGTATGACTTTTTTGGTGTTTGATCACGTCACTTACAGCTTTTATTTCAAGCTCTGAGGTCATGTCTCATCATTGTATTTCCATTAAGAATTCTGATTCTTTGCTCTTATTTATTAGTTGTTGAATATAAAGATAGATTTTGGTTGGATTGGAACAGGTATTTGAATTGTTCATGTGATTTGCTGAGTGCTCACTTGGTGTGAATGACTTGCTGTTGAGAGTAAAAAGCCTTGAAATAAATGTTTTCAGTAGAATATTTCTGTTTAATATGTTACATATTTCAGGTTTGCAGTGCTCTGTTGTGCAGAGAAATATATTTGGGGTTTGGGCCTTCACATATTTTTGGAATTGATGTAAGTCAGAGCTTATTTAATTTGAGATACACATATATCTATATATATATATGTAAATAAAACTGTAGGGTAATTTAAGAGAGGAAGAAGAATTATTTAAGATCCTTTATTTTTTGTGCAGAAGTGGTTAGAAAATGGGGATGGATTTTATAATATTGAATTTTATTACAGGATGACTTTTTTAATGCATTGTCTCAACATGAGAGCCTGCTAGGGAATACATGAGCTGTATCTGCTATTCCTACTGTATAATTGTAGAATACATGTCATACTTGATGAATTACTATATTAATTATTTATTCTTTGTTTTAGATCAATAACAGTCTGAAATTCAGTGCTGAGGAGCTGTATGAATGTGTTTCACAGGAGCTCTACAGGTGAGCCAATTACTGACCTCACTGGGGGCTTGAGGCAGCTTTTTCACCTGTATTAACCAAGGTACCATGAGAGGAGTCATCTGGGTCAGTAAAAATTCCCCTTTGTAGGAATAGTGTAGGGAAAAATAAATGGGGGATTTTTTTAATTCCCATTTGGATTTTAATGCCCGATTAACACAGAGCATAAAAGAACAGGAATTAAATTGGACTTGAGGCATCAGTGCCTATGTGGTGATTTTCAGCTGATGGAGGTGAGGTGTTGAGCCCTCTTTCCTCTGCCAGTGGTTTCTGGCTCATTTCTTTATGAATTTGTGTCACTGAAGGTTTGTGAATCCAGGCTCTGGGAGGTTTCTGCAATGCCATCATGGATTTTTAGTAATTCTGAGCTGGCTAATAAAGGACAGGTAACTGGATTTTGTTGTTTGTGGATATGAATGAGCTCTCACTGGCCAGGATCAGCTGAGTGAAAGGCTGGAGGGTGAAATACTCTAAAAAGCTTCTCTTTGCCTGGATTCATTCTGGGTCCCTGAATCTGCTGTGAGATTCAGCGTGCAGATTGCAAGATCAGGAGACAAAGTTACTCAGGGAGGGAGGCATTCAGTACTTATATCAGTAATAAAAGATAGTTTAAAAGCTTTACTCCCACAAGTTGATGGTTCTAGACCTGTATTGATACAGGCATAAAGAAAAGACTGTGTGGAAATTTGTGCTCAGCAGAGTAAAACAGGAGCTTTGGAGACTTCCCTGGCAACCCTTAGGCTGTGCTTGGGGAACTCAGTGATTGGGGTTTTCTTCCTTTTTTTGAGGAGCAGCTTTTAAATGGTGTTTTGAGAAATGTTTGCAAAGGATTCTAAGTTAGGGTATGTTTATGTGATCAGGTCGAGATTACTCTTTCGAAAGGGTCTAAGTTATAAGGGGGTTTATCCAGATCCTTATTTTGAGTGTGAGTACAGGATATGTCACAGTATGAAGGATGGTTGAACTGAACCTTCCAGAACCCCAGATCTCTGCAGAAGGTTGATGTCAGTGACCTCTCCTGACAATTGTTCCACTTTACCTGCCCTAGAAGGGAACAGGAGTTCTGCCTGTGGCAGCTGTGGGTTGGCTGTTGTCAGGAGCTCATGTCAAATCCTCACATTTAGCAGCTGCAGTGTGAGTCACTGCTGCTGCTTGAGTTTGATAGACACGTCCTTGAAAATGTAAGGAGTATTGGTAAAGATTCCTCTTCTGCTGTGTCCTGCTAACCTTTCTCTCCTGTCTCCCAGGGAAAGGCTGGAAGTGGGCTGCTGCCAGCTGGCACAGCTGGAGCAGACGCTGGAGCAGTGCCAGGCGTCCGCGCACAGGGAAGCCGAGAGCCGCGGCTGGCTCTGAGCCGCGTGAGCTCCGCCTCCTCAAGGGGAGGAGAGAAGTGCTGGAGGAGCCAGAAACCTGCTGGCTTTTCTTCTCGAAGGTGCTGGTTTTGGTTGAAGGGAAAACAGTTTCACGTGGACATTAAATGTTGGGATTTCTGCTGAGAATTCTGTTCACTACTAGAATGTTCTGTCTTGAGTGAGGGTGCTGCTGGATAGCCAGGAGAAGCAGGGCTGGTCTGGGATTTAGCAGCTGTGCTGTGCTGCTCTGAGGACCCAGCGCTCCTGTGAGGAACTGAGCTGTTAACAGCTGTATGGGAAACCGCCTCTGTTTGTTTTGCTGGTACTTTACAAGTCACAGGTGAGAGAAAGGAATCTGTTGTGTCACCCAGGGGTAGGAAGTAGCTGAGTGCAAGGCCAGGAATGAAGGACTGACCCACAGACACAACGTGTGTGTCCTGTGCAGTGAAGGCTCCAGAGAGGATGTAGAATGGGCAAAGGAGCAGGTTGATGCTTGTTTTTCCTTAAAGACAAAACAGACGCCCTACCCTCATGCAGGTATTTGTCCCATACCCCTTTTCAGAGGAAAAGGGCATTTCTCCTTTGTTTAAGCAGGCACTTTATCTTCATACCCTGGAAACCTGCTAGCAGTGCTCTTGGGGAAACTCCTTATCCTGCTCTTGCCACATCCTTCTGGAAGGTGGGCCTGGGTCCCTCCTGCTCTCCAGGTGACATCCCTCTCTGGCTGCACTGGTGGTTGCTTTCCAGAACTGCTTTAAGTCCATGAAACTTTCCAAAAGCCATTTTCTAAGGCCTTTAACGCTACCTCTTCTTGTATGTATTTGTACAGAGATGAGCTGACTGGCAAAGTTCTGAAGTGTCTATTTTGATATTAACTTTTGGATGTATTTGTAAATTTTTGATTGTAAAATTGTAATTTATTGTTACATTAAACAGTGGTTAATTCTGAGTGGCTCTGCCCAGTCCCTGTGGATTCAAGTGCATTGCAGTCCTGCCCAGGCCCGTGTTGGAGCACAGTGACTGTGCAGGGCTGTTTCCATGGGGGTTCTGCAGCCCTAGGAGCAGCATGGGGATGCTGGCTCAAAGGTGCTGGTGGGGACACGTTGTGTCCCGACCCTGGCCCAGCTGCAGCACGTGCTGGCTGTGCTCTGTGGGGGCTGGCTGCGAGGGGCTGTTGTGGAGGGCGAGTCTGCCTGAAGGGGCTGGTGTGCAGGAATTTCCCGGGCCTGCTGTTTTCCAACTCCCAGGGGAAGCTGGAGCAGCAAGGCTCCTGCCCCACTGCACAGGACCTGGCCTAGCACCAGTGTGGCTCATTCCTGAAGGTGGAGTAGCTCCAGGTGCAGCTTTGCACCTCTGTTGTGCATTTGTGAGTTTGTGTGGCCCCTGTCCCCCCAGCCCTGTGGGGCACCACCCAACCTGCAGAGTTTCTGTACACAGCCCCTGAGCTGGGCCCAGTCACTCCCAGGGGCTGTGGTGCTCTGAGCCCTGCTCCCTCCAGCAGCAACCCTGCCTCCACTGCAGGCATGAGGGACACGGACACTCCACCCCCTGCCCTGTGCCTACACCCATCTGACACTGCACTCTTAGTGTCTCCTCTTTGGACACTGCCTCCTTGAAGAAAAGGACACACAGCCAGGTCAGGGCACGCCTGTGGTGCAAGGGTTTCCCAAAAGGTACCTTTAATGTGTTTGCAGCAGCAGCAAGCAGTCAGTGCTAGTTTTGGCACCCGGAGTTAGATGTGCAGCACTACACATTAGACACCAAGTCATCCCACCCCAACATTTGATCCATAGGAGCAGAGAAAGTGAACTAAAACAGGACTATGAGCACATACAAAATCAAGTTATTTGTGTTCTATCACACTTCCAGCTCGTAATATTAGAAAAATAAACTTAAGACAGGAACTACAACACATTTTCATTGCCAGCTGGCAAGAGTTTAAAACCCATGAGACCCACCCCCCCCCCCAAACTGTTGTTGTTGTACAAAGATCAGCTCACTCAGAGTAACAAAACTGCTGTACAGAAAGCATGCTCTGCGTTCTCCTGAAAACACTTGGGAGTCAGAATCTTTTCCCACCCTAGAAAGTCTGGGTGTGTCATGTCCAGAAACCCTATGCAGCTCTAAGGAAGGTGGTGCAGACTAACTCACACTATTGCAGCAGGGGCAGCAGCTCACCTGTGGGGGCAATCCACTGTCCCACTCGGGCTCTAGAAACTCCAAGGCTGTCTCTTTGTTTCAATAACCATTTATCTGCCATTTGCATTTCAACAGACAAAATACTCTGCTGAGTATATAAAAACTGTTATAAAAAGGCAATTGTAAAAGATAAGGTATTAGCAGAGGCATGTCAGCTTTTTTAATAAAAAAAATAGCCATTATATCTATTTAAATAAGGCTTCTTGTTACAGATTGTTCCAGTTACTGAAGGAAACCAAGGCCTGATGAAAGAAAAAAACATTATCCCCCACAAATGTTACCCTTCCTGCCCCAAGAACACACCTCCAAGAAGTCATCCAATGTGCAAACTGACAAATACTGGGGGAAGCTCCTGAAATGATATGCCCAGTCTAGTTTCTCTTGCATTATCATCAAAATCTTAAAACAAAACCAAAACCTTTAAAGTTCTAAAATACACAAAAAACCCTTCATCTCAATATTTTTTCCAAAACAAATATATACAGCACGTTAATATGCAATATGCAAAAGCTCTGTGTTGCTGTTGGCAACATCTATGCCCTCCCCACCCCTATTCACAGGTGTACCTCTAACTGAAAGACAATTACATCACTAAGCCTGTTAGTTTGAAAAGGGAATTTAATTCACTTAAAACTTGTAAATTTTGGTATAGGGGCTCCACTCATTTGACTCTGGATTATAGACCTCAAGTGTGTTCAAGAACTCATTGCCATCAAAGCCCCCCACTGCATAAATGGTGTTGGCCACGGTGGTGATGCCGGCGTTGCTCCTGGGCGTGGTCATGCTGCCCATCATCTTCCACTCGTTCCTGGCAGGGTCGTACATCTCCACGCAGTTCACCGCGTGCGCGCCGTCAAATCCTCCAGCCACAAAGAGCTTGCCTGTGTGAGGAAAGGAGCCACGCTCACTACTGAGCACCAGCTGGCCCTGTGCTCCCCCAGGAGGCTCAACAAAGACCCAAGGGACTCTGGTGTTGTCGCAGATCTTTGTCTGGTCAAGGTCTGTGCTTACAGGAGCAATCTGCTTTGGGTCTTCTGCCCGTGACAGCTGACAGGAATTTGATTCAGAGTAAGAGCCAAGCCCCAATTCAAACAGGTGCAGCTCTGAAAGCTGCACAGTGGCATTTTCAGAACAAAGGGGTGGGGTGAATGCCCCACAACCAAGAGGGTTTTGCTTTTTCATTAAAACTGGGCATTTAACCAGGCTCCTACTGTATTGTTTCCTGGCCATAAAGGAGCACAACTTTGTATTCTACTTGCATCAGAACAAACATGAAAGGCCCTGAGGCAGCAGCCCCAGCCCTACCATCACGGACAGCCACGCCGGCACCGCGCCGTGCCACGTTCATGGGTGCCATCAGGGTCCAGGTGTTGTTCTCGGGGTTGTAGCGCTCCACGCTGTTGAGGCAGTTCCAGGACTCGGCCCCGCCGATGATGTACAGGTACCCCCCCAGCTCACACACAGCCGACTGGTGCCTCCCTGCAACCAAAGCTGGCACAGTCAGCCACCAGCAACAGCCCACAGCAGCAGCGACTCCAAGGGGCTTTGCTTTGGTGCAGTTCTGCAGTTGCCCTTTTCTCCCCATCCCTGCCCAGCTCCCCAACAAACTTACGGATGTTAAGGGGAGCACAGCTCGTCCAAGCCTTTGTTACAGGATCAAACACATCACAGTTCTTCAGTCCTTTCTGGCCATAGGGATCAGAACCACCCACAATGTACAGCTTTCCGTTCAGGGCACACACTCCTGTTGACAGAGGAAAGAATGGCAAGTGAGTAAGAACTGGCTGAGTCTCCAGCCCCCAGCTGAGTGCTGCAGAGGCCTCACCTGCGTTGCAGCGGTTGGTCCGCAGCTCGGGAACAGGGGTCCAGTCATCAATCTCGGGCTCGTACATCTCTCCACAGCTCAAGTCATCCGAGTGGCCGTTCGACCCACCCACGACATACAGCTGCCCCTGAGAGAACAAACCAACACCCGTCACCTCTCAGCACACCCGTCAGCTCGTGAGCACTCAGGTAACCATGGAACTACAAATAAACAACTTCTAGAGCCACTCTCTTCAGCTCAGCCCAGGTGGGATCCCCCAGGCTTGCTCCCCACCCCACACACCATCAGCACTGCCATCTGGAACCGGGCCCTCGGCGTCCTCATGGGCGCGATGAACGTCCAGGCGTCCTTCTCGGGGTCGTAGCACTCCACGGTGCGCAGGCACTCCTCCCTGTTGTAGCCCCCTGCAAGCGAGAGGTTACTGGCCGCACATTCAGAGGCAGCGGCCCACCCGCGGCCCGGCGGCCCTGCCCCGGCTCACCCGCAGCGATGAGCCTGCCGTTCAGCTCGGCCGTGCCCAGCCCCGAGCGCGCGTACTGCATGGGCGACATGGGCTTCTCCACGAGGTCGCTGGGCTGCAGCTCGAAGCTCAGGCTCTTCAGCAGCCGCGGGGTGCTCGAGGGGGAGCTCTGGGGGCTGTTGCGGCCGTGCAGGAAGATCACGCACAGCACCCCGTCCAGCACGGCCAGGCACAGGTACGTGTTACCTGCGGGGACAGCACACCGCCACCGTCAGCTGCGTGAAGGGGGGGACTGAGCTGGATGCCAGAGGGGCTCTGCTGGTTGTGCCACTCCCCTTGGCAGCATGGCAACTTCATTTTTTCAGGTTACTGGTTCTAAAAGTGTTAGTTATTGAGAACTGTGCTTTAGATACTAAAAGAGTGCTCGAAGGACTTATGACAGCAACTTGAATATGTGCTGGGAATCTCCTTGCACACACAGTGGAAACAGCTCTGTTAATTAACTATGGCCTGCCTGCGTCCTTAGGATTTTCTGGGAAAATTATGACACACCGTGGATTTAGTTGATAAGGAACTGAAATGTATGTCATCTCAGTTTGGCCCAGGTACATCTGAAGCACCCTACAAATTACTTGACTTGTGTCATCAGTAAGAAGAAACACCTCAGCATTCCTCAAAGATGTGAAGGAAATCCCCAGGGAGCAGAAGGTGGCAGATACCCGAGAGGAGACACATCTGTTAGACAACCCCTGTCCCTGTTACTCACTCGAAGTCTTCTCTGAAGCAATGATTTTCCACTCGTGTTTAGGACTCTGAACAGTAGCATTTGGAGAAAGACTTCCAGAGCAGCTGCTACTGATCTGCTTGTGATCATTCTCACGTGGTGGCCTCTTCTGCAAAATCAAAAGGCAGCTACAGAAACCTAGCCAGAGACTACAGCTCCTTTTACCTCTGCTTCTGAGACACTGCGTAGCTACTCCGGAGCATGCTCGCCTACCACCTCCGCAGAACAGCATTTATAGCACACCTATATTTTCAGCAGAACATCTTGCCAGCCCAGAAACAGTGGCCAAAAACCAACCTACACTTTTCTCCTGGAACTTACTTTATGCTGTGACTGCAGCTTTTATACTGCTGGTGAAAGACTGCAAATCCCTGAAACAAGCGTGCATTTCTAGCAGGATTTATGAATGTAAGGAAAGAACTACATGCAGCTGGAAAGAATTGTGCTACCACATAGGAGCCTCACTCTCAAGCTCTGCTTCTGGAACTTGAGTTAATTACATAATGCTGTTTGAAAGTGAATTAACTATTCTCTTCATTCCCTGAAGACAAACTAATTTCACCTCAGTTCCTCTCTGTGCTCCGATTAGCTGTTTCTTGGATTTTACTCCCTTAATACTTCCACTAACAAGAGCTTTCTTCTTTCTTTTCATTTCCATTTAAATTTATACTGTAGGTTACAGTATTTTATTCTATTAAGAAAAACCTCAAATTTCCCAGTTTCAGCATAGTTGGCTGGGTTGTTGAGGCTCTTCCCGAAGCACAGAAGTTACTGTGCTGTCTACACTGCTCAGCAGCAGAGTTTATGACCACAGTCCCAAGTCTGTGATGCTTGCACAGTTCCCTGGAGCCTGATCTCCATGGAAACTGTCACAAGACTTCAGAAACACATCACCTAACTCAGATAACCTCACACAGAGGAGCTGGATTGCTAAGCTCAGCTCACCGTGACAAACAGTGCACTTGGAATGAGTTTTTTTATTTCTGAACCTTCATCCAATTAACCACTTAAAGCTCTTATCTTTAAATTGCCTCAACAGGAACAGAAAATACAAAGTTTTGTAATTTAAAAATGTGAAAGTTACAATTTTTCTAGGACTGGTGTCCAGGGGATTTTTAGTGGTAGTTCCCTCAACTGTTTAGGAATGTCTGAAGTTGGTGATTTTTCTCATTAGGAAGGATTTGTAGAAAAACACTGACAAGTCCTAGTCTTAATTCTAAAAATTAAATTTCTTAACATTCACTTCTCTGCTTCTAATCATTTTAAGTGGTATCCAGAGGTGGAGAACCCTGTGAAGGCTTTCTAAAAAAAATTAACAAACTGGAAAATTAGCTGGCTTTTCCTTTTCCTCTCATTTCACTTCTAAAATCCACATTCTGGGATGGACAGTGTTTTACACATTAGCCAAGAATTTCGTAAAGGAAACTTTTTGTATGAACATGTTTCACTGTTATAAAATATTACAATGTATTTGCTTCAAATTCATAAATTTAAACCAAGTTCATTTGTATAAAACAACTGATCATTTACAACTGTTAGTCCTTTTTTATTCTTTCTATCTTAGCCTGTGATTGTACTAAGCCATGTGGTTTTCTGGAGTTCAGAAGGATTACACCTGATAAGAAATAAAAAATAAAACCATAAAAAAACAACCTCTCAAAAAGCACAGGAGTGATTTTCACTTGTTCAAAGCATCAGAGAGATTTGGCAGCTACACCACCAGTGCAGCTGAACAAAAGAAGCGGACACTGGCAGCTGAAGGATTAGAACTTGGATCTGGAATCTTTTTCTGGGCCAAAATTAACCAGACACATTCCCCACTGCAAGCCAAGCAGTCCGTGTTTCTCTACAGTCTCTGGGAACTCTACAATGTCTCAGATGACTTCCTACAGCTGAGTGCTTGTCTGCCTCTTCTTTCTTCTAACGGCCAGGATTGATTTTGAAGTCAGAATTAGAGCACTCTGTTGTGCAAAGGCTGAGAGTCAGCCCAGCCTGCCAAAGAGACAGAAGCTGAGAGCACATCATGGCCTGCAGCAGCTCCCAGCCAGACACCTTCTCCTGATGCATTTCTCCACTACAGCACCTGCTGCCTTCTCTGCCAGCAGAACACAAGACTTCAGGTGTGTTGTAAACTGCTCCAGTCTACCTGGGGTTACCTGAGACTGTCTGCAATTGGTACCTGCACAAACTGAATGTGGTCATCATCACTGCCATACACCTCAGCCTGTCCATCTAGCAGATTTCCATCAAGCAGCTTGTGATCAGCTGAGTAGTACAGCGTTTGCACCTGCAAAAACAACAACAGAACACCCATGTGGCTGCTGTCTCTGTGCTCCTCAGCTACAGGCACATTACCCCAGGCACCACACTGCTCGTCAGCTCATCTCAAGCTCGCACAGTGGCAAAACTAAAAGGAAGCAGATGTCATGGTGGCAGTCTTCAAACAGGGGGTGAAGGTTCCTTACTTTCTCAGCTTGAGAGAAATCTTCATTTTCCATGGGCTTCTGCTGTTTTCCCAGCACAGAAACATTAGACAAGCAAAAGGCACATTAATTTGCAGTTACACAAATTCACAGTCTCATGCAAGTATTTTCCTTATCCCTGCACACAAGTTTTCTGCTATGAAAAATACATATATTTATCTCCATCAAAAAAGGCCAAGAGAAGCCAACAGACTCTAAAAGAAAGGTATGGGAATGAGGGAAGACAACACAAATTTAAGTTCTGGAAGAAACTGTTGTCCACCACTGAAACTAGATGCAGCTGTTTCAATGAAATGCATCTAACTTTCAACATGATCAAAGCTTTTAAATTAGTTTCACCAAGAGGAAATATACACTTGAGATAATACGACAGCATCAACATGTACTTTTGCCTAGACAAGTGTTTCTGGGGATCTTTTGTGTTTGTAATAGCAGATTTTGAAAATTTTGAAGAATTCAACAAGATTTGGTAAAGTCCATTTGCTGGAGCCAATTAAAAATTTTTATCTCCCCACTAATTTTGCCATTAAACACTGCCCAGGCTACATCTACCACTAGTATTCATGAGAAAAGCCATTTAACAACACATAAGTTTCAAAATAATGCATCCTGTAAAGGAGTAAGTAAACACCATTAAATCATCATGATCGTTCTCTGCCCACAGCGGATTTTCTTAGGAGCACTGGGGCAGGACTGCTGCTTCTGTACGTGTCAATACACTTGAGGCTCTTCTTGGTTCTTCAGCCTTGGTATCCTAGTTTTGTTAATAAACCTATGGGGAGATAAACCAACGGGGAGGAACAACCATTAGAAGCTTTTACCTACTGTGCATTTACAAGCAAAACCTGCAAAGGAAAACATCACCAATCTATGGCAAGTCTCAGTACCACCTCCCCAAACTAAAGCAGATACAGGCCACTCTGAGGCTACTATACAGCAACGGGGAGCAAAAAGGAAAGTGAAGACCAGACTGAACAGTGCATTCAGCTCACCTGAACACCCCCCCAGTTTCTCAGCTTAGGGGTACCTACAGCAAAATTTAAATTCTTTAGGGTCAGTTTAAAAAGTGAAGGGGGGAAAAAAAAGAAAAAAAAATGGGATCATCCTTCATATTGGCTTTTTTGGGGTTTTTTTTAATGATTAATCCCAAAATCCCATTTTCTTAAAGACTAACCTCTTCCATTAGATCTTCCAGGCTGCCTCCGTTCTCCCAGATGCTGCGCTGTACCCAGTTGATTACCTTTGTGTACAATTTGCCATTGCTGGGTAGGCCAACATTGTCTTCCAGCATTATTTCAAGCTTGAGGGAGAAGAGAAAAGATTATTTATTCTCTAGGAATTACCCTGTAGCAGCATGCTGTATTCTCTCTTTACCACAGAGCCAGAAAACACCACAAGGAACTTTCAGCCTATGGAACTAGGAAGCACATTTAAACAAAATCACCTTTTAGACCTGGAAAGGGTGACAGCATGTGTTCTCTACAGTTAAAGTTGACAGCAGTAAGAACAGCACACAGATCCAGAATTGTTACATTACTGCCAGCAGTCAGTACACCAAGCTTTCCTGCCTCCAAAAGGGAAGGAAATCCTAGCTGCTCCTCAGGTTGCTTTTTGGAAATCCTGTACCAGAAGGAATTCTACAAACTTAAGCTAACCTTTAACCGTGGCAGCTTGAGAAATTCCTCCTGTTCTGAAATCTCTACAAGGTGTTCCTGAATGTAGCCATCGATCTTGTTCAACAATCGAGAGTCTCCCATGCAGCTGACAAAGTTCCGGTAGGAGATGCAGCTCTGCACGTCCATCTTGGAGAGCAAATAGTCACCACAGACCTGGCAATGAAAGAGCTGCAGCTTAGTGTACAAACACACAGTTTTTATACATTGACATTATCTATCCCAATGTACAGCAGCTGCTTTCTAACTGCAGAGTAGTGGCTCTGCTGTCATCCCCATGCCAGTGCTGTAAAGGGAATGTTGCCTTCCATAGGAGTATGCACATCTTAAATGAAAAAGTCAGACACTTTTGGAAGCTACTGACATCTACATTGACCCCATGCTTTTCTACTTAACACTTATTCAAAGCTAGTTCTCAGGTGAGCTAATAATCCCAATTCTCTTTTAAAGGGTACCCCTATCTGTGGCTAAGGGTATTTCCAAAGTCAATCACTACCAAATTTATGTTCAGGAATGTGTGAATTATTATTTTTCTGACAGATTTACAGGTTGTTCACACTCCCAACACAACCAAGCACATCACTGCTGCCACAGACCTGAAGGTAAGGAATCACCCAAGATTTAAAGCTGTTCTTCATATACAGGTGCACAAATACAAAATGTAATCAGGGAACACCGTGGTACCAAGACAGCTCAAGTGGAAGGAACACATCCAGCTGGCACCAAATCAATACAGTGCTAAGGAACACTACAGTAGCTTTGTGCAGAGTACTTCTTCCACAGAACCATCAGGTTTTGGCTCCGTAACACCAAAAGGTGCAATGCTGTCAGCCTGGGAATGCAGAATGGACTTCCAGAAGAGCTGAGAACCGTACCTGCTTAACTCTCTCCATCTTCAACTTCTTTGCTGCAGAGTATACATCTTTTACCAGCTCTTTATCAGCTTTTAACCTATTAAACAGAGAAATTTGCCTCTTATTATTCTGATTTTTCAAAGTCCATCCTCTCTCTAGTTATTGTGAGAACTACTTACTGAGCAGTATAGGCATAATTCAACAGAACTTCAACAGCTTCTGGGTTGAGATCATCGAATTTCACATGGGAAACTCCATGACAGTCGCTGTCAGTGTTGAAGATTTCAAACAGGTAGGGACTGCAGCATGCCAGCACGGCTCGGTGCGCCAGCATCTCATGTCCACACACCTTTATGTCAAACACAAACAAGCCCATGGTGCTGGTGAGGATTTTTTGTAATTACCTTTGTATTTTCACAATATACAGACCTACTCAGGTGAGTGCCACAGTTCAAACCAATTTTTCAAATCAGCAGTCTCCAGCTGGAAGTTACCATCACTTCTCTCCAAGTGCACCCCGTTTGGGTATTTTTTAGTATGCATTTCTCAGAGAAAAATCTGACATCTCCCAGTCTGTGAAGCAACAGCTTCACATGGTGTAACCCCCACATGCCCCCAGGCACCCCACGGGGGCAGGGACAGGTACCTGGAGGCGGACGTCGCAGAACTGACCGCTCTTCCGTAAGGCGTTGAGTTTGGCAACAGACGACTCGATGAAGTTCTCATCCTCAAACATCAAATATCCGTTGGGAATCATTTTGGTGTGGGTCTGGCTGCACATGCAATGGGCAAAGGTTACACACACAGCATTTTGTTTCAGTGCAGCAGTACTAGCAACACTGTTTGCAAACAAACATGCACGGGGCATTAATGGATTAATGATTTTCAGGGATTGAGGCCACAACTTTAAATGCACCCACATCACTTCAGCAGGTACTGGGTTCAAAACCACAGGATGAATCTGTGCCAGCTCTGTGGGAGCAAGCTGGGAGCCACTGGATTACATAGATTCCCTTCCCCAAAGATATTTTTTGGTAGATCCATGCCCCGCTAATATTATTCATCACCACTTTCCACTCTCTACCACTCTGGTCCAGCTGCATTTTTTGCAGACACAAAATCCAGCTACATTGAAAAATAAGAACTGAGAATTTAAAGTAGCTTGTGAAGTAGAATAGACAGATAAACATTTTTTGTTTAACTTTATAGTAATGACTCAGTATTTTAGAGCAGCTGGAAGTCACGAAAGAACATTATGACCAACAAAACAGACATAACTGAATAAATTCTGAACAATAATAATGTATTTTTAGTCATCTCAAAGCTATAACAACTTCCCCTGAAGACCTCAGCCATACACAAAAATATCACCTCAGGGAGATCAGTCTAAGACTGGATAAATAACTTCAGGAAACTTTTATTTTTTTTTATCTCGAAGCTATTCCATAGCTCCTTTAATTGATTCTTTTTTAGTTAACCACTTTCCAAATAAGAATACTAAACTATTACCCTTACATGACTTAATAAATTTCAAATAGTATTTTAAAACAAAAAAACAGATTTGTAATTTTGAGCTGCTAACACACACAGAAGCACAGTTACCTTAAAAACCTTAGAGTATATGTGGGACTCTATTAATGTTCGCTGTAACAATTTTTATTTCCATCTCAAGTTTAAGAAAATTCTGAAGATCACACTAAATAAGAAAACTCCAAACCAGAAGAAGTGGATTGCAAAAATCAGTAACGAAAATACCAAGACTCCTACAAATACTTCTGGTGTGAATCCACCTATTTTAAATTCACTTACTACTGCAAGTATACAACCCTAAACTGGCAACAATAATCTTACTTACAAACATCCATATGTTGTGTTTTATTAAAGAAAAGACACCAAGATTTTAAATTTACATCATTTCAGCAGAAGTATTAACTACTGTATACACAATTAATTATACAACTTACCAAGCAAATATATGACGGTAAATTTAAAATAGCCCAATGGTATCACTGTGTTAGAACAGAGCACTTGAGTTTCAGGACCTTCTGATAAGGAAGATGTTTATGGAAATGCAAAAGCAGACGTGTGTTTGCAGCTGCAATATGGATTCCAAAACTATCAGGCTTGAAGATGATGTAATATTGTCCTTATGAGCTATAGACATGAATTTCTTCTGTGATAGTCATGCATCATAACCTGCAATAAAGGAGAAGGTATCAAGTAAGGACAACAAATAGTACTGCCATATATGTCACATAAAACTTGATTCACAGTCCTGACCCAAACAAACAAGTATTTCTTCACAAACAAGTCATGGTTGTTTTATTGTTCCTGTTGGTTTTTTGGGGGGTTTTTGTTTTTTGGTTTTTTTCCCCACAAATAGCAAGCAGCCTGAAAAATTTCATATTGACACTAATATATCCTCATGCCTATTAAGAGATCAAGCACATCATCACTATACCCCTGGAGACAAGAAAAGGTCTAAATCAGTGCTCAGGAAAAAAGTTAGAACAGCTAAATCCCATATTTAGCCAACCCCTTAGCAACTCTGCCCTTCAGCACATCCTATTATCATTATTGCTTCCACAAGTAGCTCACAAGTAACACAACAGAAATTACTCCATTTTCTAAAAGAACACAATCCACAAGCCTCCTACCTTCAGCTCTTCTTGTGCTCATCTACTTATAGCCTTCTTCTACCGAATGCCTAAAATTGTCTGAAGATGGATTAAGGACATGTCTGAAATGACTGGGCATGTCTCCAGTCTCCGCTACTTCCAGAAAGATTTATAAAGTTGGGAATCTGTATGACAGCTTTCTTTGGTAAAGGTCTCTGCCACTCTGAGAACAGACCCTTTTGGGTTCTGGCTGAGCTCAGCACTGGCAGTGCAGACTGAGGTGGCTTTGCTGGGAATTCACATGCTGGTGGGCTCTTTATGCTGAGATTTTTCGGGGAGGGGAGAAGAGGAGGAGGAGCAGCAGCAGGGAGGGAACAGGCAACAAACACTCACTCTGGAACTTTCCATGACCCTGGTGCCACCTCAGGAAAACATCAATCACTTCAGTTCCAACACTATATTTGTATCTACAGAATAAATGCCACATTGGGAACTGGGTTTCCTAAAAATAGGTGCAGCTCATTTCTCCTTGTCAAAAACTAAAAGCGCCCTCCGTTGCAGGGAAGAGAACCTTGTGACCGTGGTGCATGGCCAGCACTCAGCCCAGGGGTGACTTTGGCAGGAGCAGTAGCTGCCTGGTGCCTGGGGAGGCTGATTCCTGGGAGCGGCAGAGGGCATTATCCCACCACCTCCAGGGACACTGCCTCCATTCCCACAGCTGGGCACATGGGAGATTCCAGCCAGCAGAGAACTGTGCAGGCTCTGGAGCAGGCACAGCCACACAGCCTGGAGAAGGGAACACCTGCTCCTGAGCACAGCAGCATCCCACAACACAGAACACAGCAACCCGGAATGCCGGGGAGCTGCAGGAGCTGCACCCCTGCACACAATTCCATCAACAACTGCAGTGCCAGTCTGCTTCGGTGGGAAAAGAAATCTCACATAAAGCTCAGATTAAAGAATAATAAATAAAGGTATATTCTTTTTGTAATCCTACCGGTGAGTCAAGAAGTTCTATTTAACAAATATTGTTTAATTAGGCATTTGGCAGTCAACACTTCCCCGTTGGTACAACTGGCATAATCACTGCAATTTTTAAAGCAAGCAAACTTCTCAAAGCAGAACCAAATAGCCTGATGTCCACACCTTCCCCAAAGATTCATCTCAACCAAAAGATTTCAAGTCACAGGACAGCTAGTCAAACTATTCTAACTAAATCCCACAATCAGCCTCGCTCAGTTTACATCTCTGGGCAAGTCTTGTCACATTCTGCTGTAACAAATCAGTTTTATTTCCAATGTTCTAACCCTGCCATACATAATTGTTTGGGACCTTCAGGACCTAAGAAGGTTATCAAAAATAGTTCTGGACTGAAATGGAAGATTTGTCTGTCTGTTAAAATCCTGCTCTGTGTGAGACACCAGTCCCATGCAGATGCATTTATGTCCCTAATGGTATTGTGGAATCTGAATATCTAGAAATTTAAACACCTTAATTACTGCCACAGAGTTTCAATGCTGTTATGTGTGTCATGGCTAATATTATTACTCAAAACAGCATTAAATAGCACAAGCAGATTCACAACTTTCCATATTTTGGAGTACTGCTGCTAGAACACAACCCAAGCTATCAGCCAAAATAGACTGCAAAGTCAAGAATACTGCTTATTTTGTATTAAAGGTCATAAACATGTATTGCAAACAAACTCTTTCCTTTAAATTATTTTTTTAAATCTAAATCACTTTGTCACTACCTTCCCCTCCTTGATTATATTCCCTTATAGCTCAGCACATACAGAACTCTGTCTTTTTTTTTTTTATAATTATCCAGGATTTTGAATTTTTTTAAGCCAAGTGAGATGTTCCCAGATGACTGTCAGCCAGGTAAAGCCTGGTGCCTCTGACACCAACACTGTTCAAGCTCCATCCAAATACACATCTTTAAACACCTTAAAACTACAGAACGATCATCCCAGAATGGGAATAACACATTCAATTAAAGAAAACGCCTACTTGAGAGCAGGAAATGATGAAAAAAAAAAAAAAGAGTAATGTGTAAACTCTGTATTTTTGTTGCAATTTTAACAGTAAGGATTGGTACTGGTGTTGGGGCTGGAGACCCCCCTTGGATCAAGAGCCGATCACCGGGCCCAGGCAGGCCCGAATTCACTGAACATCCACATGGTGTGTTCTAGCACCCCAGCTGTTGTTCCCAGGCACAGGAATGCAAGGATTCAAATGTCTGCCCAGCTGCTCCATTTTAAACACAACCTTGCTGCAGTAATTTTGTTTCCTGAACAAAAATCTCCTGTTGTGCACAGAGATTTTCCTTTGCCACCTGGGTGCACCACTGGGCCGCGAGCGAGTCACGGGTCATCGTGCACTCAGAGATAAACTGGCTGCACATTCCCTCCTTTTCAACTCCTCTATTTCACTGCTGCCCATTTAAAGGTACATTTAAGAAAACTCACCTAAATAGCAACGATACTGAGACACAGTGATCTCAGTGCTGCCCCAGGCCTCTCCCCTGCAGAGCCTCTTGCAGGAGCTGTGGTCTCAAGTGACCACGAAGAGAAGAAGCCCCAGAGACAGTCACCTTGCCCATGACCTAACAACACAGGGACCATCTATTTCACCTCTCATCTTTAATACAGCCCATCGTGCATGAGCAGTATCTGCTGTGCCAATTTTGCACAAACCCTTTAGTCAAATTAATGTACTTCTTCAACTCACAGGTAAAGCACTACTTTGGGGGAGATACTCGATAATCTTTTGATTTAAAGTCAGTACTTGCTGATGTAATGATAGACACTTGATTGACACTTGTGAAACAAAAATGGAATTTAATACCCAGCCAGAGCTTTCTGGCTTGTGACAGCCCAGCTCAGAAGAAATGTAGGTCACACCTATGACTGCTCACAGTCCATTATCTGTATCAGAATATAAAACCAAAGGTCTTCAAAACACTTCTTTCATACATTAGCATTTATTTATGGTAAAAACACATCATATTTTCATGTCTGAGTCTGCATTTGGGCAAAACACCAAAGACAAGACATTTATTAACATACTTTACACTACTAAACTGGCTCAACTTCTTTATACTAGTAATCTAAAGTAAGACTCAGAATTTACAACAATTTTGTTTTGCTTATTCACTTTCCAGTTGCTTTCCACTAAAGATTTAGTCTCATTGATTACTATGACTTGTAGACAAAATTTTACTATTTCACTGCACATCAACCTCAGTCATGCTCCCTTGCCAACAGTGAGGACAGGGAGAGTGAAGATGGAATCTTTGCTATCACTGGTTAGGAATTGAAGAGAAGGACAGAGTATGGTGGACATTTTCCAAAATCTCTTACATGCAGCCCTGGAAGGTGCAATGCTTGGAACTGCCCTCTATAGAAAGCAAGCCCAGAGAGCTCTTCCAAACACATTTATGCATGCAGACTTAAAAAATTTATAAGCAGTAGGCTTCATGCTTCAACGTTACTGCTGTTCCAGCACCAACCCTCAGCTGTAACACTCCAGCTGCTCATTCAGCACTGGCTTCCAGGACTGGCCTCCCATGCTTCTAAACCCTACTCTGGTCATTTGTTCCCTTTTCACACTGGTTCTTCCTTTCCTCTCCCACCTTATACTTTTGCTATTGTTGTCACAGTCCTTATCTACATGTCTTTTTCAACCTTCTGCCTCACATCCACTCTACTAAAATCTGAGTTCTTTCCTCCCCTTTTCCCACCCCCTGGGTTTATTTTTTTCTGTTAACACAGACTTCCCACAGTTCGCCAAACATCTGTCACACAACCAAATCACTGAGTTTTGTTTGTATGTCCTCCTTGTCTTCCACCCCCATTCTGGCCAGTTTTTGCCTTTCTCCATCTCCTGCTCCTTAAGAACTCAAGCTGATGAAAATAAAATCAGACTTAATTACAGCAGCTAACACACAGCTTCCTAACTGGAAAGTATTCCCCGAGTGTTGCATTCTGTAGGCTTGTGGCTACAAAATCTGCTTTTGAAAATTAAACCAATCTCGCCATCAAAGCACCACTTCCTGCTTGCCTTCTTATTTTCTAGCTCTCTGACAGAAAAGATGTAGTGTCTACACACCCATCACTTCAAAACAAGAAAAAAAAAGGTCCTCCTTTCACAAACCACACAAATAAGGAGTGACATGAGACTGTATTTCCATTAGTCTATCACCACACATCTCCATAAGAAATAACACAGATGTTTTGCCTCTCACTGTCAGTATTTTTCTACCCTGCATGAAATTACAGCAGCCAATTCAGGTTTTATTATCTGTGGGAATGCTGGGTGAAGGAACTGCAAAAGTGACGATGCAAAGGCATTTTCTACCTTGAAGCGCCTCTGAAAATTCTAAAAATCTCTGGAAATTGGTGCATGCAGGCAGAAAATAATGCAGACCTACCCAGTCACCCCTCAAAAAAAAAAAAACAAAACAAACAAACTGAACTTTGGTCATTCACGCTCATCAGCGTTCCCCAGAAGCACTAATGCGAGCTGACAGCCACTGTTTTTGTTTTACTATCTCCCACTTCCTAGAACTGGTAGAGATGTCAGGGAGGGCCATATCGGCAAACAGCTATCAGAAGACGTTGCTCATCCCGGAGCGGCTGTTTCCATCAGAGTCCAGCATTCCCGCGGTTCTCTTTCCCCCCCGCCCCCACCGACGGTCCGCGTTTGGGACGAAGCCACTCGGCGGCTGCAGCGTGGCGCCACAAGCGGCAGCGCCCGGCCTTGGCCCCGCACCCGCACGCGTGGGGAGCCCGGCCATTCCCGGCCGGGGCTGCCCCGCACCGCCGGCCCCGGGGCCCGCAAGGAGCGGCCTCACGCCCGGCCGGCCACGCGGACAACAGCGCGGCCCCAGAAACGGCCCCGAGCGAGCAACAAAAGCGCCGCGGGAGCTCCGGCTGCCCTGCGCCCGCTCCCCAGCGCCCAACAAAGCGCGGCCCCCGCCCGCCCTACCTGGTGCCTCTGGGCGCGGACGGCGCTGAACATATTGGGAGCCTCCAGAATGCGGGGGAAGAAGACTCGCGGGCGCAGCCCCGGCTGGCCGGGAAGGAGCAGCGGAGGAAGAGAGGGAGCGGAGGGCGCGGCGCTGCCGAGGGAAGGCGGGAGCGGAGTGGGGAAGCGCGGCCACGGGACCGGCGGGCACACGCGCAGCGCTGCGCGCCGAAGCCTCCGCCTCCGCCGGGCGGGAGGAGAGCGGGGAGGGCAGGAGGCGGCGCCGGGGCGGCCGCGATCGGCTCCGCTCGGCCGCGAAACGAGTCCGGCCGCCCCGCCCGCCGCGGTGCCTCCGCCTCGGGGTGGGCGGGAAGAGGCGCCGTGCCCCTCGGCTGAGGCGGCAGCGCCGGGGCCGTTTGTGCCCGTGCTGGGCACGGCGCTCAGCCGCGAGCGCAACTGCCTCAGTGACCTTTCCGGCCCCACGGCGCCACGAGATCCGCCCTGCCGTGACACTCTCTGAGCCGTGACTCTCCCTTAGCCATGTCAGCACCCCAGCTACAGGTTTCCCTCGGTCATTACGCCTGCTCAGCCATAGCATCCCCTCAGCCACGACTGTCCCTCACCCGTTTGACGCCCTCAGCCATTGCTCCCCTTCAGCCATGCTGCCCCCTCAGCCAAGACTCCCTCTCCGTTATGAACCCCCTCAGCCACAGCACTCTTTTCATCAGTCTGGCCTGTAGTTCAAGGTATCCTATCTGTTTGGCCAAAAAATACCGTGTTTAATGTTGGGAGCTCTCCCTGGGAGCTTGCTCTCTGTGTGAGACCCCTGACAGCTCCATCTCACCTCACCCCATCACCCTGGAGTCCCTCTGGGAACGGCATTTTCCAGATGAATAGCATTTTCAACAGCTGGATGAGAAATTCACCCATGCACTCTTCAGGATAAATTCTGTCTTTCCAGAGAAATTAATTTTTAAACATCCCTGCTGATAAACGAGGGGTATTCGAAGCCCTATCTGTTTGTTACGTGTTTGCAGGCAAGCTCCTGATTCATGGCTGGGCCTGAGCGCTGCTGCAAGATCATAAATGATTCATGGGCCGGGTAAAGTCTGAGGATCTATGTTTGCTTCCTGATTTAAAGTGCCAAGGTCACCTGGAAGGCAGCATACACTTCCCTGTGAAACTTCCCTGAGTGCTTCCTCCGGATTCAGAGGCCGTCTTGGTCAGGAAATAGGAAACCTGTAGATTACATTACATACACCTTCAGTGTCTCAGTTGTGCAATGTGTGTGACATTTTGCCATATATTATAACATTTCTCCAACACACTTCAAAAACCTCAGTGGAGAAGCATGTTTCAAAACACTAAAGTTGAGCCATTCTGAGTTTTTATGTATAAACTGCTTTAAAATACTGAAAATAATGATCTTGTCCCATCAGAAGCAAGCAGAGGCATTAAGCTGTTGGTATATTCTTCACCTGCACATATATCTCAGCTGCAGCTGAGCCCTCCCCAGCTTCTCACCTTGCCTGCAGCAAACAGCAATCCCAACTTCCCACCTCTCTGAGACATTCTTACTGCCTCTTTTCAGCTTTTAAATCACCAGCCACACCTCAGGGCTGCCTTCCCACTCCCTGCTTGCTTTTTGAATGAAGTTTCTTATCAGGGCTGTGTTAATCAAAGCTGGGAGGGAGAAGGAGCTAAAGAAATGATGATCAAATAGAATGGTGCTGGGATGTAACTTAATTAAGTAAATCTCAAGATTACGCAAGCTGCTCTTCCAGTTTTCTTCGGGATGGAGATGTCTTTATGAATCACCATCAATTTTCACTGTCAGCCACCACATGTGATGTCAGAGAGCAGGAGCAGCAGCTTCCCTACAGCACAGTTAGCAGATGAGTGTTCCCAGTTCTTTTCCCATGGACACCCCTGCAGAACAGGGCTAGGCCAGAAGCTCAGCTCTCCTTTGGCCCAGTTGTGTTCTGATCACCCAAACTCACTTCCACGGAAAAAAAGGGTTTTTTTCCCCCTCTGCTCCTTGCTGTGCAATCAACATGAAATTATTTTAAATCATTACAACACCCTTATTCTGGATGAAATCCTATGCTGATGGAAGGTGCTTCTGTGACATGCAAATACCTTCATTTCAAATGGCTAGAAACTTTGTAAAACTTACATAAAAAAATGTAACTTGTGCTAAATCTTAATTGTTTTGTAAAGAAGAACACATTATGGAAAAGGACTAGTGGATTGATACCAAGTGATTGAGTTACTGGGAGCTGAATCAGAACAAATTGTTATGCGTGTGGAGGTTCTGGATGTTCTGCATGCCTGTTGTCTCCTGCCATGGAAAATACAGTCTAATGCCTGGAAAGCCCTCTTGTTTGTCATCCAAATGGTGTGTTCCCCCTAAGTCAGGTGCTTGTAGGTGTTCCTGGTGTGGCTCTTCTGCTGGCTTCCACCATGTGTCATACAAAGATCTGATGTCTCTGGCTATTGCAAAGGCTTAATGTTATAATATCAAACTCTGCTTCCTACAGACCTTTGTCTTTAAAACCACCTGAGAGGGGAAAATACTGTATTTGGTTAGAGCAAAATATGTGGCTTGGACTGCTGCACTAAAAATGGAGGAAATATAGAAAAAATGTCACTCTTAGAGGTGAGAATAAGGCCTTTTTTTAAGTCTTCATAAACTGTGTTTAATAAAATGTGTTTAATTTCATAGTCACATAGTGTTTCTCTGTGGACACAGACTAGCACAACTCAGTGCAGTGCAGCACCACCAGCCAGAGAATCCAGTCCCTGTTCTTAGTTTACAATAGAAAATTGTTTTTATGAATGAACAGAATGTTTTGTGAAACCAAATACTATTTAGTTCAATATCCTTTATCATGTATATATTTAAAATATACGTAGAGAGATATATATTACAGTTGAAGTTTGTTTGTGTTCTGTGTAATTATAACTTACACCAATCTTCTCATTCCATAACTTTTCCTTCCAGCACTTAGAAAGGTTTTTGATAATTCATTCTGGTTGCACAAGTACTTGTGAAGAACACATTTTGTCAGTGCCTTGGCTCTTAGCAGTGACATTTTAATGGTGTTTGGGCTGGGTTGGGATTAATGATCCATGTTGGACTCTTCCCTCTACATTCTGGCACATCATTTGCCATCTGGCTGGCTGATAAGAGCTACTCTGAGCAGGGCAGTTCATCTCCTTTCCTTCTCTGTGGCAAAGCAGTGATAGTCTTGGATAAATTCTTTACATAGGAGCAAAGAATGTAGGACATTTGTAAGCACTAGGAAGGAATATTACAAGACACAGGTTTAGTGGCCATGGCCTTAGATTTTAATGACAGGTTCTCTATCAAATCTCTGTTTCTTGAACAATGTAAACAACTTCCCTCCTTCATTTCAGGAGACACCATTCTTCCACCAGAGTCACCTTCCTTGCTCTGTGTTGGACAGAAAGCCAGAGACTGTCTGCCATACCAAGGCTATAAATTATGTCTTATTTCCATTAAGCAAACAGAAGTCTCCTTAATTAATTCCATTGGATGAAGTCCATAGGAAGTGTTCAGAGAATTCTGATAGAGCCACTAGTTAAGGTTGTTTAAAAAACTCTTCTTCTGACTACCTGTCCTTGAAGAATCAATCTTTCCATCTCAAAGACAGCTTTTGGGATGAAGCCTTATGTGAGCTCCCAGCTGCAGATATATCTTGCACAGGGAAAACAGTTACAATTTTAGAAAAAAGTACAGCTTTCTTAACTCTTTCAAGACAGTTCTCTCCAGGCAACTCAGCAGATCCATTCTGGGCATGGAGATACTACCTTTATTTATAATAAAAGTTATTTTTCCTTGTCCTGGGACAGTATTTAACCCAGATGTAACATCAGTTCAGAAGTATGCATGTGTTCACAAAGCAGTACCTATTCTGTCGTCATTCTTGAAGCAAACAAATCCAAAGCTGATATTCAGATCTGATTCCAAATGTTTGTGGTGACACATTTGTGACTGCCCCATCTCTGGAAGTGTCCAAGGCCAGATTGGACAGGGCTTGGAGCAACCTGGGATAGTGGAAGGGGTTGGAGCAAGATGAGATTCCCTTCCAACACAAACTGTTCTGGGATTCTATGATTTTTAGGAGAGTGGGCTAAAGTCTGATCCTGTTGACTTTGCATGTATGCTCAAGACCTCCTTGAGGTCTCTAGTTTGTGGCTTTCCTATAGAACTTGAAATTTTGTTATTGTTTCCTTAGGGCTGAAAACCTAGTTAAAATTAAAAGCTTTTCAGCTCTGTTAATTTACGGTTGCTTGGCAGCGATATTTGCAAATATTTTCTAGTTGTATATTACAAAAACGCTGACTCGTTTCATACACCTGTATGTCTTTCTTGCTTCCATAAGGACAATAGTTTCTTTGGCTGAAACATCCTGTTCAGAGGGTTACAATAAAACACTTTGCACTTGAATTGTTTGCCTTTCTGACCCCTCAGCTTTCTGCCAGCTTCTGACTGCACGCAAGTAAGAGCTTTGTACTATTTGTCCTTGGGGCTGCATTCACTCAGTGTTCACTGGCTGTACTGGAGCCTGGTAGCTCCCAGTTTGCTTTTTCTTCTTTTTAATTTTCTCCCTTTGAAGCTGCATCATTACTTTCACTCAGGGTTCTAGTGAAAAATCAGAATGTTAATTAAGAATGGTAACAGTGGGGAAATCTCTGGAAGACAAACGAACAGAGACCTGATTGCCTCTATCCCAAAGAAGAGTTGTGCTGGGTCATGCCAAAGAAGGAAAGGGAGATGTGTAAATCCTCTTGTGATGAAGCATCAGGAATTGCTGTTAGGCCACCACAGCTGGAAGAGGCTGCTCCTTGGCAGCAATGTGTTCTTCAGCCTCCTGCATCCCTGCTGTGGTCATTAAGGGATGCCTGTAATTAGGAACACCAGAACTCATCATCATCGGCAGGCTGAGGGCACCAACAGCCTGGGGGACAGGCCTGCTCCCACACATCCTGTGGCTGTGAGGGATATACTTCCTGTCCTCCCTGCTTTGAGGTGTTTTAAAATAACATAAAGGGTGACCATGTAGGGATTTAGCTGCTCTGGTGGGAAAGCAAAAGCAAATGAAGCATCCTGTTCTATCATCAGCTCAGAAAGTGTTCCAGAAAATGACTGAAAATTTATACTGAGAGGTCCATAGCTCCTGTGGTGAAGCTTTTTTTTTTTTTTTTCCAAACAGAACTCTTATTTCTGCTTTTAGAGAAGAACCCAGCATCCTTCAATTTTGCTTTTTAAATTAATACTAACATAATAAGTGATGAGGACAAAATTACTTAAGAGTTAGACTGTGCATTTGTAATCTCTGCACAAGCAGAAGAATAGATTTGATGTCACTTTAACACCACTTATGTGTTCCAGCCATAGTAATATTATGAGTAATTTAATTTTAAAAAGAGAAGAACAATGCAGAAGAACCTTTATGTCCCATGAAAGGAAAGCTGTTCCCACTGTATAGCCCTGCTAAGATAAAGGCAGGTTAATGAGAACTCTGCCTTGAGGGTTGGTTTGCTGATGAGCACAGGAGCAAGCCAAAGGTGAACTGTGCTGTTTCTTGATCAAGAGAAATGAATTAATCTTCAACCTCATAATTTATTCCAAAGAACACAGAAATTTATTGTAACTGTGTGCTCATTCTGTATTATGATGCAGCTTGCAGTGTCTGAAAAAATAACCTTCTGATACATGGATCCTCTTTGATTTCACCAATGTCAGGAGGACATTCAGCACTGGAAGGGGGTTATGTTTAACATTTCGGGCAAGTGTCTTTTATTGGTGTGATTTGTTTCCAGAAGCATCAGTGAGTGCCACACCCAGCCTGTCATAGGTTATAGGTTTTGATAGGGCTGAGGAAAGTTTCCATAGAAATGGGGAAGATAGAGTTTGTGCTGAAATTTTTTCTTTCACATAACTCACAGTATCTTGCATTTCTGTAACACTTTCTGTTTGAAGACCTCAGAGCTATAGGTAAATTAATTCTGCAGCATAGAAATGCATAGGAGAATATAACTATTTAATATTTATGTTTCACTTTTCAGTGGTGTTTGTTTCCACAGCTCAGTGGACTGCATGTAGAGAGCTGTCTGACTTGGTTGACATCACTGAAGTGCAAGGACTGGCATTGCTGACAGAAATGAAGTTTTCCAGCTCTTGAATCTAAAGAGAATATGGTGAAAGGAAGATCAGGGCAGTCTGGACTCATCAGAATTTTTGGGGGACTTCTGCAAGTGCAGCATATGGTGTGTGTCTGATATGTGGGATGGAGGGAGTAAAGAGAGGGAGCTGCAGCAGAAAGCAGATAATGTGAATGCTATTTAAGGGCAGATTACAGAATCACCCGATTTTTAGCTAAACTGCTTCAACCCAAGTGCTCCCTCATGAGATCTGTGTGGGGGTGGATCTTCAGTGCCTACCTCTCCCCCTTGGTGCAGGGAGGTAAGTGCCTATGCCTGCTCTCCTTGGAGCCTGGAAGAGACTAAGGCTCACCAGAAAGGATATGGGGGACAGGGGCTGTGTAAGAAATGTGAGAAGAACTTTATTTTACTTCCTTTTGCAGCAGGATTTGCTTTAATGGTTGGGTGAAAGGAGAGCCGGGGCAGCTGAGGCCGCTCTGTGTGCATGCTGCCTTTGAAAACAGAGCACGTCACTGCTTCCAGCTCCTGTTTCATATTCTGCTGGGAGCTTCTGGTTGCAATGCTAATTCGAGCAAATCTGACAATTTAAGGGGGAGAGGTTTGTTTATAATATCTGTAGCATGACCTGTTTATGCTAAGGAAATCATCATCATTAAAATAAAAGGACACAAGTAATTGCAAGTTTCTCCTTAACAAGAATATATAAATACAGGTAAACAGGAACAAAGTGGTCTTATTTTAGAGCTAGTCAGTGCATATTTTTATATCATCAGGAATCACTAATTACACAGAAGCAACCTGAAGTTGCAACACCTTGTAATGCAGGCACAGAGTGTCTTCATAATGAAAATGCAGTGCACTTTGAAGATACACACATGAGTGCAAACAGGATGAGCACTGGAAGGGTTATGGAAGGTAAAGCAGCACACGGGGAAAGTGTAAAGGAACACATTTGGAGTTGGAAATACTTTTCCTGCAGCACCAGTGTCCTTCCAGAATCTGAATTTCTGCTCAGCCTTGAGAGGGGACAAAAAGGCTGGAGAGATTTTAAATTTCAGCCTGATGGCTGCCAATGGGAATGGACTAGATGCAACAAGAATATTTGACACACATGCAATGTCATCTGCTCTCCTGAGGACTGCAAATTCCACTATAAGGTCATGCATCTGACTTTCTGGCTCCATCCTTTTAGCACAGAGAAGGAGAACCACGACAGGCTGCCTAGTGTTACTCTGGAGTATTAATAGTGTTGTTGGCTGCCCAAACACTGCAGGGAAATGCCCAGCTTATTTCTTTAAATATATATTCACAGAATTCACAAAATTACTAGGTTGGATGAGACTTTAAAAGTCACCAAGTCCAACCCATGCCCCAATACTTGCACTAAACCATGGCACCAAGTGCCATATCCAGTTGTTTTTTAAACACATCCAGGGATGGGCATTCCACCACCTCCCCAGGCAGACCATTCTTTATGAGTCTTGCCATGCAAAACCTTTTCTTAATATCCAATCTGTATTTCCCTTGATGCAGCTTGAGACTGTGCCCTCTGGTTCTGTCAGTGCTGCCTGGAGAAAGGGACCGATCCCACCTGAGCACAGCCACCTTTCAGGGAGCTGTAGAGAGTGATGAGGTCACCTCTGGGTCTCCTTTTCTCCAGGCTGAACACCCCCAGCTCCTTCAGCCATTCCTCACAGGGCTTTGTGTTCCAAGCCCCTCACCAGCCTAGCTGTACTCCTCTGGATGCGCTCAGGTTTATGTATCTGTGCATTTCATTGTGCCCTTCTTACATGTTATATGTACCAGGATAGTCAGGAGAGGAAGTTGAACAATAAACTCCATTTTTATTAAGATGAAATACTCTACATTGACCCTCACATGAAGGTCTCAGTTATTTTACTGTCACACATAAAATGAAGAGTGTGTAGCATTCTGATATGTAAATGTTTGTGGTGTCAAGACAATTGCTGGTATGTGATGGCCTTGTGTGTTTTGTTCCAGATTCAAAGTTCTGCAGCCATCCATCCCTACCAGTCAACAGCAAGTTCCTGCTCTTGTCAGAGTTAAAGGCAGGTTTTCCTTTGAACTTGGTTCGTACAAGAACTGACCCAGTGTGGAGCTGTGGGAAATAATTGTCTGCAGAAGCATTTACTTCATTAATCTCTGAGTTGATTTGAACCAAATTACTCAGGTAATTGCAGCACGTTTTACTTACAGTTTTACAATCTTAATTACCATGCAGGTCTCCAATATCAGGAATTACATGTATTTAGGGAAAAGAGAAAAAAGCATTAGTGGTTTTCTACCATGCTCAGATAATACACACAGACCAAAAAGTCACACAGCCACTCAAAAAAAAAAAGATAATGTATTCGGCTTTTGTTAATTCTGGTAGGCACTAGAGTAAACAAAATAGGTGTTCATTTTATATCAGACTGCTTTGAATTGCTGAGGTCCAAAATTCTAAAAAGAAACTGAGACTGTTGTCTTGCTTTTCCCCAAAACTGATAATCTCTCTTCCTGTGTTGAAGATGAAGACAGAAAATTCAAGAGATGAAGAATTCCCTCTCTTGAATTTTTGCATCTTGTTCATTTATGTCTTGTCTTCTCAATGTCCTTTCTTCAGTAATTTCTATTGCCTGCTTTTACACCACTTGGCAAACTCCAAGGTGATAAATTACCAAGTCTTCAGTAGAGAGAACAATCTCCAGTGTCTTTACTTTGTGACACTTTTGTGTGATGCCTTATCTTTCCTTTTGCATATACATGAAGGGTATCTGAATGTGTTGGATAGGAAAGGGGAAATGGCAGAACCATTTACAAACTCCCTTTAAAATCTGTAAGTGAAACCTGAATCCCTCTTGGGTTTGTGGTCACTTCCCTTTTATGAGTGAATCAGGCTTATGCCCTGTTGTTATTTGGAATTCTACTGTAGTTATTTTCTTTAATTTCTCCCCAGTGTAATCTCTGATCCCATCACCAAGAGCAGTGATTGTAGTCTTACAGCAACTTGGAGAGATTTATAGACCTCATTTTGCAGTTTAAGAAGCTGAGGCTCAAAAAGGCCACATCATTGATTTGAGTTACAAAGGAGGAATGGAGCAAAACTGTGAACTAAATTGGGATAATCCAAGTCCTGTATTAACACTTTGACCCTAAAGCTGTTGTGTTGTGAAGGAAAGAACAATATCTCATGCATGTAACATGTCTTTTCTGTATGACCATTTAGAAGAGGACCACCTTATGAATATGATTAACCATATGATCTACTGTATAATCTTAGGGAGGAAATATCTAGAAAGATTATTATCATTAAGATAAGATTTAAAACTTCAGCTTTTTCAAGTCATAAATAGAGGCTGATGGCCAAAATAACTGGCTGGCTGGCTGCAGGTATTGCTGTGCAGGTATCTTCCTATATTCCCTAGCTACCTTTCTGAAAAAAATTAAATGTTGGGACTGGGAAACTGTATATTTCAGGAAAGAATAGGTAATGGCATGGTCATAGTGAAAAGTTTGGTGAAACCAAAGAAGGAAACATTCGCAAGCTTTCCAGGATTTTGAACTTCAGAATTAAAAAGCCAAACCAAACCAGAGAAAAAAAATCCAAAACCTGCAGTAACTTCCGAAGGTTGATGGGACAAGCACTTCAAGACACACTTCAGTTAGACACAGAGTTACAGGGTTCTGCAGATTAGGGTAAAAAGGGAGCAAAGTGGATTCTACAGTCACCTGTAATTCTGTTCATAACAAAGAAAGGAGAGAGTTTTTTAGGAGGATATAGAGCTGTTTCTGTGAAAATGGAAATATGACAGTCATTACATGTTAGCACTGTTTCTGTAGTTCTGCAAATGCAACTGAAGAAACAAAGGGAAAAGCAATCCCTACAGCCCCACCATGCTTTTTATCACCCCTTGCACCACTGCAGTTATGTGCTGGGACACACTCTAATGCACAGTGAAATCACCTAAACTAGGAATCAACTTTCTGAGGAGTTTTTCTTGTTTTCAACCTGAATAATTCAGCAGGTTGATTTTGCATGAGAATGGGCAGGGACTGGTGATTCTTGCACCTACTTTTGCTCCTACAGACAATGGGCCGAGGATTGCAGTGCTATGTGCAGTGACACAGAGACTACCCTCTCACTGGGGGCATTAGGAGAGCCTGAAGGAAGTGGCTCATGGGCTTGCCTGAGTCAGCATTTTCTGTTCTCAGTTGTCTGAGATGGACCAGTGCCCTAAGGGCACTATATAAATAGGCCTGGGGTTGCTAAATATGTATCCCATATATTTGGATTTACTTTGAGTAGTAAATATCAAAAAATCAGTGAACAGACTACTGTAAACATAAACACCAGATAAAACACTGTCAGGAAGATTGGGAAACAAACAGGCACAACAATATCCATTTCAAGTACGTGCTAAGGAGGAGTTTACTCTTTCAAGGTATCGAATAGAATTTGTGCCTTAAAGAGACACCCAGCATTCCTGCTCTTGTTTCCTGGTTATTTTCAAGGCGTGCAAAGGAACAGGTTTGTGAGGACTTGCAGAGATCTCTGGAGACTGACTTTCAAGGGGAATGATATGGCTGTACCATGCAGTCCTTTTTATTTCTTCTGAAGATGCCTGAAGTTAGGCAGACTGCAGCTTGGATTTTGGCAATTTTTTTATGGATCAACATACACCTCATTTTGTTAAGCATTCAAGATACAGCAGAGATTAATGTTGAACCTGTCACCTACAAGTGACCCAATCTACTGCCAATGCATCACACATGACAGCAAACAAGGTATTTGGGGATAAAGAACCCCCATATAAAGACATGAGAGAAGACAGACTGTATGATTTTTAAAATTTAGGCTCAGATTCCTTTCTGGCTCACTACGTTTGCTGCATATTGATTTTCCTGGAGTTATATAAGGCCTAAAGCCCAGCCCTTTGTCACCAAAAGCAGCACAGCTGTTTCCAGGACCATGAGTCGTGTGTGACTTCTCTTTTTAGCTTCCCACTGGCTTTTTAAAAATACACTTTCAATCAGTTTTGCTTTTCAATACCAAAGAGAAAAAGCAGCAAGTTTTCCTGAGAACTGGAGATCTGGGCAAAACATTAAGTCTTCATATGCTAAGAAAGTTATGCTGAGAAGTTGTGTTAAACTCTGGTATTGACCTGATGTTATAGAATATGGGAGATGTACATCTGATTATATACATCTAAAATTCATGTTGAAGGTTCCAGAATTGTCTTATTTAAGCAATAGAGAAAGAAATGAATACATCAGTGGGAAAAATTGAGAAACACAGGCTACACTCTCACTTTTTGGGAATTGTGTTCATTTCTAGTCAATTAAATATTAAGGTCTATGAAAGTGGGTAAACAAAAAAAAATAATAAACACAGGTAGAGGGTGGAACTGAAATTCTCGTCGAAGTACCTTGTGTAATCTCAGCTGGATCAGCAAAACAGCTGCTGATGACTAAGCCCAGCTTTTCCTTGGCCTCTCTATGGTGTTTCAGAACAGCAACAACCTGGTCTCCATGTACTTGCTTTTGAACCTTGTTTCTGTGTCAGGGATCTAGCCTGGGCCAGCTGTGCCTCCAAAGGGAACTCTGTGCTCTCCTGAAGTAACATCCTCTCATTCCTCTCCTGGGTCTCTGCCGTGATCCCAAGGAGGAGCAGTTAGACATGAGTGTATTGTCCCATTTGTGATCCCAGCACCTCCCAGCTGATCCAGACCTCAGCACTACGCACAGAGTGTGGAGAATCCCTGCAAATTGCCCCAAGACACCTGGCAATCCATGCCACACCCAGGAGATTTCAGGAGTTAAGTTTTAGGGGTTGAAGTTCAGCCTATTTACCATCAGGCTTATCAAGTCAGGAATTTATGGCACCTCTCCTCAATCCAGTTCAGTCTTATGGGTTTAAAGAAGGCACTGCAGTGCTTTGGGTGGCTTCCCACATGTGGTTCTAGCAGGCAGGTACTGGACTTGTCCCAGGAGCAATACTGGGAATCAGGTAACCTGTGTAAAGCACTCTGAAGAGTAAGAGCACCTCAGTTTAGGAAAAATTACTTCATGGAAAGGCTGATCAAATGTTGGAACAGGCTGCCCAGGGAAGTGGTGGAGTCACTGTCCCAGTGGAAAGGTCAGAACACGCTTGAATGTGGCACTTGGGGACACAGGTTAATGATGGCCTTGTGCTGGGGGAATGACAATCTTAAAAGAACTTTTCAGGCTGAGGGATTCTGTGAGTCTAAGTTCTGGGTCTTTGTGGGATGGTGGCTTTATAGAAGTTTAGATGAATTCACATTACTGATTAGACGATATACACATTTCAGATCCTATTACATTTCTGTGATAAATTTAGAAACTCTGTATATTTGCACTCATCTCCTCTAAGGCTTTTGGTCTGTTTTCTGAGCTGAGAAGCAACAAGCAACATACTGACTGCTGTAGGCAGCAGTATAAAAATAAAAATAAATATATAAATATATAAATATAAAAATACAGTGAGAGTTAATGAACTAAACCTCCAAACATTTCTGGAGTTTTATGCACCTCACACACTTGCATAAATTTCAACAAAAGACTTGTTTTTAATAAACATAATGGCAGAGGCATGAAAATACAAGAAAGGCTGAGACATAATTAGACAGTTTCCATATATATTACAAACCTCTCTCCTTTTTTTCAAAGCTTTTCACTTTTGTTTTTGAAATCTGGCAAGAAACTCAAAACTCTGATGCAAGGTTTTTAAGATGGATTTTTCCAAGGCAAAAATCAGTGGACCAGCTTCACACCACCAGCACAGTTTAGACAAACTCATGCATTTAAGAAGGCAGACACTAAGTTTTAAGTCGACTTGTACCAGTGCACCCAGAAACACACAAGAATAAAATATAATTTCTTTTTATCTCTGTATATATATGTGTGTGTGTGTGTGTGTGTGTGTGTGTGTGTATTTACACATATATACCCATGTGTCCAAATTTTATGCAAGCCCAAACCAGGACCCTGTGAGCTGTACAGAGACATAGATTAGTGCATAGGTGGGAGGTATATCCAGGTTCCCTCCCTTGAAGAGGGAGTAGCCACAAGCACAAGTCAGGGCAGGATCAAGCCCTGGCTCTGCCTTTTATAAAGCAATGCTGCTTCTTAGCAACTATTTTCTGCCTGGATGAAAGCAGGAACATTGCAAATCATAAACAAATATTTAGGTCCAGGAAGAGGCCAAGTTAAACAAAGTATTCTTTACCCTAACTCTGTCTGCTCCTCCTTTTTCATGGTAAAAATTTCCATGAAAAATAAGAGGGAGTGTAGGATGCAGAGCCCTAAAGGGGGGATTAAAAAATAAATTAATAGGAAATAACATGATGCACAGGAAGAGTTCAGCCACTATAGGAAACAAATAAGATCTGGAGAGGAGATAAAAATAATTTAATTCAGTCTTTTAGAGCCAAAATTTAAGTTGATTTAAAATTTTCCTTTTTTTTTCTCCATGGGTGGAAGTACAAATACATGTTATTTCTTCCACTTAATGTGGAATGGAGAGGCCTGGGATATATTTTTCAATATATCTATATTATATATAAAAATTTATTTCATAATATATCCCTATAAGGATATATTTCAATATTTTATTTACTGGTATTTTTGTTCTTGTCAGTCAGATGTTCTCATGTACTGAAATGTCATTAATTCGCAAGGATGAGCTTCTAACAGAGCCACAGCTAGCAGCATGGAGAGCTCTTGCACTTGCTCACTGACATACCATGTGCTGACTGGGAAATTAATTAAAGCCCAATTTCCAGTGCAGTTGGCACTCAGACATCATATTTTCAAAGGAAAATCTAATGAAAAGAAAATGAAGTGCCTAAATCTCAGCACAACTGGATGCTGAATCTATGTAGGTACTTTTGAAAATCCCATTAGGCATCTAACTGACATCCCAGTCTGTTTGTAGGGTAAATCCCTAGGGACTGATGTCTTTCTGTGGATCTCTCTATATTTTTTGAGTGCAATATAACTCATCATGGCCCAGTATCCATGTAAATAGCATAAATTCTCCCCAAATGATGAACAAGACAGCCAAGCCCCACTGTTTGCATATCCTGATGAGGAAATTTTAGGGCAAAGAGACTGAACTCTGTGCCTTTTACAACAAAAAAGGCTGATGGATAACTTGTGAAAAATAGATCCCTTTCATAAGCACCTGAAGCTTTTCCTTTTGTTCAAGGCTTAAATACTTTCAAACACCTGCTATTAAGGATTTAATTGTAAATAAATCAACTTTGGGTGCTAAAATTGTGGCTTTGCTTTGAAAATCCCATCAATAGAATCACAAAATCCCCAACTGGTTTGGGTTGGAAGGGATCTTAAAGATCACCTCACCCAAATTCCCTGCCATGGGTAGGAACACAATTCACTATCTCTAATTGCTCCAACCCCCATCCAGCCTGGCCTTGGACACTTCCAGGGATCCAGGAGCAGCCACAGCTTCTCTGGGCACCCTGTGCTGGGGCCTCACCAACCTCACAGGGAAGAATAGGGAATGGATTAATTTGCTGTACAATTCAAAGCAAGAAGTAACAAGAATGAAAAGATAAATTTTCTTTTTATTTCCCTTTATGTGCCTCAGGGATGATTTCCCTCAAGGTTTGATCACAGGTAACCTACACATGATGAGCCCAGTGATGTGACGTGACCAGACATCCTAATTCTCAAAGCAAGAGGAGCTCAGCAGAACTGGCCTTGCAGCAATCCATGAGCTGGAAGATGAGATCAGGTAACTGAATCCTCAGCTCTTCCTGATGCTCTCTGACCCTGCCCATTCCCCAGCAGGTTTGTGTGATTACCTCTGCACAGTCTTGTTCATGCAAAGTAAACACAACCACGTTGGTTTCTCCTGCTACAACTAGAACAGGAAGAAGGAAACAGCAAAGATACCTTGCAAATGGACAAGAACAAAATGGGAAATTTTGCAGAGAAACTTTTGAAAATCACTGAATCTTTAGGATCTGGGTGATGATTTTCCTGTAAAACAGCAGGGGACAGAAAACATTTGGAATTCTTCATACAATTATGGTGCTTTTTAACTTCCACTAAGAACAGAGTGACATGCTCATATGTTTAAGGCATTTTTGCTGTAGCATTTCTAACTCTACAATTATCCTGCTCTGGCCCCGAGGGCTGCTCTTGTACAAACCCATGTTGACATAGTCACTAATCTTTGGAGGGCTTTGAGCAGGGAAATGATCAGTAAGATGGAGGCATGTCTGCAGAAAGCAGTCTGTGGACATGATGCCATCAGAAGCAATAAGCAACACAAAAACACATATTTGCTGCTTATGTTCCTGTTTTGAACTCATGATATCAAATGCTGTAAAAACCTTGAAGAAGTTGTGCTGTTACTTTTAAGTTAAGGTGGTGTTGTCACTAAATATCAAATGGGCTTTGATTAGAGGCAGTTCAGTGCTATCAGTTCTGTTTAAGAGACATGGAACACTGCTAGACTTCATGATGATGCTCCTGATACCACTGCCCCTAAAAGATAAATTAAACTTCTAAAAAGTACCTTTTAAAAATAATTCTGGTTCAAAGAGAAACATCAGTTTTCTGGGAAATATCTTTTCAGGGATAAATCACACTGCTGTGTGAAAGGGAGGGAGGGTGTCTGCATTGCTGACGGTGACAGCAGCTTTCAGTTTCATGACATTGATGCTATCCTTGAGTCTGAAAATGGCTGGCAAAAGACTTCTGGCTGACTGGAGGAGACTGTCACACAAATGCCTGTGGGAAGATGCTGTAGTCACTCAGGCATAGTAAGTCCCTCTCTAAGACAACTGATCCTTGGCATGTGCAAACAGAGCAAACTCAAGCATAACTATGCTCAGAGTGAAAAATGGAAATTGTATCAATTAACTTTGGCTGCATTTTCATCAATGTTTATCAAGGGAAATTATTCCCTGGTGAAAGATAACATCAAGTACAGGGTGTTCAGGAGATCACCACCAAAGCTGAATATTTATGAAAATTTAATGGGGCTTGTAGATTATAACTGGTGTCTTTCAAGGCTGACTACCATGGAACACACAGGGAAGTCATGTGATGGGAAATGAAGTGTACAGCCCCAGTCCATGTGAGCTGATGGAGGCCACATGGCAAAATTTAATGTCAGCCTTCTTGTGTGTGATACTCTAATTGCAATTAGTAACTCTGTGTACAGCAAGTGTCTTAGCAATTAGCTTATTCTGCTTGAGCTTGGGATCAGGAATGTAGCTCAGATATAACTGGTGAGCAGGAAAAGGTCTCCTGAGTTCAAAAGCAATGTGAGAATCAACTCACACACCTTGTCTGTGGAAAACAACAGAGAATCCCTGAATCATTCGGGCTAGAAAATTATTCAGTTATCAAAATGATCCAAAATTATCAAATCCAATCTGTGACTGATATCCCACCATGCCACCCAGCCCAGAGCACTGAGTACCACATCCAGACATTTCTTGTACACTTCCATGCTCATAAACTCTTGGGCAAATTCTTCCTGAGAACAAATGCAAAAATAAAATATTCTCCTAAGCCCTAAAAGCATCAGAGTAGCAGGACCTTGACCTTCAGTGTGGTGACAGGCTGTGGGGAGCCACCCTTGGCTGCCAAAATCCAACTGAGCTGCTCTGCCTCGTATGTAAGGGGCATTGTGCAGCCCAAAAGCTGAACTTCATGGAAGCTGCTTAACTTGGATCATGTCACCCTTCCCAGTCAGGGCTTTGATGTTTAAATGCTCACCTACATGCTGCTTATCAGTGGGTCAATAGGCCACAGCCCAGCCACCCCAGACTCAGACTAAATTTTATGCTGGGTTGGGAGGAAGAGCAAGATCTTACATCTCAGGATCAATATCCTTCATTTAAACTTTACAAAGTGCTAATAAACCTTGCCCATCTTTCCACAGAGGAGATTGAGAGCCATCAATCTGATCCCATGAGTGCTGATATCTCAGGGATGTGAAATAACTTGCCCAGCTGAACTGAATCCCTGGTTTAATCAGTAGGTAATATCCTCAACAGGAGAAGATGTTAGTTTTAAATATTAACACTTCACTATATGAAATCTGTCTCCAGCTGAAAAATAGTTTTTTTAAATGAGAGAATAAATACAAGGAATGCCTTTGAAATGCAAAACTGCTTTTGGTTGTAACAGAGTAAATATTAAAAGTGCTTCTGATGAATAAAACTCAGATGTTCCCTGCGCAAATCTGGATGCACAGCGGTTGATGTGCTCAATACAACACAGACAAAATGGAATGTAAAATAATAATCCATCAGATTCCTCCAGAAAGGTACTCTGGCCCGTTACTCCAATTCTGTTTGTCTTTTTACAAATGTCATCTTATTTCTTTGCAGTCCATTCATACTGGAAGACAAGCTGGTTTATGCAAGTGAATTAGTTTGGTTTGATTTGACAGTGACATCTTTCCTCAGGTTAGTGAGGAGTTATTTCTGTAACATTTCAAAGTTGAAATTTATATTTTAATGTGGCAGTAGTATTTGACATACAGCAAGGTGGTAAAATAGGGCCTGGAAAATGTCAGCTATTATAAGCAATGCTCTATGGAAAGGGATTATTCACTTGTTTGTTTCATTCCAATATTTACAGTTTGAAATGTCACCACTGTGAGGTTTAACTACCTCTCTCATAATTTAGATAACTTTACTTTTTCAGGAATTTGCTCTTATTTCATAGTGATAACAAATAGTGGCACTTTTATAAGCAGCCATTATCTCTTTCCCCCTACAGATAATTTACATTGAGAAAAATACATGGGTAATTTGAAAATAGGGGAATGTGGTTTCATATGTTTCATGTTAAGTCTTCCTTTATCCTTCTATATCCTTTCATAGTTCATTTGGGGTCTTTGGCCACCTGGCTGTGTCTAGACACAGCAGGCTGTGTCTAAAGAGCCACGGCAGAAGCTCTGACAGCAGCAATGGGCTGGCCACCCTTCTCCTGGAAAGGGGGAAAAGACACAGCACAGCTGGGGAGCACAAGTGCAGCCCTTGGCTCCTCTACACACTACATCCATGGGCACAAAAATCACTGCCAGCTGTAGGCAAGGGGGGGAACTCTGAGCACTTTGCCCTTGCTTCAGGTTTGGCTGAGATTGGGCTGATGAAGGGTGGGCAGCAGCAAATCCTCCCTTGTCACTGCTGCTCTCCACAGCCTCCCGGCAATGTCACAGAATTACAGAATGGTTTGAGTGGGAAGGGACCTTAAAGACCAAGGGAGCCAAAGCATGTCAGAAACTTCAGAAGACTATGCAGAGCACAGGAAGAACCTGAACCTCTGAACCTCGACTGAGGTGGTCAGGCTTGTTTTTCAGGGAACTCTTTAGCCCTACATGAAGTACAGTTTGCAAAATACGAAAGCTGTAGCATAAGAGCTTAAAAAGTCCAGGTGACAGTGCTGCTGCAGTGCCCCACAGGCGCTGAAACAATCCAGGGCAACTCACAGAGTCCCTAAGCTCAGAGTACTGGAGGTTATGACTGGTAAGAAATCAAGGGCAGGAAACCCAGATGAGATCATAATTGCAAGTATGAAAGGAAAAAGATGAAAATGCTGGGCTGAATATATGTCCTTATGTTCATAAACACAGCACTGTCTCTATCTTGTGAAACATCTCTATTTTGTGTCTTGGATTTAACCTGAGGCTGTAACAGCTACTCTGGTTTTGCATCATTCATCAGATTTCATCTGAAAGCAGTTTTATCAGTTTATCTCTGCTGACTTCACTGGAATTATGTCCTTATCTCTCTCCTTCTCTCTAATAAGCGATTCCTGAATTTTCATTCTCTCTTTAAGCAGTGAAAGAAATACCTTGTTCTCTCTACTCATATAAGCAGTCTCACTCTTCTAGGTCCAAATTCAGTTTTCACTAAGTCAACACAATGTTTTAAATTTATTTCTATGGGAACTGATCAGACTTCCATAGCACAATCTAAGTTGAGTATCACCTCATATTTGAGGTGATCACCACAAACTTTTGGGAGATGTCAGACATTTGGGCAGTTTGGAAGGTGAAGCTGAAATAAACCAGATTTAGTAGCTGGAGTAACAGCTTCTTACTCAAATTCAAGTAAAATGATTTCACATAAGAAGAATCCAGCTCCAAATGATATGCAGGACATTTCAAAAAGTTAATGATACACAGTCAGATCTCACATTACACCATGAGAAAGGTGGTGGGGAAGGGAAGATAAAAAAATTGTAAATATTTTCATGACTGTAGCTGTTGAAGATATAAAAAACATTATCTGTTAGCACAGTCAGTTGGGAGCATTCTCTTTAGTGAGTGAGTGATACTTCCTGGATGTGCTTCTCTGAAGGAATTCTGCCTCTATGTCTCTCCAGGAAATATTGGATAGCTTATGAATCCATGAGGCAGCAGTAATTAATTGGAGACACTTGAACCCAAGAAATCCCTGGTGTTAGATAAGGGTTATTCAATTTTTAAAAAAAAATCTTCATAGGCTTTACATCCCTCTTGGGTGATGACAATTATTCATGACACTACATTTATGAAACTGAGAGCTTATATGTGAAAGTGCCACTAACCTCCTGAGACCAAACTCATAAGTATAGATGGGAAAATAGACTACTATAGTTGTAAAGAATGAGTGATGAAGCATTACTGAATGTGAAGTATTTTCTGATCACTGACTACCATGAAAAGAATTACTTAAGTCACTATAGCTCCACTGAACCAATGAAATATAAAGATGTAAAAGTTCTGATTATGTCTTGGAGCAGCATTTCTGGAATATTTTCTTTTTGCATGACCCATTTTCAAATCCATAGCCATTTTTATAATGACAGTGCTGAAAGGATAACTAACACAGAGATGAAAATATTTCTGAAGCAAGAAGGATGTTATATGGTACACATAATTTCATTCCCATGGTCTGAGGAGTGAGGTATCTATTATTAATGGCATTTTATGTTGATAAAACAGATCTGTTACACATTGGGTTACAAAAGTTTTAGTTGAGTCCACGTTATTTTATATTGATAAAGCAATATAAACTTGCTCGACCTTTCTAGCAAGGATTCTGCCTTATTATGGCAACATTTTTTTTCCTCCTTTGAGTGTGTCTAGGAGGTTACATTACAAGACAGCAACTCTGGGTAAACTTGAGCATATTTTATACACAAGGAGTATTAGATCAAGTGACTCCACCTGAAGATAAAGGGAACTAAAAGTACTTTTTGTCTGCTTGTGACATAGGTCTCTTCACTTTCTTGTGGCAGAGCAGGTCTTTTCTAGGCAAGGCTTTGTGGGTTAATTGAATTAAGAGAGCCTGTGATCAGCTGTGCTTCTATTTTTAAGTTCCAAAATTTGTAAGTACAATATTTTTCTTGTTTCTCACCACATGCACACTAACGGGGCTGGGAGACCTCATGACTCTTATGACAGCAGTTTAAGAGAGGCATTTGTATTTGGAAAGATATGCTAAGTCTATATCCTGTGAACTTCCTCAAGATTGTTTAGGAATAATGAACCAGAGCAAAACCAATTCAGCAAGATATTTAACAGAAAAACATTGCCCAGTAGAACATAATGAACTGGACAAAGGAGTTTGAAATTTAACTTGAACAATTAGCTTAAAGATATTTACCTAGTGTCAAGGTTTCATAATGTTTTCACTCCAAGGATAGTTAATCTGTAATGTAAATACTATCCATGTATTTGGGAAATAGCAGACCTGATTGAGAATTGTGTATCCAATAGTGAGTATAGTGTACTAAGCCTCCTCTATTTACTCTGCTTTATTCAGCAGTAAATGTCAAGTAAATAATTTTTTTTCCTGAAGTAACATTTTTTCTTCTACAAAGGTCCATAACTTTTAGCTGGCTTGGAAATTCTTGTACTGTTTCATGAAGATTTTTGTAATTTTGACTTGTAAAACAGTAGAATCTAGATCAGCATTATTGCTACAACCTGAAGTTGTTGTGGGCAGACACGTGCAGAACACAATGATTTAATTCTATGTAGCATTCAGTGGTAAAGAATCATTGGTTTGAAGGACGACATTTTATTATTTTCATCTATAAACTTGTCAGTGCACACTCAGGTTTGGAATGGGCTAAAAACCATATAATTTGGGCTAGCAGATAGATGTGATTTCTGTTCTCTTCCAGACAGACAAGGATTTCTTCTCCTAAAAGGTTCAATAGAAAGGACAAGGGTTGAAAAGATTTGAAGACTGGTCTCTTCCTGTCTCCCCACAGCCCCTCAGTGTGCTTCTTACATCAAGGTTTGGCTGATAGGCTGACAGGCAGCTCTCAGTGAGTCCTGAGAAAATCCTGTCCAGTTCTAGCAAGGCTGCCTCACTTACAGAATCACAGAATCACAAGATGGTTTGGGTGGAAGGGACAGCAAAGCCCATCCATTCCCATCCCTTGCCATGGGCAGGGACACTTTCCACTAGCCCAGGTGGCTCCAAGCCCCATCCAGCCTGGCCTTGGACACTGCCAGGGATCCAGGGGCAGCCACAGCTTCTCTGGGCACCCTGTGCCAGGGCCTGCCCACCCTCACAGGGAACAATTCGTCCCCAATGTCTCATTCAACCCTGCCCTCTGGGAAGCCATTCCCTGTGTCCTGTCCCTCCATCCCTTGTCCCAAGTCTCTCTCCAGCTCTCCTGGAGCCCCTTTATGCTCTGGAAGGGGCTCGAAGGTGTTCCTGGAGCCTTCTCTTCACCAGGTGAACTTCTCCAGCTCTCCCAGCCTGACTCCAGAGCAGAGGGATTCCAGCTCTGGGATCAACTTTTTGGCCTCCATTGCACTCATTCCAAAGGGTCTACATCCTTCTTGTGTTGGGATCACACTTCAGAGGTTACAGCAATGACAATGTTAGTGGTACCTCAGCTGGTGCCTGTGAAAAAATAGAAATGCAGTGGAGATTGTATTTTGAAGAGGAAGGAGCCTGTTGTAGGAGGTTATTTAAGAAAACAAAGCATAAATTATAACACCTACTTGCATGGTAAGGGAGAAATATATTCAATCATGCTATCATGGGTAAACAAAGCAAGGAGGTGAAACTAGTAGGAGTGTCTTTCTGACTAATGAGACCAACTAGACTGTTCAGGAGCAATGAAAAGAGGTTTCAGAGCTGTTTATTTTCTCTTGCAATACCCAACATGCAGAGAGTGCAAATAATAATAATGGGAAATACAAACTGGGCTGTAAAACCTGGTATTAATTTTTGTTTTGCTTTGTGTTTCCTAGGGAGGGAATATCTTGAATTTTCCTGGGTGACTCAGCTTCAGTTTCTGTGACAGCTTTTTAACTTCCCTTCTGAAAAAAAAACAGTGACATCTCAGTAAATGGAGGTGAGCAACACATAGGAGAATATAAATGAAAACACCAGAGATGAAGAGCAGTATAATTATCCTATTTACAAAGGATTTCTAAGCAGTCAGTGTGTGAGTAATAAAGGAGGATGCAAGTGTCACTGTATCAGATCTGACCCTGCCCACCCCACCTTCCCCTGGATTTCCATCTGCTTCAGATGTCTGGGTCGCCCAGGCTTTCTGTGCAGGCTTCCACCTGCTGCGAACATGGAGAGCCGATGGCCAGCACAGCTGCCTGTGAATGAGATATCATTGCATGAGCATCTGTGTAAGCCTTCTATCAACCCTAAAAACTTTCTACAAGTCCATTTCCCATTGCCTGCATTTAGGGAAAATCAAGTCATTAAAAGAAAAAAAATATAAGCCCTAAACTCCCCTTAGAAACTGCAAAGAATGGAGCACCACGAGCAGGCTGCTGAGTTAGAATACAAGACCCAGTCCCCCCTCCCCTCTGGCTTCATCCAAGGTTTCTGTCTCCTTTGTTCTCCTATAGCTCTGGCATATCTAGGCCAGCACTTACTAATTACCAGAGAATGGAAACCAGTTGCTGAAAAGTGTTAAAGGAAAATTCTCACATTTAAAGACCATATTGATTTAACAGCAGAAAAAAAAGAACTTTAAGAAAATAACAACAACAACAAAAAACTGTGTTACTGGATAATTGGAACTCAAGCTGGGTGCAATATAAAATAGCACTTCCCAATGCAGCTGCCTTTCACCCCTTTGCCCATTCCTCCGAGCACAAGACACACAAATAGTTACCACAACTTAGAAACTGTCTAGACCACACCTTTCTTAGAAACCTTAAAAAGGTGTGGTCTATTGTTGTCAGAATTACATCAGGTCTTGATCTTGAATCCACAAGTAGCTGGAACCTGCCAGTAACTACAGCAGAGAGAAGAAAGTTCAGAAGTATAAGAAAAACTGTTGGATGCTTACTCAAATAATAAATTTTGCTTTCTTTTTTTCATATACTCATTTATGCTGGAATATACCTTTAAGGTCATTTTCAGGCTACCAAAAAAAAAGATTTGCATAAATGTTTGTTTGGAGAACTGGAAATAAGTTTTGAGGAGAAGGAGGCTGGCATACCATCAGCTACTAACATTATACAGAATGTGTGTCTAAAGGGAAGAATTCCTACTGCTGCAGGAAAAGCCATAAAAGACAGGAAGGTGTTTGGGAGCTGGCAGGGTGCATGTGACTGGCAGTGGAATGCAGCCTCCCAAAAACTGGCCACCAGGTCAGATCTGAGCAGGCAGGGTCAGACATTACCTTACCACTGCCAACAAAGCTGGAATTCACCTGGCCACAATATTGTTAGATGGCCATTTGATAAGGCATATATTTAATTTCACCTGCTCTGGTGGAAGGTGTGATAAAGGGGGTGGAATGAGATTACCTTCAAGGTCTCTTCTAAGCTGACAGAGGCAGCCCAAAGATATGAGTTAGCATTGTTTGGTTCATGTCTGCTTTCTGAGCTGCTTCTCAAATTAGGAAATGCACTGAAATAAAGTTTCTTCCTAAAACAGTTTATTAAAAGATTTAAAAGGAAAAAATACTAGTATATTCAAATTTTCTAAAGAGGAAAAAAATCCCCAAGTAGTCTGCATAAGTTACTGTAGGGCTAGTTTTATCAGTAGATTTGCAATAAATCCATGGGTTTATATATAGAAAAAGAACTGTGTTAGCATTCTGTGAGGAAAAGGCTATTTTAGTCTACTCATCCACTGGGGAGATAAAGCAGACTGTTATGTCAGCCTTGACAGCAACTCAGTTTTCCTGGATATGTTGAAAAAAAGAGTTTTATATCTATTCCCCATATGGAGGTAGAATATGTGATGCAGCCTAAAGCTATTTCGTTTGAAAGCAGAGCTCTGAATTCCTGCAATAAAGCCACGGATGGAAGGGCTGTTGTTAACTTGACAGAACAAGGAATCTGGCACAGTTTAATCACAGCACATTCCACCAGATTAAATTTGCAGTTCTCTTGCAGTACCTGCAGTGGGATATAGAATAACCATACATTTTCATTTACCTGGGATTTCTTCTTTTTGCTGGGGGCCTCTAAAAAGGGCTGTAGGGTAGTTGTGGGTAGCTGGGACTTGCCAGCCCAAGGAGACTCTGGGACTGTGAGACTTTGAAACCTTATGGGGTGAGAAAGGACAGAGATCTGGGGAAGAGTTTGAACACAACAGTATTGGCTGAGTCCACTGGAATTTTTTGAGCAGAATGAGATGATGTGCTGGGCTTCCCTGGAGCTCTGCCAGCTACTCCAGGCACAGGGATTTTCCAGACAGGGGCTTACAATATCAAGTGCAGAATTCCTGTTTCCTTCCTGCTAGCATCCATTACATCAATACATAAAGGTCAGGCAGGTGGGTTTAGTGGAGAAGACATCAGCTGTCCCTTGTCTTCTCCAAAACTTCTATTTACAAGGTCCAGCTGAGAGGAACAGGCTTTAAGTCCCCTCAGTGCAAGAATAGCTCTGCTGCTGCTTTTTCTTTATCCCTGTTGTCTCTGCAGGGGAGGGAGCTGCTGTGTGAAACCTTTCCTCCTCTTTTCTGTCAGACCTGCTTGATGGGGAGGCTGCAGCACGGCTGCAGCTTTTCTTTGTGGAACAACCCTGCTGTGTGCTCCTTTGTTCCTGTCCTTGCCTCTCCATGGAAGATGGGCAGTGTGTGGACCACATGCACCCACTGGGCCAGGGGAACTCTCCTGCTGTTTTAACTGGTGAGCACAGGGGAAAATATTCATCAAAGCAAACATTAAATCAGACTGGTGGAAAGTATGGTGATCACTACAGGTCACAACACGACCAAGAATCTTAGTTGCTACATGTTCTACTGAGAGCTTTGTGTTTGGTTAGAGTAATAGACATTCATATTTTATTGATGAAGAGACAATAACCAGAGGCATTTAGAATGAGCAGGTGTACATGTCAGGGCTTAAATTCACTGAAGGATGTGATTAAAACAATTGTTGCCTCCCTTTTTTTTTCTGACCAGGAGTACTATCTTACTAGTTGTTAGGCACATGTTTGCACAAGATGTCCTGAGTAAGAGCAGAGATAATCACTGCAATTATGCAAAATAATGCTGCTTGAATGGATTTTTTTAATTAACTGTCTTTAGGGGATAAGAATCATGGCCATAAATTTGAAAGGAAGTAAAGGTATTATAAATAATCAAAATAAGTCTGCTCAACCTCTGAAACACAGCAGAGAAGAACAAGGGTCAGGAACTCAGCCTGAGGAGATGGGTCATTTTTGAAAAGGATAATCCTTCTAAAGGGGAGGTCTTCCCATAACCATTTTGAAGAAATCCTAACTAGTAGATCCTCCTAAATCAATCAATAGTTCAACACTTTTATCAGACACAACTATTACCACCAAGACTTGAGCTGGCTTTCTGCAGTGGGATATAGAATAACCACACATTTTAATTTACCTGTCACTTTTTTGGCTGCCTGAGGACCTCTAAAAAGGGCTTCATGTAGAAATGGTAACTTTTAGAGCACCAGTTATTGTGATTATTTACAATATGATTATTTGCTACTGTTCAGTTTTTATTTAGAGTCTTACAGTATTTAATGGACATGGGGAATTCAGTGGTAGGACATACAGTGAATATCTGTGAAACATTCCCACATGGCTCTGTGTCTTTGTCCAAGCAAAACGTCAGTGTTTTTAAACTGATCCAAAGTGGGAATCCTTTGCCTGGCTGCCCTGATACCAGGGACATGATTCCCTTCTTCGGATCACTTTGCAGTAGCTTGAGTCAAACTGAGTTTGTTTGTGCAGGTGGATGAGGACAGGCAGTGCTGCAGAGACACTGCTGTCCCCAGGACAGTGGGGACTCTGTGTGTGTGCAAATTGGAGGGCAGACTGAAGCCCCAGTTTTCCTTTTAATGCTTCAATTTATAATTTCAGTTTTAGGAACCAGGGATCAGTAAGATGAGAGGAGGTGACTCATGATTTCTATGCCTCATGCAGACACCGCAGACATCCCACAATGCTGTGAATCAGTTTAAACTGGGCTTTCTGAGACACTAACATCAGTCAGCAGTCCTGCTTTGCTGTGCTGGGACCTTTCACTTTTGTACATATTTGCATATATTATAACATATGTTTAATAATATACATAATTATATATTATGGTGGGACACTGGCACAGGTTGCCCAGAGAAGCTGTGGCTGCCCTATCCCTGTGTCCATGGCTGGGTTGAATGGGGCTTGGAGCAGCCTGGAATAGTGGAAGGTGTCCCTGCCCATGACAGGGGAGTGGAAAGAGATGAGTTTTAATGTTCCTTCCAACTCAAACCTTTCTATAATTCCATGTTTCCATCATTATGTGGAACAGAGAAACAGGAAGAAAAATTAAAAGTACACAAGCAGCTTTGGTGTAGTGTGAAAATGGATAATAAAAGCTGTCCCAGTTCACTAAATCTTCCCCCCATTTCTAATTGCATTTTACATATCATTTTATCTTGCAGTATCCCTGTTCAGGAGTTTGCTTAAAAATAATGTGAAGTATAAATTCTGGAACCATAATTCACAGAAGTGGATTGAGTTGTGTTAGTTCATCTTCTCTGTGGAAGGATTGAGAGGCCAGAGCCCAGGTGTGCACTGAGGAAGAAAAGTGGTCCAGGTAAATTTGGACATATGGAAAAAAGGGAATTCACAAAGTGTATAAACATGTGGAGGGGTAGGAAAGCCCTTTGGAAATTATATAGACAGAGAAATATAAATATAACCCAAACTCTAACACTGGAGGCTGGTCATGCCAGCTGCAGCCTTGCTAAGGTTTCCATTATACGTACATGATTCCATGTGCTTCATTTTTGGGTAGACCTGCACACCCTGTTGCTGCTTGAAGAATTAGCTTACAAAACCTGAGCAAAAATTCCTTTGCTGCTTCTTGAAAGCACTGCAGAAAAGTAGAATAAAACACAATAAATATACACTTTATTGAAAAAACACTTTGGTTATACACCTTAAAATGCTAATGCAAAAAGCAGAAAACCAGCTGACAGAAAAGATAAAATTGGAACTATGAATGGCCCCTTTGGGATCCCAGCCTAACCAGAGAAGGCTTATGTTTTCTTTTGAAATTGTTCACTACCTGGAAATGTTTATTTAAAACATTTTTCCTGCAAATGTCTAAAAGTATTAATTTTATACTTGTGAATGGTTATTAAGTTCAGTGTATGTGAGATCATGGTCTAAGTTCTCTTGAATTACTTCATGTTTAGTTTACTGAATGTAGCATGTCTAGGGCTGTCTGGTTGCTGCTGAGACAATTTATAAGCCTCTCAAAGCATTTTTCAAAAGAATTCAAATACAGCTGCTTTCAAATCTAGGGGTGGCAGGCTGACTGTTTGTTTTGTCACAATTAGACCTGGTGCTTCGTGGTTTCAAATCACTCCTCTAGTAAATGGCTTCTGATGTAATAGTCCAAATAATTTCTTTATTATGTGTAGCTTTCCTGCAAGGACAGTGGGAACAGTGCCCCCCTGAATAACCACCCAGCTTTTAATGGATGCTTTCCGGGTTGTGTCTGTAGCCCTGCAGAAGGAGCTGGAGGCAAGGTTTGCCATTGAGGAGCTCCATCAGTAGCAAAGAGGCTTCTTAAATTCTAATTGAATTAATTTTCCCCCTGAATATTTGCTTCTGTTGCTAAACAAGTGACAAACGTTACCATGGTAAATGCCTGCCAGGTGATCCCTGTACCTCCTGGGACCACCCAGTAATCCAGGCTTTCCTGAGGGACAGTGGGAAGGGGAAGGGGGGAGTCTGTCAGTGGTGCAGCTGGGTGAAAAGGTCAGCGTGAATCGGGTGTGCGCATAATAATGAGTCTGTGGTGATTAGCGATATGCTAATGACCCAAATTCCAGGAGGTGTTCCTAATGGGCACAGAGGGCATGCAGGTGCGCCGGGTTCATGAGCTCAGCAGTGCAACAGGAAACATGGACTCTGGGAGGAAACCCCACACCTGGGTGAAAGCTCCTTTGTATCAGATTCTACTTTTCAGAAAACAGGGAATACATTAAAGCTGAAAATTAAAAAAAAATTGGGCAGCGGGGAAGACAGAAAATACCCCGAGTAAGCTAAAAAGTGCGAGTCAAATCTTACATGTGTACATGTGCTCCTGCTTCACATATAACCACCGAAATTACTGAGTTTTCCTGCAGTAATTGGAGCTCCTTGGCGGTTGTTTATCTCCCTCACGAATGTCCCGGGACGGATTATCCAGGTGAGTGCCTGTAACCTTGTCACTGAACTGGAGCACGGGGCTGTTCTGTCGGCTCAGCATCCCCAGTGCCCTCCTCCCTCCCTCCCTCCTTTGGCACACGGCAGGGTGGGGGCAGAGGGGAAAGAAATCCCTAAGGATTAAAGCAGTGTCAGAGCATCAACACTTAGTCGATGACAACTGTAAGGATTAATTCAAGCTGGTTAAATCCCTCTTAGCTAGACTAGGAACCAACAAACCATCTGGTGGAAAGAGCAGTATGACAGGGCTAAAGGGAAATACTGTCCGAGTAGGCAAAGTAAAAATAAACTTTTCCATAGACTTTTGGGACTTGCTGTGTTTCCTAAATCTCTGACAGCAAGTGATGGTTTTGAATAAAGAGGATGGGGAAATACTGTATTTTCAGCTCAGGAAAAAAATCAGATTTAAGCTTTTAAGTTGCTATAATAGTATATGACACTTGCTAAAAAAAAAACAAAAGGAAAGACTAGTCATACTTTCTGTGGAAAAAAATCTCAACCCATCCATTGCATTTTCTTGCTAAAGCCTGTTCTGTTGCCAGCCTACGTTGTTCTCTAGCTTCAATGCTGAATGCTCTTGACATAGGCTTTACAGCTCCTCCCCTGCTGTGAGAGAGCTGCTGTGGGGCTCCTGTGTGCGGAGTCATTGAGCCAGGAGTGACCCAAATGCCCAGCTAAGGTCAGTATCACAGCTCCGGGGTTAGCAGGGCTGGCCTGGCTGCAGAGCCAAGCTGATCAGCCTGGGAACCTGCTCCGAGGTTACCCCTGCAGGAATTCAGGGCGTTTGTGTCTGGAGCAGATCAGACAATGCAAACTGGATTGGAGGTGTCTCTCCTCCGTGATGTCACTCGTTGATATTCATACTCGAAATAAGGTCTTGGTGCTGATGGGTTTAAGGCTAGGTTCAGTTCTTTTAGTCTCCTTATGAATAAAGGGATTTATGAAGCCTTGTAAGGTTTTATTTACTCTGTTTTCTGAGGTGCTGCTGTTGCCTGCTCCATAGTGGCACCTGGATGGCTGTGTGTGAATGCTGGTGTCTGTGCATGCAGGCTCACAGACAGGGAACTTCCAAAGGGCAGGCAGCACATGCATTTTTCATTCACTTTGATCTGTTAGTTGTTCCCTTTTTAAATCTAGGAATTCTCTTTTGTTTGCCAGTCATGAAATGTAGAAGTCTTATGCAGCTTATGCTGCTGTTCCACAACAGGGTTTACTAACTTCCTGATTACACAAAGCTTGTTTGTCTACTGAAAGTTTTCTTCCTGCTGCTCCCCAAATATTGCCAGGCAAAGGAATTTATAAATGCAGCATGATGGCCTGTAATCTGATGTAGCAAATGGCTTTGCAAATACAAGCACTGATTTCTTTTTTTTTTGGCTCCTGATAGAAAAACACCAAAGAACTGGTTCACACTTCTCTTTTGAAGGTGGATATTTTTGGTGTGTCAGTGGCAGAGTAAATGTGGACAGGGGAGCCCAAAGGCTTGACTGATAGTTGAAGTGAACCTTTTCTGTACAGGGAAGGTGGTAAAAAAGCTCAATGAGTTTGAGCCTGTAATGAGAGAGAATTGATAGAGAATTACCTCTTCTTTAGAAACAGTAGTCCTGTTCTTGAGCCCAGCCTTACCCTCAGAATTGCTGCTGGGATTGAAAAATGTTTTCTAAAGACACAGTTTCATCACTACTCAGGAGTTTCATGGGTTTTAAAGGATTGCTATCTCTCTCAGGAGCCTAAAATAAAGATAAATGGGGAATTTTTGGATCCAGATTTGAAATAAGAGGATCAAAGGACTCAAAATACCAACAAAGATAAAAGAGTTTATTTGCCAATGTCTGTTGATTCTGAGGGCTCTGCTGAACCCTACAGTATCAAGCAGGAAGCATCTGTGTGTGCTTATCAGCTTTTTATAACACAAAATCACAGGTTTCTGGCATATGCCCTATCAAAGATAAGGAGTAAGACATTTTCACAACACCCATGTGTCAGAATATTGGACGTACTCCAAAATCTGGAGTGACTTGTTTGTGTCTTTCAGCTCAGTTTATGGGCATTTTGAGTGATAGCATTAAAACTGTGTGAGAGGTTGAAGCCAGCCATCCCCTCTGGTTTTGGTAGTGATGAGAATCCATCAGTCTGGTCACTTGTTCTCACAAACCAGCTGTGCCCTTAGCATGATGAATAAATACAGCACTGACTCATGGCAGGGAAGCTGCAGGAGTCCTGAAGGAAAACATTATCCTCACATCTGAGTCACGATAATGCGTCTTCATGAAACATCTTGATAAACCATAAACTCTACAGCAAGATTCACAGTAAGGGTTTACCAATTACTACTAATTAATTCCTAGCTAATGGTGCTCTAAAAATAACATCTCAAGACAGAACAAATACTGTTTAGTTTTTTATTAGATAAAAGACTAATTAAATTATTTTGGTTTTTAAATTTCACTCTGATTTTAGCCAACATAGGAATGCATGTGCTGACTGGGTCCAGTTGGCCACTACTTTGACTCTGACCCAAGTGGCCAGAAGGGGATGGATGCCAAGAAAAAAGTAAAATTAGAGTGTGTATCATACCTTTCCCTCTCCCTTTCTTCTCTCTGACTAATCCCATGTGATCTCCCAGCTGTATTTTTAGGCAGGGCTGATGGGATTTGTCACTTTTATAATTCCAGCTACAGCCCTTGCTAAGCATTTGTCCAGTTGCTTTGGGAGCTTTTTGCGTATTAAAAATGGAAAAGGCAGCAAATGGAAAGGACAACAAAAATGCAGAACAACATCTATGTGAGATTTGATTGGGCAGAACTCCACAACCAAAACACAAAGGGGAAATGTTGTAGCTTGTGGTAAACCTGTACAACTCTTTACCAAAGGATGTTGTAAATGCACAAAATTTACAGTACTTTGAAAGAGCTGAAAAAGTGCTTTGGAAAGACCATCAGCCTTGGTTTGTTCAGAACCCAGCTTCTGCTAACTTCCCTTCCTCTTGCACAAGAACTGGTGCATGAGAAGGATAGTTGATTTTTACTCACCTCCTCCAGGCTATTCAAGAATACATAATCTTCTAAAATATCCCCTGTAAGTCAAACCTTTCCTGTGCTGCAGGGTTTCCACTCAGTCAATCCCCATATGGAAGTCAGTCCATATAGTTCATCGTCTTTACTCTCTTTCGATCCTTTTCCACTTTACATGTTTTGTATTTGACCAAAGCTTCCCAGAGTACTCAGTATGAAAGATCCATATATGTATATAATGGTATAATCTTCTTACGTGTTTCATGCTGTATTGCTTTTGTGAGCACTCCTGAGATTTAACTTTTTGACAGCTGCCAACCACTGATTTGATGATTTTATGTAAGTCTTCATCTAAGCTCAGTTCTTGCTGTGCCCGTTTTCCTGAAGCTGTTCAAAATTTTGATTTTTGATTTAATAATTCCCAAACTAATGAACACTATTTTCATTACAGCTATTTACAAGATTATACTTGTATATGCATGCTGAATTTAATTTGCTTTGATAATTTGAGTGCTTTCAATCTGCATCTTTAGGCATCTGAATATATTTTCTGCATTTGGCCTGAAATGAGGGTTAAATGTCTTGTTATGGCAGTTTGGGGTCACCCCAATCATAGTTGTGTAACACAATATGTGAAACAGAGCTGTGCCATCTGCATTTCCATATGCTTTGTAATGGATAATCAGCAAGGTACCTTCAAGTACTGAAAACATCTTCACACGCTTGCAACTAATCATTGAAATCTGCAGCTGAAAAGTAATATTGGCATTTCTTTTTTTTGCCATTCTCTCACTATAGAATTGGCCACAATTCCTTTACTTCAGCCTCACTAACCCAAGGTTTGGGTCTCTATTTCCCATAGCAAAATCTTTCTTAGCGGTCTCAGGGAAGGAGCTTTTTGCCTTTGGCAAGGCCTTCAGTCAAGGGAGTTGCTCAGTTTTCAGTGTTTGAAATATGCCTTGCAAAAATGAGATGGAGGTGGACCCATGTCAGCAGTCCCCAGCTGGGTGGTAGGAGTTATCAGGGACATGGAAAATAAGGTGTCTGAGGCTTCAGGGAACCATTAAGAGTGGAAAAGACCTTTAAAGATCAACAAGTCCAACCATCAGCCCAGCACCACCACCATGTCCACCACTAAAGCTCATCCTCATGTGCCACATCCACGTGGTTTTTGAACACTGCCAGGGATGGGCACTCCACCACTGCCTTGGGCAGCCTGTGCCCATGTTTTACAACCATTTCTGTGAAGAAAAGCATGAGAATTCTGTTGCTTAAGGAAAAGGAGACTGAAGAAGAACCTAAGTTTTCGAGGACAAAAAACCTGTGGTAAGGGCAAAGATGTTACCTTGTTTTCCCTGTCTATGAAATCTATAGTGCATTTCATGATAAAATGAGTTTGCAGCAGTTTTTCTGGGCAACTGCCATGTCTTCACCACAGAGGTCTGGAAAGAAAGGTCTGTTATTCCTGTTATAAGGCCAGGCAGCAGCTGGAGAGTCAGAAGTGCAGTAAGAACCTCAGAACACCTGGAATACCCACGTCTCCCAGAAATGGAACTAACACTGCAAGGATCAACTAACTGTTGATCCTTGCAGTGGCAATAGTGGTTCCAGGACTGCTGCTGCTGCTCCAGGAGAAGCTCTCACTGTCAAAGAGTTTTGATATGCTCTTCCTAGTGTAAAAGGAGCAAGTTTAAAATGTATTTGATATTGTGGCTCTCTTCTGCAGGCTTTCAAATAGCAAATGCTGTGTGGAGCTGATCCAATTTTGAGTATGAGCGTTCTTTTATTTTTTTCCAGCCCTACCTATAGCAGACAAAAGTAGTCAAATAATACTTTTCAAAGATACTTTGTAGAGAAGAAACCCAGTTACATATCTGGACTTACTGTGTGGAAAGAACATCACTCTTCTTTTCCACTTTATTCTTTAAATTATAATTCCTTTATTTCAAAAAGATATAATTCCATGAACTTTTATTCTACATGCAATTTACAGATTGTTCTACAAATCTTGTGGTACTTTGTTCTTTACCAGCTTGATATTGTTAAACCCAGTAGCAAAATCTTTTGAGGAGCTGGAAAAAAATTTAGGGCAAGCCAGTTTGAATTAATTTCACTGTCTGGAGCAGGGTGTCCTTAAGGATGTAAATAATCTAATGCTTAGAATATCTTTGAAATCTTCACTGTTTGTCAGCCTTTGTTAGATACTCTCACAGACAAGAATTCAATAAGGATGAAACTATTGAGCTTCTGTGAGAATCAAGAAGTTTAATGGAAAGTGATGTGCTTTTAAAGGGGCTCTTAAGAACCCCTCTAATGCTATGGCAGAGACACACAGCAGAAAATGTGTGGAGCAAGTCTCACTTCCTCTTTGGCTGTAACAGTGCACAAGCTCTTGCACAGCTTAATTTGGTGTCTTGCAGCACTGGATGTAAAAATATAAATCTTACTACAACCTTTTCTGAAATGCATACTGAAAAAAGGAAAATCCTGTAAGAATCTCTGGAAGTTCCACTGAGTATCTTTCTGAGATCCTTCTGGGGTTTGTGCAGCTGGGGTAGCCAGGGAGGCACTTCCCAATGTGTAAGTGGGTGCATAGTGACCACAGTACTTGTGAGAAGCCCCCTCTTCTTCTTTTACACTTATTTTGCCTTTTAGTTTCTGTAGTTGCTCTTATTTGGGAAAGCTGTGTCTTCCAGAGTTAGATGATTGCATATATCCAATACTGGATTCCCTTCTTCCATCCCAATCTTGCTTTTTGAGGTTTTACCTTTCTTTCTGTATAAGAATCAGCACCTGAGATTCAGTGACAATAATTATATGGTTTTGTTTCCTGATAATAGGACCTAAAACTAGAAAAATTGTGTTGGCCTAAACTTGTCTGAATTTGTCAGCTGAGGGCACAGTTGGTTGGTTTGCAGAGGGTGGGACTGGACTGTGCCTTGTCTGTGGTGCTTCAGCTGGGGTAAACAGGGTTTAAACTTTGGTTCTGCTGCTGCATTTGTTTTCTACACTTGTAATACATGAAGGACAGTGCTCCTACTGCTTACAGGATGATGGTATTTGTTCTCTAATGTGTATGTCAAGCACTTTGGAGAGCCAAAACATCACCTGCCTGCTACATAGAAGTGATAATCTTATGAAATTGATTCAAATTCTGATCTCGTCCTTTGTGTGAGTAATTTTCAGTTCTTCAGCAGTCATTAGCTATTAAAGAGCTATTTCCAGAGTAATTCTTATTGGTACAACATCGGAATCAGGCTCTAGAATTTCTTCCTATATAGTGTAAGTCTGTATTTGATTTCCAAATACCCATTACTGTAATTACCTGAAAATACTAATATTGCCAAGAAATCAGTGCTTTGGGCTTAAAGTATCTCAGTTAAGATGATTAAGGAATTAGAATTGGCCAGCTTTTGTCAGAGGCAAAGTTCTGACAGTGCTGCAGCTCTATTAAAGACCAGTTGTGTGTTTAACACACTCAGAACAGTGAGGTATGTTTACTAAAGGTGTTTATTTTCCACAGTCATGTGGCTAAAATCTATCTTTGTTTGTTTTAAAACTTTGCTTCAAAGAGAATTCCTTGCCAGGCTGGAAAAAGAGGTGTCCTTTAAAATGCACATTAGGGATGGCTGTTTCTCCTTGGGAAAGGCTGCAGCACATTCTATTTTTGACATACCTCAGGTATTTGACATACCTCACCTAAAGCTTTGTGCCTGAGCTGAAATGTGGCTAGTGCTGTAACTGTCAGGGGTGGATGAGTCAGAATGGACGTCAGCAGAAAGGCACCTCCTACCAGCAGGGTGAAAACACTGTGAAATATGAGGGGAAGATCAAGAAAGGAATGCTTAAAAGAATTAAAAAGCAAAATTCAGCTTCCTCAAAGAACTTGTGGACAAGGTGAAGGGTGCTGCTCTCTCTGGGTATGGAACACAGAGTCTCTAAGGCAATGACTCTTCCCAGCTCTACTTGCTGGCCTCCATGCTAAGATTTATTATTTAATATCTGTTACAGACACTTTAGGACAGTAAATACCGTCACCCCTTCTTTTCTTGGCTTTTCACTAACACCTGGCCAGATGAGGGTCTCAATGAGAGTTTGACATGAATTTTGACCCATGAACATTCCCTCGCTAGGTAAATTAATTGATGGTGGTTCTGCACTGGTTGTGAAGTTAGTTCCTCAGATGATGGTAAGTTTAGCATCACTGTTAGCATCTCCTCTTGGACTATTTTTAATTAGGAGTGTTTTAATTAGCAGCTTTCCAGTACTTAGAGGGGCTCCAGGAGAGCTGGAAAGGAACTTGGGACAAGGGCCCAGAGGGGCAGGACAAGGGAAAATGGCTTCCCACTGCCAGAGGGCAGGGTTAGATGGAATATTGGGAAGAAGTTCTTCCCTGTGAGGGTGGGCAGGCCCTGGCACAGGGTGCCCAGAGAAGCTGTGGCTGCCCCTGGATCCCTGGAAGTGTCCAAGGCCAGGCTGGATGGGGCTTGGAGCAACCTGGGATAGTGGAAAGTGTCCTTGCCCATGGCAGGGGGTGGGATGAGATGGTTCCTTCCAATCCAAACCATTCCATAATTCCAGGATCCTATGATTCTATGAATGTCAACCTCTTCTATGTGCCTGTTTAAACCCTTTTCTTTTCCAAGTCTCTTCTGAAAGAATATACCGCCTATAGCACCCAGGACTGCTTGGAAATGCCATTTTTATTGTCAGCAGAATTGGTGGTGGACTGTGGTAAGCATAGTAAGGGAATACATGGTAAAAACAGAATTCGCATTTTAAAATATTGTGGAACTGATGAAAGCTTTTTTCCTGAGATTAATTTGTGAATATGTAGTTGTTATTTTCCCCCAGAAGTTGCTCAACCCTGTGGCCAGACTATTACTTAGCTACTTTCTGAGCTGCTCTGTGTTAAGGTTACTCCGTGCTGTGCTCCACATGTAGTTAGGATGGAATATCCTCGGATCTTTTGGAAAACAACTGAAGAGAAAAATGCATCTAGACCTCTGCAGCGAGGCTGCTGTCTGGCAGGTTTATGCAACAAGGTCAATAAAAGCTAATTGAGATTGGCCTTTTGTTGCTCCACTTCCGTTTATCCGATGTGTCCCCTGCCAGATGTAGGTTACATTTATCTCCAGCTGTCAATGCCGGTCTGCCACTGCTGACTGTAAATCAATCCAAACACGCTGGTGTTTTCCGTGTCCCTGTTCCCTGGGGCTCAGAGATCCTGTCACATCAGGAACTATACTGAGAGCTGCTACAGAGCACGGGGCATGTTCAGGGGATGAACAACGACCTGGAGTAGATTAATTCTCAAAGTACTAATACCATTCATAAAAAACTCTCTTGGATGATTGAAGTCCTATTTGCCCAAAATGCAGCGCTGTTTCCCTGTGTGTCATCACAGTTAAACACCAGTCACCATTAAATTAACATAAGGGTTTTATAATCACAGAATGTCCTGAGTTGGAGGGGACCCACAAGAATCATAGAGTCTGATATGTTTTAAAAATCAAAGAATCATTGATTCCATTTAATAGTCACAATGATTTTTAACTTTTAATTTATTGATAAATTAGTATTTCTTAGTGACAGATAAAACAACTTCCCAGTTGCCTTGCTTCCCTTAAGAGTCCCTGTTTAAAGGCTCTTAAGATACAAGACTGGTGGGCAATGAGTGAGCACATAAGTATCTATAGCACTGTTATTTCCTACTAAATTGTCAGTGGTTCCATGAGAAATGATTAACATGGATAAACCTTTCCTTGGAATGCTGTTTCTTACTGCTGCTTAATGGTGGATGGTTAAAAATAGCAAACCAACTTAGAACTTCCTGAGCTCCACTGATGAGCTTAAACCTGCATTGCACAAGATTACAGCACTAGATTTGCAGTGGGGTTTGTTTGTTTGCCTTCTTTCTCTTCATTCTTGCAGGTGACCTTGATTAGACATAGGTCTTGTTGTAAATGCTCATCTATAAATTACTCCCCCTAAATCAGAAGCAAAGATTTGTATTTTGATTTCATGCACCCCATATGTTCTGTGGCCCCTTAGGGGCTAAATCTCAGTCGTTTTCCAGAACCTCTTTTCCTCTTTAGTCCCCAGTATTTACTGTGAGCATACAATGAACAGATTTGGTGATTCTTTGCTGCAAGCCCTATGAAACTAAAGATGTGATCTTTGGGAAATATTCAGTGCAAATTTTTGGTTAACTCTACTGGCTTGAGTGTGCTAAGGCTGAGGAGGAATGGCTGATGTTCAGATGTTTTATGTAGATGATCATGTTATTCACAGAGGTTTTTCTCTGTAGCCCTCCTGCACTGAGCAGACAACCTGGGAATCCTTTGCAGGCCAGCAGGCAGACAATGGATACCAGGGTTTCTGAAATGCTGTTGCTCAGTCGTGTTTGCTGACCTGGTAACATACAAGAACCTTTTGTTTGCACTTACTTGAGAAACTAGAAAGATTGCCCTTTTCCAGGCCTTTCTGTTGCAAACAGAAATGCAGTCAGTGTCATCCACAAATTGCTTCCTTGTGCTGGGTCAGATTCAGTATCCAATGCAGTCAACTCAGCGTGAAAATCTGTGGAGTTTAATCTTAAATGTTGGATTGTTCCATTTCATGTTCATATTGAGAGGAAGGAGTGCAAAAGGCAAATGGAACAGCAAATGCTGGTTGGATCAAGCAGTTGAATTCTTTCAGCTGCATTTTTTTTCCCCCAGATTTGTGAAGATTTGGATGTGTATGTTGCTCTTTTTTTACAGTCTAATATTCCAGGCATGGATGAAGCATAGGAAGGGAAGAATCCTACCAGTAGCAGCTACTGCTACCAAGTGTTTTGATGACATTGAGGCAAGCTTTCAGTTTTTCTGGACCGTAACTCTTGCAGCAGGAGAGGAAATAAATGGCCTGCTTAAGAAAATTAACCTTTATCTGTGTTTCCAAGACAACACAGGTAAGGAAAGGAGTTGCTGTCATGCTTAGAAAATGAGTTTGTTGTATTCAAGGAAAAAATTGCTCTAGCACAATATAAATGGTTCTCAAGCAATAAAATAAAACAATAAACCAGTTTTTTATTCTAGATATCTTTTCAGACCCCACTGAAACCCCTCACACAGAGAAGAATAAACATAGTGAAGCCTAGGTGGGAAAGTTACTCTGAAGTAAGACAAATAATTTACCATGTGGATCCCCTTAACCATTCATTAGGTAGTTTGATTCTAGCTCAGAGGACGGTGTCCTGTATTTACCATGAACAAGGGCTGAGTCCTCATGGGAATTTAGATGCAGAATACCAGTCCTGTTGTTTGAGTGCCTTCTTATTTTAGACAGGCAATTCAAATGTCTGCCCGAAATACTTGTCTTTTGACAGGTTCACAGTATTTTAGGCTCTAAGTAAAACAAACAATACTGAAAGGTTGGGGAAGAGGATCTTTTTGTTGTTGCTTATTCCTCATCTCAGTAATAAGGGTCTTGCTAAAGGTCCTACTTATTTTGGTTTTATACACATACATGTATATGTATGTACTTTTTATACAGCTTCAAATTAATATATTTGCAAATCCTGGTCAGTTAGAAGAAATAACAAAACTGCTAGATATGTTGCCATTTCAGTGGAGCTCCTGTAAACATTTCACCACTGGCAAGCAGTTGCTGATCTGTACTTTAAGATATCATGATTTTTTGTTTGATTTTAACCTTTAGTTTGTTTTTAACCTTCTCTAGAGTATTTTTAGCAATTTTAATGACTGTTCATAGACTAAAATCACTTTCTGTCCTCATTTTCCTTAAATAAATTAGGTCTGTTCCAAAAGAGCATCATAAAATAAATGAAAACAGGATCCAGTGCCTAAAGACTTAAGGAGAAGTGAAAGATTTGGCAAGGAGGTTGCTATTAAACTGCTTCTCAAGTTATGCTTTCTGATTACTCTCCCAACTTTCCCTTAGTTTTCTGTGAGATGCTCTGTGAGCCAGTGCCCCTGACTTTCTTCAGTTGAAACAGAACTGCAGAATTCTCCTGGCTCAATTTTATAGGCTCATAGTCTTATTTCCTATAATGAAGAGGAAGATAAAACCAATAGTGCTTCTGGTTGTCTGCTGTTAATTTCAGACTGCGTAACCCAACCTGAGCAATGGCAGTGCTGCATGATTTGGAAGCTTCCAAAAAAAAAAATTCAAACCTTTAGTGTGCCTGATGGAGTAAGATGGGAGGATTTATTATATATACTCCCTTCTTGGGCATTGCAGTTTGGGGCTAAGGATCCCTTAGAAATCTGCAGAAGCCTGGATGAAGTGATCCTTTTACTCTTCTGTGTAGCTTTTTATGATAAAACAACTGTTTGAAAGTGAACTGGATTTTCTTATGTGTCTTATATTCATATATCTGACTTCTATAATATTATATTTCTTGCATTCTTGCATTTTTCCTTGCCTTCCCTCTACTTTTTTTTTTTTGTTTTGTTTTGGATGAGGCTTGCAGGATGAAGTTTAGATCTCTTATATGTTTTCTGTTGCATGTTTTCCTTTTGACATCATTACTTTTACAGAGTATTGGAAAGACAGTTGAAAAAAGACTTTTTGGGAAAAGAGAGGGAAATGAAAAAGTGGCAAACTGACATTTTTATTATCTTTGAGGGCAAAAAAAGATTTAAATAGAAATTTGCTAACATCTTATTTGATGTAAAACTTGGTGGATTTCACAATGTTTGGAATCCTCTTTTCTGGTGGAATGCTTCCAGCTGAAGCAGCTCTTTCTGTGGTTTGCACTACATATTTTCTCTCTGCTTTGGCAGCTGGACAGAGTTCCCATCCATGGGTCCTTCAGCATGATTTCCATCTCCTCAGCCATCAGGGACTTAGCTTGACAGATGTCAGCCAGCAGAGCTCAGCAGGGATTACTGGGAGTGACTGATCCCAGCCTTCCTTCTCCAGCAGGATTGGCACTGCCTTTAGTGCCCTCCCTGACAAAAACCCCTCCAGCTGACAGGGGCTCACTTCCTCCTCTACCTGTGACCATAGAGGGCAGTGAGGAAAAACGTTTGTTCCTACATGTCACCTTTCCCTGGATAAATGTAGGATGGGAGCCTTGCATGGTCACACTTCCCAAGTGCCTTTAGTAATGGATATGGATTTTAAATTAGAATAGTTGTGGGTGACAGCATGGCTTGGGGGTAGGGGAGGGCTGTTGGGCTATTTTGCCTGCTTATTTATTTCCAATTAAATAGAAATCCCATCTGTAATGGGATTATGGTATTTGCTGAGAGTGCCTTTGGGCTTTTAAAGCATTGACTTTCTGACATCACTGAAAATGGGAAATGGGATGCTGGCTTGCTGTAGTGAAAGGAGAATATCTGAATAATTGAGTCTTTAATGGATTGGTCTTAGGATTGTTAGCTGTAGCTGGGATGTATGTTGGAAATGGGCAGGGTGTATAGGAAAGAATTGTTCCCTGTGAGGATGGGCAGCCCACAGGTTCCCAGAGAATCTGTGGCTGCCCCTGGATCCCTGGATGTGTCCAAGGCCAGGATGGCAGTTTGGAGTAACCTGGGATAGGGGAAGGTGTCCCTGCCCATGTCAGGGGGTGGAATGAGATTATCCTTAAAGTTCTCTCCAACCCAAACCATTCTATTATTCTGTGTATAGGAAGGAAGAAAGAGGAAGAAAGTGAAAGAGATGAGTAGAAGGGGGGAAGAAAAGAGGAATTGAAGTACAGGAAAGGAAGACAAAGTGGGGAGAAATATCTTGTGCATTCCCTTGCTTGCTCAGGGCCTGGGCCAACAGAGGAAATGCCACAGCCAGCAGTGCAGTGCCTAAAAAGGAGCCTCCCAAACAATGCTCTTGGAAACAACAGCAAAGGAACAGATCTAAAGGTTAAGATCACCTCAGCTGACCCAGTGAGCAGCTGGTTTGCCAGAGCCCAGAGCTCAGGAATCAAAGGAAGCAGTGCCTACACAAAGGTCTCCCTGCAGACCCCAGGGGACAGGTCATAGACTGCAGTCAGGTGACATGTTGGGATTGAATCAAGTTCCTTGGGAAGCAGGGTTCACTTTGATTCCAAAAGGATCTGGATCAGTCACATTTGTGCAGGTGCTAGAAGGAAATGTCATGCACAAGAAGGTGCTGGGAGGGGGCATCTTGCTGGTCTTGCACTGTCTGCATTTTGGGAAATCAACTCCATGTCACAATGATGGATCCATGAGTGTAAAACAGAAAACTTCTTCTGCCTACTGGCATCCAAAACCCAACAGTATTTGCTAATTCTGTAAAACATCCAAAATGTGCCATCAGCCATGCTCCTAACTTCCCTGTCATTTGGCCTTTCCCTGGAAAAATGGAGATATGGATATCTGGCTTTGGAACCCACAGCTTGTAGTTTGATTATGAGAGGTTTAGTTTGACCCTGTGCCCCAAGGCAGCTGTTCTGCAGAGAAGGAATTGGTGGGAGAGGGAGTCTAAAAGCCAATCAATCAAGGGCTGATCAATAATGCTCAGCTGGGATTGAGAAGGTAAATATCATGTGAGGGTGTGCAAGAAGGAGCATTATTGGAAAAAGTCTGCTCTAGTCAGCATTAGTAGGACCTGATCCAGCTTTGGATGCTACATTTCAGGAGGGACATGGGCTGACTGGGGAGCACTGGGAGGGAAGCATTGAAGGTGCTCAGAGAGCTAAGAAATATGGTTCTCAGGGCAAGGTTAAAACAACCCTCTCTCACTTTAAAAGCAGTTGGAAGAAGGAGAGTGGGACATAAATCTGAAGGTCTTAAAGAGCTGCTGCAAAAAGAAAGAAAGCAGTATGTCTTCTATGTCTAGAAGCAGACAAGACAAAAAAAAAAGGACTAATTACATTAAGGGAGATTTGGAGTGATTTTGGAAAAGCAGTAAATATACTCACACCTTGGAAACAAACCCCAAACTCAGAGGGAGCACTTGAAATATCACTTGAGGATTTTAAGAGTAAGTTGGACAAACTACTGGGATCAATTGTATTGACAGATCCTATGGTCAGAGGGTAGATAAGATAGTCTCTTGAGGATCCTGTTTCTTTGCTTTTTGACCTAATTTTAATTTTGTCAAGACAACTTTGAGTTTTGATCCTGGCTTCCAGAGCATCTGCAATTGTTTTGCAAATTTTGTAAATGAAGTTTCTCCGTTCTCTGCAGTCACTGTATTAAGATGCAACTTTTAGGCTCACCCTAAATGATTCCATCTCACTTCCAACACCCTTGGGGTCTGACAGTAAATCTTCTCCTGATGGCTACATTTGGAGAAGAATTTTTTCAGCAAGTTGCACATTTGTGATTTGGTAGCTACACTCCAGCTGATAGTTCATTCCCAGAATGTCCTGTGGCAATGTGCCTCACCAAGGGAAGGGAAGAAACCTCTGTGGTTTCCCCTCCTGCCCCTGGGCCACTCGCTGCACCAGGAACATGCGTGGCTTTGACATAACTGCTGCCTTCTTGTCTCGTATTTGTTTGTGCATGAGTTTCCAAGGGATTAAAGGCTGACTGAGGGATACATTACCTCAGGTTTCCTTCTACCTTTTCTTTTTAAAGACAGTGGTGTATTTCCTCAACACGCTGCAGGTCAAATCCTGCTTTGTCAAGCTTAGGTAAATAGCCCATATCCCTGAAGGGACGCTGGGTTGGATTGGAGAGGGCCCATTGAGTGAGCTCTGTGAAATAAAGAAATGGTTCAGAAAGATCCTGGATGGGAAGGAATCAAGTCCACGACTGCACTAATGTTGTAATTGCACAGTGGTTGTGTACACTTTTGGGGAAAAGGCAGTAAAACTCATGTTTTTTGTTCTGCTGTAAGTATTTAAAAGGAAATATGAGTGTTTATATGTCCTGGGAGTGCGTCTGGGTGCAATCCTGATTCAGACTGTAAAAAAATCATGAGGAGGAAAGGTAGTGTTTGGGTGTCCTCCTGACTATGTTCCAGAGAACAGGTTTCTGCGTGTCCTGTGTCCCCCTTGGTATAGGGTGTATGCTCAGCTCTGTGTCAACAAGACACAGCCACCTTTCCCTGAAAACCTGCCAGTGGGACAGAAATTCCTGTCTGTGGATTCTTACCTTCTGTGTCCAAGCAGTTTCTTACGAACTTGCTAATCTTGTGGCCAGGTTGACATCGGGATGTGGGTCATTCAAACAAATCAATTTCAGGTGGTTAAAAACATCAACAACAATATTAGCACAAGGAGTAGGTGAAGTGTGAGGCTGAGGGAACACTGTGGAGTCTTGAGAAGGGTTACAGAAACAAGCCCTTACTAACATCCCCAATCTCTTGGTGCTATTTATCTATTGTATAAAAAACAAGTGGTGTAGGTAGCACAGGGCAAGTGGCATTGAAGCAGATCCAATTTTATTTAGTACTCCAGATTTTTCCCATTCATCAGATGTGCAGGACACTTTGCACATAGCTAACAACAAATTGCCTAAACCCACGGGAATCCAAGATTTCCATCCATCTCTCTACCTAGCTGGAGAGCAGCTTTATATAAACTTCTAGAAAATAAAATAAACTGGTTAGTGATTTGGGGAAGATCTTCCAATAAACAGAAAAAAACTGTATTTCTGCTCAGTCTGCATTCAAGACAGAAGTATTCCAACAGGGATAATCTATTTGCTCAGAAAGAGAAAATTTCTGATTGCCTCTGAGGAGGCTGTGCTCATATTTCCCCTTGTCTTTGTGTCTATGCTTACTCACTTGATTTAATAGCACTGCTTGCTATAATATGTAGGTGTTTTTATGGGGTTTATTATATGTTTTTTTATGTGTGGCTTCTTCTCCATTTCTTCCCAGGGTAAAACTCCCTAAGGGCAAACCAGGTGGCCTTTCCCCACTGAGGGCTGTGGGGTGTCCTTAGGGCCACTCAGTTCTGGCTTCCAGGCTGCCAAAAAGAAATTTCCATCTAACCTGGAAACCTCCTGCTGCTCAGGGCTGGGAAATGGTGCTGTGTGTCACTGCTGCCTGGAATGAGCTCTGCCTGTCCTCCTTCCCTTCAGTCCTACAGCCTGACTGCCCTTCCTTGGTGTTTCCCACCCCTTGAGATGGCAGGAGGTGATGTGGCCTCTCCACCAACATTTTCACCTGTATCTCATGTACATCAGTAAATCCACTATGACAAAGTAATTCCACTGGGATCAAAGATCCTACCTGCTGCCAGATACCTGAAGAGCTCAGTAGCATTTTCATGTCTGTTACTGTGCAGTGGAGGTGTTTTAACCCCTGTTTTTTGGGAGCCAAAGTTGACTGTAGGTACATAATCTACAGAACACTCTTGGACAAGAGGCCTGTGTAGGTACAGTTTGTGATAATTGCAGCCTCATCCCCAGTGGCTGCAGCTGTGAGAAGCAGCACTGACAGCAGTGAGCCATGGAGTGCCCAGGGGCACTGAGCAATCCCAAAGGGAACAGAGGGCACACAGTGCAATGTGTGAACGTGAGGGGATACAAGGCTGGGCTAAAGAAGAAGAAGGGCAGATGCTTGCAGCCTTCTGAAATGGTGTGGTGTTGCTGTGTGTGGGTTGCAGCTTTCTGAAATTGTATGGTGATACTCTGTGTACTGTGGCTGTCTCAACTGTGACATGTGCTGTGACAGGTCTGTGTTCAGGCATGCCTGAAAATCCTCTGAGGAGGAAGAGGGAACAGAGTCAGTCTGGATACAGAGAAAATCATGTGAGGCACAGGTGGCTCTGCCTGCACCAGAAGGGTGTGTGCCAGGCTCCCCCAGGACAGAGAGTTGTTACTGGGTGTGCTTAGGGTGGCTTTTAGTGTGCCCAACTGCAAGCAGCATGGTTCATGTGGAAACACCTCCACGGCTCAATGATCATGTTCTGGAGTGGCTATCAATATGTAAACCAAGCCTCAATTGTACCTTGAATGCTCCAAAGGAGGTCACCAAGACTGCAGTGGATTAAAAATTTACTCTTGTAAAAGGTACAACACATTATATAGGGCACGTGTACAGGTCCAATAGGCAGGCAGACAAAATACATGAGACTTTCAGTCTGATGAAATACAGAATATTTGTTGTGTTAAAGAAAAGCAACTCAGAAAGCTTTTCATTTTTGTGAGGGGAAGTGAACTGTTGCAGAAATAGAAATGTAATTAGTTATATAAAGATATTCCTTTTACTACATAAGTACAAATCTAAAGTACTCTAAGCCTTACAGAGGAAATCCCTTAACTGGCAGATAGAGCCTTTACCATGGTGCTGGATTTAGCTGTTATGGAAATAAATTGATAGTAACTCTCCACTTATAGTAAATCTATGTTAACAACACCTAATGGGAAGTTTTCTTCACCGCTCCCCTGTCTGAGACACAGCTGGACATGAATTCAAACCTGTGGCAGTGGGCACTGATAGCCAGTGGCCCTACAGATGGGAAAGCAGCCTTGGTGTGTGTTTCCTTAGGGATTGTAAGGCAGGATGGGACCTGTTGCCAAGACTCCTCTTCATCCTCAGTACCAGCTGTTTTCTATTTAGTGGCTCTAAGCCTGCAGATGTGCTGGTAATGAACCCAGGGCTGGGGCTGGAGTGAGGATCAGGCAGACCCCTGTTGGGAGCTCACTTTGAGTCAAGGCACTGACAATGCCAGTGGGCTTCTCCTGCAGACCAAGTGCTCAGGATGGAAATGGCTGCACTGGAAATGAATTCTCACAAAACACAAGGGAAGTGTTTTGGGACCCACTCCTGCATTCCTGAGCCTGAAAATTCAGTCTAAGCCTGGCAGCAGTGCCCCTGAAATGGCACAATGAGACATTTGTGCATCTACTTCAAACAGAGGCAGCTGAAAATCTCATTTAAAAAGCCTGCACTTTTTAAAAAAGGATAGAAGAGACTTGGAAGCCAGTATCTGTTTCATGTGTTTGACTGAAGTCAGTATCAAAACCACTATGGACTTAAATCCTGTGTACAGCCTTATCTTAACTATTTAGGATTTTTGTCTGTTCCTAAGGAGCTTGATAAAGTGGGGGACAGCAGCACAGGGCATTCCTGATCAGACAATTTCTACTTTAAAAGGCTAAATAGAAAGAAATAGAGGTATGCGTGGGAGTTTTAGATCTTACAGCACAAATGTCCTCAGAGGAAGGACAAGCAGAGCTCAGGCAAATGTTTGCAGATTTATTTTAGTGGCCTAAATGAAACTAGAATTCCAAGCAACCAGCCCTGATTTTATTATGTTCATAATATTGTGAAGGCTTTTTCTCACAGTAAATGTTTTCTTTGTTATATTGATATAAATGACTGTGTTGGTCCCAGAAGGAAAGTATTTTCAGTGTCTGATGGTTTCTCTTAGAACAGTGCATTTCAGTCTCTCAAAGGGTTATTCTGCTGATAAGCCAGGCTGGCTTTGGGGACCAATTGTTAGTGCAGCTAAAGAGCAGGTCCAGAAAAGTTGTCCATGAACAGTTTCTCTCAACTGATGTTAGTTGAATTTAAACACTGTTATTGAGGGAGGAAGGTAAAGAACATTGTGATTCATTGTCTATCAGTTACTTAGAGCTGGGAGGATACACATAGCACAGATTTGGGGGAGATTTGTTATCCTTTTCTTCCTGCAGCAGGAGTTTGCAGTTTCCAGAGAAGCTCAGACTTTAAAGATGCTGGCTAGAGAGTGAGCTGCTACTGATCTTCTCTGGGAGAGCTTTTCATTTTGGATTGCATTTTCCTAACTAGAAATACAAGCAATTCAAATTAGAAAGAAATAATTTAATGTTTAGAGCCTGGGGCTTTATCAAATCATTGGTTTTGTCCTGGTAAGACCTTTCTGTTCTGCTGTTGATGATTTATTTTATTATGGATTGCAGTGTTAATAATTTGCAAGATTACCTGGCAAATTGAATAGATGGTTCAATGTAACATTTTAGGAAAATATCAAAACAAATCAACATTAGAGACTTTGACACACAGGGTCACTGATTCATCTGCTAAAACTGTCAACAAACAAATGACTCATGCTAAAATGCAATAGCTCAATTATTTGGCCAGCTGCTCCAACCGTGTTACAGAATGGATATGAACATCCCTAAACCCATGGTGGTATTTTCCTCCCTCATCCACATCAAGAGTGTTGTGATTTAGGATCAGAATTATAGCTTTTAGTACTTTAAAAACCAAGACAAAACCAAAACCCCACCATAAAGCCCAGCACAAGCTGCCCAGGGCAGTGTTGGAGTGCCTGTCCCTGTGGGGGTTCAAAAACCATGTGCATGTGGCACTTCAGGACAAGGTGTAGTGTTGGCCTGGCAGTTGGACTTAGTGATCTTAAAGGTCTTTTTCGACCTTAACAATTCTATGGTTCTCTAAAAAAATGAGATCAAATCCCACTAGGACTGGAAATGACACTCCTGAATTTTGGCTTCTTTGCAGGCTTATTCTGTGACATTGATCAAATTTCCCAAAAGGCTGTGTTCCTTTTAGGGTTCACAGTGGTTTGTGTAAATGTGAATCATGGCTTATGATCTTATCACTAAAATCCACCCTTGGAGAAGAGGGGAGTGACAGGAATCTAAGAGGAAAAAGCACTTCCTGGCAAGCAGGTGCCTCTGGATGCTTCTGTAGGGCTGCAGCTCTCACTTCCATGCTGTTTCTCAGGGGAAGCACATCAGGGAAAAGTGGCAGCACTGGTGCTTTGCTGCTCTCATGAGAAATCCATCCTGCAGCAGAGTGACTGGGCTGGGCAGGACTTCTGTGCCTGCTCCCCATCCTCTGCCCATGAATTGTACCATGATCCTTCATGATGCATTCTGGCAAGATGGAATTTCTTTTCCTTCTCTGAACCATTAAAAAGCCCTGCATTTTCAGGGGTATCTTCCTCACCTGGACATCTACACCTTAGTTTTATTACTAAGGCCCATGTTTCACTAGTCACAAGTAGGCTGTGTGTACATGAAACTGTTATAGAGTCTAATCATCGTTTAGAAAGTGGATCTTTTTGAAAAAAGAATCCTTAGAATAAGGATCTGAGCATCACAACACGACAGTAACTAGCTGTTAGTCCTATCTGGTTTAAGGACAACAAGTAAACCTGCAACTGCCCGGGGAATCCAGCTGATGTGGGTATGAATTGAGAAGGGTTTTCCTGCTGCTTGTGATGAGGCTATGATCCAGTGTTGCCATGGTGGAAACCTGTTATTTATAAGCATGTTGTTGTAGTGATGAGGATTTGTGCCAGATGAATTCCTTTTATGTTCAAATTCCTCAAGAAAAAAAACATGTTATATGCCTTGTTACTCATCCCTTTTTGCCCTTGGGTAGGACTGTGCAGCATCAACTGGTTTTTTAGTCCTTGTGGAAATGATTGATGGGCCATTGGCCAAAATCATGGATCACATTCTGTCCCTTTGAAATGGACACCACAAAATTCTGGAGGCTGAGTCCTCCTCAGCATAATACTCCCACAACAGTAGGATTTTCCTGAACCTCTGTGTGCATGCTGAATCTAGAAACAGAATTAGGTATGACCTAAATAACCAAGATTACCTCCAGCTGCAAATCTGGGCTTCAAATCTATCCCACAAATTGGTCTGAGTTTCTCTCTTGCAACCCTAAATGGTATCAGTCCTGCCATTGGTGCTGTTCTGGAAATAGGGCAGGGTTGTGTTTATCCTAAACTTGATCTGCAGTTTTTGTATTGCCCTGGGGGATAATGGACAGCAGATGATGAGTTAATTGGTAAGGCTTGCCAGAGCACACTTCTGTATTAAAGCCAAACCAAAATGGCCCTTAAAGGCTACCTTCTACTGCCTTCTCTGTTTTGAGGCCACATGAGATGTGTTCTAAAGATCCTCCAGAGCAGAACTTCCTCTTTCCATGCTTTCAAGATGGCTCTGGGAACACTTCACACTTCTGCTCTCTCACAGAGCAGGAGCTCCTGTTTTTATCTTAAACCCAGCAGTGGGGAACTCAATTGAGTGCTGGGTCTGCAGCAGGAGGCAAAAAAGCTGAAAACTGCCTCATTTCTGGGAGAACTTGTGCATCTGAACACTCAGCAAAGAATACAAATATGCTTATCCATGTGTTCCATGTGCAGGTCCCGATGGAAACACAAAGACATGGCCGGCTCCCTGTATTGCTTAAGAGAAGGGATTCAAAGTGCCACAAGAGAAGCAATATCATTCACTCCCTTATAGTATTCTGCTACAAGCTTGAGGTGGGGGCAGCTTGGGTTGGGGACACATCCTTCAATGTTCAGATTTGTTGCAGTCAGCCGCCCGCTCAGGGCCACAGGGCCCTAAGACAACCACCAGCCCTTTAACCTGGGAAAGAAAACTTACCAGTCCATGTTCCTGATGTCCAGAAGTCCAGCCTAAGCTATTCCTGCAACAGCATTACCTTACAATGCTGAATTCAGCCTTAGGTCACTGTTCTAGTCACTGTGACTGCAGGAAAACAGCTGAAACCCAACACAAAGGAAAGAGAAAGCCCAGAGAATAAACTGAATTTATTAGAGGGAGTTTCATAGGAATGGCTGCTTTACAGTGGGCATAATAATGAAGATAAAGTTGGAGACCTCTAAGGACTCTTTCTGGAACAGTGTTCAGACCTAATCTCACAAGCCCTCGGACAAGTAAATAATCCTGCCTCACATACAGAGCGTCACCTGACGTCAGTGAATGATTTGCAGGGGAAAGGATTACTCACAGGACTCAGGGTTTGTGCATTTACTTTAATTAGTCTCTCTTTTTTTTTTTCCTTTGGTTTTTTTTTTTGGTGGTTTTTTTTGTTTATTTTTGCTTTTTTATTGTTTTCAGTGATTAAGAGCATTTCTGCTTCCACACCCATTTTGGTCAACATAGCAGGTGAAAAACATAAAGTGGCACACAAATTTATGGTGCATTTAAATTCTGTGTAATTATAACACCATTCCATAAAAGCATACAGTCTCAGGGACAATGGACCCAAGTGCTCTCAATATCCTGGATGGAGCAAAACTGAACTTCCGTTGAACAAGTTTATACCCTTTTCTCTCCACCTCAAAACTAATTGCAGGTCATCTGTATGAAATCAAGAGAACTCAAGTGTAGCTAGACAGCATAAATGAGAGTGATCTCATCTTGATATCTTTGATCTACTAATAAGGAGGAGAAAATTACTAAGGGACCTTTGTGGACGAGTTTTGGTGTGAATTTTAACCCAGGGACCAGAGGAAGACCTTGCTAAAGTAGGATCAGTCTCTGTTGTGCAGGAGTCTGGTTTACAGACTGAGCCTCTGTCAGCCTGGGGGTACATCTGCATTTGCAACATAACTGTTGAGTGGCCTTGGTCGCAGGAATTCCTTATCCCTGTGGGACATTGTCAAAGGCTGTGCTGGTAACATTCAGATGGATACTTTCAGTGGAACAGTATGAGCTGATTTGGGATGTTTCTCATTCTCAGGGTGATTACAGTCTCCCTGGCTGGAAGAAAGAGCAGAACACGACCCCATGCTTTCTAATAACTTGTGGGAAACAGACTCCAACCAGGACAAATTGGAGGTGAAATATACTGGTTCTTTAAGGGTGTTTAATTGCTCTACACATCACAAATTGTGAAGAACTAGTTTGAAGAACTAGTTCTGAATAATAATCTGAGGCAGAATGTGTCAGTACTGAAGGAGCTTAATTCTTGAAAGAAGGGAACAAACCCATAACTATACATATTCAAAAGTAACTGGAGAAAGAGGAACCCTCTGAATGGCTCTGGTATGTGGTCACCTTAAAGCCACCAAAATCAAACAGTGAAGTAGCACTGCCAGGATGCTACTTCAGAGACCAGCAAGCTACTCAGAGTAATTTATGCCTTTGCCATCTCAAGACTGTACTGTAAAACTGTGGTAGAGGAGAGCAACTCTTGGAAAATAACACCAAACCTTCCTGTTCCAATCCAGTCATCCATGTTGCAGGGGAACCACAACCTTGTGCCTTACACTGATTTCTAACAGACTTCAGGTCCTCTGGATGGATCACCGAAATTCTTCAGAATCTGCCCCCAGGCTATGGATGAACATGATCCTTGTGTCATGTCACAGTTCATTTTTGTCTCTGTCAATAACTGCTTCTTTGCCCTTTAAAAACTGTTTTTCAAAAGCTTTCTTGTGGCCTGCCTTATTGTTTTATTTTTGTGTTTTGCATTTAAGGTGTCAGAGTGTGCAGTGCTTCCTGTTGTCTTAATTTCACCCAATATTTGTGATCTCTCGAAACATGTGGGATGGCAACTGTGCAAATGATGTGAATTTCTGTTGATTTTCTTTCTTCTCTGTCAGGGTTTAACCTCTCTGTGTAGTGTTTATTTGGAGACTATAAAGGGAAAAAAGGTACATTGAAATTTTGTTTTCAAAGAACCTGAAGGACATCAGATATGCTGTTAAACTCCTTGAAAACATTAAGTTTATTACACAACTTTGAAAACAACAGATACAGACTGTCAGTGTTAGTGTTTTCTTGCTGGTTAAAGTCAGGAGCTCAGAACTTCTGGATACTTCCTTATCTTTGATGGCTACTCTGCCAGAATAATGCATTTGTATTTAAAAAAATAAATAAAATTCCTACTCTAGCAGGAAATGAGTTTTCTTATCAGATCAGGCAGGTGAATATCCCCGCTTTTAGCATGGTTATGCAAATCCTTGCAAAAACTCAAGGAGTAAAGAAACTAAAGGAGGTCAGAACTGTAGGGTGTTGTACATAACTATTTTATAAGTATTTGTGGAAGGTATTGTTGTAACCTGTGAATGAAGACACCATTTGGGCTCAGCAGGAGAGAAGTCTCGAATTTGATGGTTTGGGTAACTCAGAAGGCTGGAATGATTATACAGAGAGCTTCAGCTCCTGTGTTAAGCTAAGAATGGCTGGTTTGTCCAACAAGTTGTTCTGTGGGTTTTTGTTCTTCCTATACTGCAGTCTAGAAATGTGCAATAAATAGGGATTTGTTTTCTCCTAATTTTTCTACTCCTATAGAAAAGCTTGCACTGGATCCCACCATGGCATTGATTTTTATGTTTGGGGTGTTTTTTCCAGCTTAGCTCAACCACTAAGTAAACTAAAAATAACAACCCGTTTCTTTTTGGAAACAGGTTCAGCTGCTAGAAAATCAACCAACCAATCCTTGGGGCAGGACATGAAAGGAACAACATACCCTCATGGCTGGAAGAAACCAGAGTCAGGTGAGGGTAATCCTCTGTTCCATTCAGGTTAAGCTCTGCCATAACTTTCCACTCTCCGTGACTGTTCTTATTGATCCTGGTTGTTCACTGATGTCATTTGCTGCTATTTCTTCCTTTGTTCCAATAACTGTACAAGTAAATAAAGGAGGATTAGATCTTTTCCAGCCCTTGCTGGTGGCCAGGCTTTGAACTCCCAGCCCAGCCAGGGGCTCAGCCACCGCTGGAGCCCCAGTGCGTGCCGATGGCTGCTGTCAACGACTCTGCTCAGTGTTTGAACACAAATCATTAAGTGGTTTATTAGTCCTTTGCACCCTGCTAAACAAAAGCTGGTGTCTTTGCCAAGCCTTGCAGTGCAAGTTGTTGTGTGTGCCCAGTCATCCTTATGCTGGCAAAGCTTTGGGAGTTTTGTGGAAAGAAGGCAGAATGCCCATTGTACCAGCAAGCAGAATGGCTGCAGTCTGGTTCCTAAAGGGAGCCTTGGAGGCTCTCACAGCCCCTGCCTTGGGCCTGCCAAAGGGCAAGGACACGAGCACATGAGCACACCTGATCTCCAGGTGTCCATGGACATCTCGCTGGTTCCTGCAAGGCCTAGGCTGTGAAATGACCCTGGTGTGCTGTTCAGTCCCTTATCCCTTGGTACTCACCTGTGTTGGGCTGTGACCATTGCCCTGCAGCCCCTGGCAGCCAGAGCACCTTCAGGTTCCCAGCAGGCAGGCACCAGGGAGCCTTTGCCCAGTGGTGGCAGCGTGTGCAGCCAGCATCCCTCCCAGGGCACATGGTGTGGGTGAGAGGAAGCCATTGCTGTCTCTTCACACAGCATGGGATGGGAGAAATGGGATGGGAGAGAACTTCAAGCCCCTCCAGTGCCACCCTCTGCTATGGGCAGGGACACCTTCCACTGAACCAGGGTGCTTCAAATCCTGTCCAGTGTGGCCTCCTGCACTGAGGACCATTACAGGGGGTGCCTCTGCTGTGCTGCTGCCCAGACTGTGCCTTCCTCAGGCTGCCTTTGCTCCTCACACAGTCAGGGATCAGGCGAATCTGGGCTGCACTTGGACCTTAACCTCTTCAGGGCTTGATAACAGAGCTGAACCATTGTTAAGAAAATGCAAGTTAATGCTAATTACTTTCTCAGGTATTTACCTTACCGGAGATAACCAGAGGTTATTACCTGAACTTGCTATTTTGACTTCTCTGCAGAAAGATGGTGCAAGTTGAGCAAGATAAAGCAGTGTATTACTGTACTGATAATTCAAAGTACAGCAGTGCATTTCTTTTTAACCCACTTAGGATTGCATAATAATGCAGCCCAGGCAGGAAGTTTCTTTCCTTTTTTTTTTCTTTTCAAAATCTTTCTCACTGCATTGCAATGGAAGTTATTTGTTTTCAAAACTGTAATAGCAATATATATTTATCAGTTGACCGTGAACTTAATTTTTAATGAATAACAAATGTCAACAGAATACTGGCTCTTGATAATCTGTAAGAGACATCAAAAAAAGAGAAAGGTTAGCTAAGGAAAGCACATAAAATCAGGTAATAATCATTGAAGAATCATGTTATTGCTGTTTACAGTATTACTGGGAGCTAATATTGCCTTTCAGACCTTTCAGAGGTAAGTCTTATGGGGTTTTTCTTAACTAGAGTGAAGGACAAAGAGAAGCAAAGTGGAAAAAAGTCAAACTAGGGTCAGTGATTTAGGACAATATAAAAGAAGGTAATTCAGCAGAAGAGCTGAACAGCATATGCTGGGGAGGAAGAGGATGTGTCAGTGGAGAAAGGAGAAAAACATGGAAGCATTATCAGAATTGTTTTCTTTATAAACTTGCTGCCTACTTCTTGCTTCCTTTTCATAATGCAGGTCTGACTGGTTAATCACTGCACAGGGTGGTTGCCTGTGGCTTTGTTCCGGTACTTGACTGTACTTTTAATTGTCAAGGGCACCTACAGAAATGTCCAGGCACCGTTTTGGGCTGCTGCTGCAAACCCAGATAAACACGAGTGGAAGTTCCACATGAAAAAACTCTGTTGCTCACAGAAAGGGAATTTTTAAACTTCACTCTTTACTAAGTCTGAGAAATTATCTCTGAGTTTTCATTCTGCAACATTGCCTACAAGTTACTTACCAAATCAGGGAGCAAGGGACTTGGAACCAAGCGTACTTAATTAATTTTGACTAGAGAGCTGCTGCTGCTTTGTAAAGCAAGCTTATCAAAGAGCAAAAATACACTTTTTATACACCCCCCCTTGGAAAAATCTCAAGTAGACACACGTCCAGGAGGAGCAGTATTTGTGGATGAGCTGTGCAGGGCTGGGGGTGAGTTCCCTGAGCGGGTGGCAGTCCCATGTGGGGCAGGAATTTGCAGTGCCCCTGTGCTGGGCAGTGAGGACACAGCACGGCAGCTGCTGATGTCCGTGTGTGCATGCTGTGCACTCCCTCTTCTGGATAGCTCAGAGTGCTTGTCCTCTTGGAATTTCCTCCCTGGGCCTAAAAGCTCAGCAGAGCTGAAGTTACAGTGCTGCTCCTGGATTGTGGTGCCCCAAACAGGAGCAGGGAGGCACAGTGAGCAATGGGGGCTCTGGGAGCTCCTGGGGGTTCTGATACAGCCACGAGCATGTGGGTTGTTATCAGTTGTGTGGAGGTTATGGCAACACAAAGGGCACCTGACCAAGCCTGAGCAGGGGCTTTCAGAACCAGCATTTCAGTGCTGACCACATCAAAACCGGAAAATCTGGATCTGACTGCTGCAGCCAGCCTCTTCCAGTGCCATGAGTCACACTGCAGTAATGGTCTGAATGCCCTACATGCCAGGCATCCAAACCTTTGATCACAATTTGAGCTCTGCAGCTCAGACTCATCACTATGGATATCTGATTTTCATTTAGGAAAGCAGCTGTGACCTTGCAGTTAGGTCACCTAAAAAAGATGGGGCACAGCCTTGTTCCCACTGTGCCCCTGGCTGAGCCCAGGCATGTCACCTGCTCTTTCCTTCTGTAAAACAAGGATGACAACATTTCTGATAGCCTGGGAGGAAAATGAAACCACATAAAATCATAGAATAATGTAATGTAATGATTTGGGTTTGGAGTGACTTTAAAGCCCCTCCCATTCAATCCCCTGCCACGGGCAGGAACATCTACCCCTATCCCAGGTTGCTCTGAGCCCCATCCAGCCTGGCCTTGGACAATTCCAGAGATGGAGCAACATAGCTGGGGTAATTTGATATCTGGCATTACGGGCCTTTAACAGCTTTGTCAGACAGAGAAACAAAATTTCCATATGAAATCTCTGTTACCTTAATTTATTTTGTTTCCTCTGGTTAGGGAGGGTTCACAATATCTCTTCTTGTAAGCTTTGTGCTGTCCCCCCACCTCTCCAACCTCCACTAAGCAAAAAACCCCAACTCTCCATCCTTTCACTGCTTCTTCCCTAGAGCAGGCTGATAAGGATTGTCTAATTCATTCCTTAGGGCTGGAGAATATATCCACCAATTTCTTTCCCATCCAGATAGTTTGGACCCTTCCCTCACACACCCCCAAAACCTTTAGCTTCCTCTGCTCTTAGACTTCCCGGAATCTTCAGTCTTAAATGAAGAAAACAGAAATTTGGGTAATCTGTTTGGTCCCTTCCTTCCCACACCCTTTATGGGTGGGTTTACAGCTATATTAAGGCTTATGAATCTTATATGCCCCCAAAATAGCAAATTCATTGGTAGCACTCTATTTTCCAAGTCTAATTAAATCCTCAGTGTCCTGTTGGAGCCATGGAATTTCATTGCTAAGCATTATGCTGCTGACAGAAGAGAATGCTTCAATTTGAAGCCCATGAGATTTACAGGAATAAAGTAAAGCTTTACTCTAGGTTTTCAAAAGCCCAAACTCTGCCTGTGCATCCATTATACATGAAAGAATGATTAAACTACCAAAAAAAAAATCAGATATCCAATCTTTTGTATTTTGGCTGCAGGCAGTTCAGCTCTGTCTGGTTGAGTGCACGTTGTGTGTTCTTCCTTTGGATACACAAAGAGCTCTAGGTTGGGGATGAAAGGGGCAGGGGGCTGGAATCACATCAGGCTGTTTTCCCTCTGTGTTTGGACAATGCAAGAAGAGGCTCTGCACACACAGGAATCTCTGGGGATCATCAGTTGCTGTAGGCAAACTCAGTCCCCCATTGTTCTGATGCAAAACTAGAAATATTGGTTCATAATGTGTTGAAAGGTTTCTGTGCATCCTGAAAAAATTATGGAATCATCTAACACGTGGGCTTGGTTTATATTGGGGTATCTATATCCATCCTCTGCAGCTGGGTGTCAGGCCTAGCTAAGCCCACACAGCTTCCCAGCTCAAGAAATCCATGATTTGGTGAGAGTCATGTTGGTGAAATCAAACTGTTGCTCACCTGCTGCTGATTAATTTACCTGCAGTGTTTCTGTACAAGCAGGACAAGCATTCAGTATTTTTAGCATGATAAAAACTTCTACAAGCAGTGAAAGCACCAGGCTCTGAAGAATCAGTGAAATGTTTCTACCCATATCAGTTGCACCTATACTGGTGTTTGCAATGCTTCTTGTCCTACAGATAGGACTGATACAGTGGAGGATGCATGAGTGGCAGAGCTTGGGGTCCTGCACATTAGCTGATGTGTCTAGAGAGATTTGTGATAAAACCACATACTATGGACCAGCAAGTCTTACATATTCTGTATGCTTGTACTATACACTAGCAAGTGGGTATCTTTTTTAATACACTTGCATCCAGGTATATAAAAATCCCATATTCCAGAGTGCTGAAGGATCATTTTCTTGGCTTGTTTGTTCTTTCAGCTGGTCTTACTGATCTATAACTCACTGTTCAGCCACTTGTTCAGGTGACACTGCAGACAGTGTTGTGGTTGTGTAAGGCTTCAGCTCCTCATTCCCAAAGCTTTTCTTCCCCAGCCCCTCCCTCTGTCACGTACGTCCCAGCCTGGCACACAACAGGTATGTGACATGGTTCTGGATATGCACACCTGTATCCATGTCCAACAAAGCTCATCCCCAAGCTTCACATTCCCAAACAGACTCACAGAGGCCTGCAGGGCTTTCTGACATTTATTTCCCCCAGCTATTCCTGCACAAGAGTTTATGGGTGGCTTGCACCAACGGTAAGACAAGTGTTACACATGCTAGCCATGAAAGGGCCTGGAATCTTTTCCAACAGACAGCTGGATTTGCTTCAGATTTACCACTATATCTTGCTTATGGTGTTGCCTCTTATTCAACTGTTTTGAAATACAGTAGCACTCTTCATTTTTGCTCCTGAGCTGGATTTACTGTGTGCACAGGCACACAAAAGGCAAGGAGAAGAACAACCACAGCTCCTGTCGGTCAATGTGGTGTCTGTGCTACCAATCACACAGGACATGGTCATGGCTGCACATATCATACACTGGACATCTTTCTCCCTGTCTACTCTGTGGCTTGAGATTAATTATTTCTCCCCTTCCTGCTCACCCCCAAGGATTTCTGTTTTCTTCACTCAGCTCTGCCCATGGCTCTTCCCCACTTCCTGAGGATGAGGCAGCTTTGAGCCAAGCCTTCACTAGTGCATAGAAAGGCTGGTGTGAATGTGAAACTCTGTTCTGGATCCAGCATTTCTCCAATGAAACTAGCTGCAGGATTTCTCCTGACACCTACAGGACCACATCCAGAGTTCTTCAGGCTCTCAGCACCCAATTTCTGTGGTTTGTGAAACTCAGCTTGAAAACAAAGGAGTTCCCTGCTCCCTAACACAGAGAGTAGCAGTGGGTTTCATCACCCTCAGCTGCCTGAGCACTCAAGTGACCTCTCCTAACATCTGAACAGCTGTGAGGGGAAAACCAAAGCCCTCTTGCTGAGGAAGGAGGAGGAAGTTCAGGCTGTTTATGTGTAGTTATGGTTTCCTCTGTTTTTTCCTATTTTGTGATGTGCCTGTTGAGTTTTTTTTTAACTTTTGCAGAAAGCAGACTTTGCAGGACTGGCAATAATATTCACTGAATATGCTGGAAAATATTGTTATTTGTTTTCTCAGGATTCAGGCTGTGCTTGTGTATTTCTGAAATTTGGGCTTCTATAAGGGGTCTGTGAGAGGCCCAGGACATATTCTAGAATGCAGATAGAATAGTACAGGATATAAAATGTTTTGGTTGAATGGATGCTTGAGTGGATATTTTCAGTCCAAGAAAGGTAAAGGCCAGTTTCAACGTGAATGAGGTGTTCTCAAGCAGAGAGTAAATGAATTAGAAGAGGTGGAGTATACTCTTACATGGGCAGCACTTTTCTACCCAGTGTCTTTGCTGAGCCCATTTTCAGATGCTTGGCTCTCTTGGCATACTCTTTATTGGTCTTTTGTGGCTCTGGTCAAAGGCCTCTCCTCTCACTTCTCTCTCTAGTTCTTGTCACATTTAGTTTCTTATTTCCAGCTACTGCCTGGCTCTGTATCTCCAGGTGACACATAGAATACCTAAACATCAATGCTGGTAATACATATAATGATTTTCTGGGTTCCTTTTCAGGGGAGGGAGATCAGGGGTTTCTTTCTCTTCAAGCAAAGCTCAAGCACACAAGAGCCTCACTTTTAATACCTTATTAGATCTGCTCTCTCTAAAGTTGCTGGTCATGCCTCTCCTTGTCAGCAGCACTGTCATGTGCTTTCACTGCCAGCCAGGTGAGGGAATTAATCTGGCTGGAAAACTATTTATTGTTTTTCTCTGGTAACTGACAGGTGGATCTACTGACTTGGACCTGCTCTGCAGGCAAGAACTGGCATTAAGTGGGTACATGCCTTTTATTTGCAGCCCAGAATTGAAAGTGGCTTAAGCCATTTATAATTATCACACCTATACTCACTTTCATTCTTTTGAAAGGATGACCATAGAAAAATATCTTCTTTTATGTCCAATCACCAATTCCCTACATGGAGAAGGACTTCTGCAGCCCATTGCTGAGGGTTAATAAGAGCTGGCTGCTGTCATCATCAGTGTAAATCCTGTGTCTTATACTCTTGTTTTTGAGCTCAGGTCTTTAACAATGTGGCTACAGTTTTTTTCAATGCAAATAGAGACTCTGTGTTCAAAAAGCTGGGAACAAGTGAAAAGCAAGAAAGTCTGCATCAGCTGTTAGGTGTAATAACACTGGGGTGTTGTAATGCTGTTTGTAGCATGTGAGGGGGAGGGTGTTGAGACACTCAAGGGGAAGAGACAGACTTGATCTTGCTGAGAGCAAGAGACAGAGAGGCCTGGTGTGTGGTACAGCCAGCACTGCTGAGCAGCCTGCCTCACCAAAGAAAGAACCCTTCACCATCTGCTCGGGGGAAACCCCGGGATCCTCACGCCCCTTTCCCCTCTCCGGGAGACTCTGTCTCTCTCTGCCCTGTTCGAGAGCTGGGCTGTTGCTGCCCAGCACCCCCGTCGTGGGTAACTCTGCCACTGCTGCGGGTTACTCGCTCCATTGCAGCCATCCTGCCTCTGCCTGCTGGGATGGCTCCGGCTACAGCTGCGGAGCTTCTGCTGCATCTCATCCTCCACCCTGGGACTTTGCTCCTTGCTGCTGTCCCAACTTGCCGCTCCCAAGGGCGCTGCTGGGACACCGGCACCGGCTGCCCCAGGGTTTGTGCAGCACAGCCTTCCCTTCCCTTCCCTTCCCTTCCCTTCCCTTCCCTTCCCTTCCC
>QUSF01000010.1:22734184-22767779 GCA_003676055.1 Chloebia gouldiae
CCCTTCCCTTCCCTTCCCTTCCCTTCCCTTCCCTTCCCTTCCCTTCCGCGCTCCGAGCCCGCAGAGCAGCGCCCCCTGCAGGCGCGCGCAGCCCTCGCACGGCCCTGCCCGCCGGGGCAGCAGCGCCCCTGCCGGCTGTGCCCGGAACTGCAGCGCAGGGCCGCGCGAAGGGGTTCGCCGGCGTCTCTGGTTTGTTCCTTCTTTCTTTGGTTTCTTGTTGCTGCCATTGTGCTGTTTGTTTGCCTCGTTGTGCACATACATCCTACTGAAGAGCTGCTATTCCCTTTTCCATACCTTTGCCTGAAAGCCCCTTACATTCAAAGTTATAATAATTCAGACAGAGAGGGGTCGTGTTCTCCATTCCATGGGAGGTTCCCGCCTTCCTTGGCAGACACCTGTCTTTCAAACCAAGAGAGTGACCTAATAACAAATTAAGAGATTTTTGCGAGATCTCTCAAAAGGATTTTATTAGCCCAGTGCTCATAATAAAGCCTTTTAGCAGAAATTGAAAGAAGCAGCCTAAATCGGAGCTGTCCCAAGGTCCCTGAGCTCAGCATCCCTCAAGGTTACATCTCCAGTGTTAATAAAATCACAGAATCAGAGACTGCTCTGAGCTGTAAAGAATCCTGAAGATCATCACATTCCAACCCTCTGCCGTGGGCAGGGACACGTTCCACCCAAGGGGTGTATGTTTCCAGCACAGGGTAAATGAGTCCCATTTTTCATGTTTTAAGGTATTGTTTTCTTGAGGTGGATACCTGGATATGTACTTTTGAAAGGTCTAGACTATGTAGAGCATCTTCTCATGACAATGTGTATCTCTTTGGCATAGAAGAGAGCTGAAACTAGGGTTCACCCTCCGTTGGTTTTGCGCTTGCAGTTGGTTTTGTGCTTGTGCTTTGCTTCCCAGGGAGTGTTGGGCAGGTGTTTACCACAGGTTGTGGAGTTAAAACACAGCCCGTCTTTGGATATAAAGCCAGTGACCTGGGGTATTATTGTACTCTTGAAAATGAATCTACAGGCTCTGAGGACTAGTTCTATAGCACTGATTGTCTTCCTAGTATTACATGTACATGCTCTCAAACAGCATCTGCCTCTGGTCTTGGAGCTCCAAACCAATCTCTGATATTTTTGAGGGGTGAGGTGCACCTGGAGGGTTGTGGAATTGTACTGGTGTTGGTGTAAGCTGGGGATGAAAGCCCTGGCTGTAAGACTGTAACTCTTAAAGCTGCAATGGCCAGACTATTATTTTTCCCTGAGGATAATCTGAAAGAAAAGGAATGTTTATGCTGGCTTTGGCATGTGTCAGTCCAGTCCCAAACCACTGACCTCCTAGAAACAAAATATGCCAACACCTCCCTGAAAAAGGCCATTCCCTAGGCATGTGCTAATACCAGTTTGCCTGAACATGCACAAATAATAAACAAAAAGAGCCACATGTCTGGTTGAATCACAGGGCAATTAGGAACCTTGAGTGAAGGCCTGCAGATGCTACCTTTGCAATTTATGGTTTGCACATTCCGTTCCTACACTTCATAAGGACTAAATGAGAGTATGAGGGCTGTCAGCATATCCTGCTGGCAATAATATTCAAATATCCTTACTTTTAAGAGCTCTATTTTGAGTAACTGTTTAAATAGTGAAAGAGAGAAATTTCATGCCTTCTTGTTGAATCAGCAAAGCCTTGACATCTCCTGTTGCTTTTTTCTTCAGTTATTTATAGTTTGGGTAGTCTCCTCCCCAACACTTCACTCTTGGATCGTGTAAATCCAGCTAAGAGTCATGCAAGACAGAAGAATTCATGATGATATGAATCTCTAAAGCCCCTGAACTCAAAGGTTAGACTTGCATTGCCTGTGTCACCTTTGTTGTTTCCTCTGGCTCCTGTAGCCTCAGTTCTGTCTCCAGCCTGACCCAAAAGGTTTTCTCTTTCCCTTCACCCTTTCAGGTGTGCTCCTGCTGCTCAGTCCTGCTACAGCTCCTGGCAGCTTCTCCTGCAAGTCTCCTTGTTTTAAGTAACAAACAGCCATGGATTCTGCTCTGCCCTAGCAGAGTGGGCAGACAAAATATTAATTGGAATATCGACATATTAATTGCATTATTGACTGTTGTGGATGCAGGCGAACCCAGTGGGAAGAAGTGATGATGTCTGACTCAGTTCAGAAGGCTGAATTATTTCTTTATTATAATTATGATAAAATACATTAATGTACTATATAAAAGGAAGATACTAAAAACTACATACTACTTTCTCCTACTCTAACTCTAACTAACTCGTGACCCTGCTTGCGAGAGTCCAGACACAGGTGGATTGGATTGGCCATCAGCTCAAACAATCCTCACCAGAATCCAATCAAGCACTCACTCCAGGTAAACAATTCTCCAAACACATTCCACATAGGAAAAACAAGGAGCAGAAATAGAAATTGTTTTCTCTTCCATTTCTGTCTGTGCACCTCTAGGAAAAATCCTAAGAGTGAGAGAAATGTGCTTGCAACAATTGACAGCTTCAGCGTACTGGAAGGGAATAGATGTACAATGCAAATGGAGAGGTGCTCTCTGAACTGTGCTTGCTCTTAATCCTGGTGCTATGGAACTAAGGATGTTTGCTGTCCATGGCTTGTGGTAGCTGCCAGTGTGCTGAGGAAGGGCTCTGGATTGGATGCCTTTCTCCTGAAGGCTGCAGGAGATGTCAAACCAAAGAACATGGAACACAACACAGTCCTCAGAACTGTGTGGCTTTTGTCTCCCCACAGAAAACGATCACTGGAAAAGCACTTCATGGTTTAAGGCAGCAGCCACAGGATTGCTGTGGCCTTGCTGGGTTATTTTGCTGCTGCAGTGGAAGGAAAGGAGTGGAGTGTGTAGGGCAGGATCTGCCTCTGCTTTTATAACTATTCCTGGCAGCAGGATCTGCAGTCCAGTCTAAGTACTTCCTTTTGGTTTTCCATACCACCTCCCTCTTCCCACCTTATGGTGGAAACAGAGCCATCCCTTCAGCCATTGAATACCAAAGTCCAGTTTCCTATTTAGCTTCTGTGGTGGAAAAAAAGGCTTCCAGGAAAGGAAGCACAAAGAGTCTGCATCAGGAACAGAGGCAGATCTGGCAGTGTGGCTCCAAGGCCTGGAGGGATGAGCATTAAACAGAGCTCTGCTCCTGGAGATCAAAAGTCAGTGCTTCAGCTTGGGCCAGATTTGCATGTGCAAATTCTTCACTAGCACTCTATTTTGCATATTCTCACATGATACTTCTAACAAAACACAGAGCAGCTCCTCTTTGGGTGTAGGTGCTTTGTTTGTGTCTCTCTGATCTCTTGGTGCCAACCTGAAAATAGAGGTTTAATTCCAGATTTTGTCTTTCCTTGGCTACTCACAGCATTGTTCCCTAACCCAGTCTTTAACATACATTCAGTGTGGTATTTTAAGGCAAATATTTTACCTTAATCCACTAAACTACTAATTTAGAAGTAGAAAAACACCAGCTTCTGGGGTTTAGTCACTGCAATTTTCCATCTGTTGTCAATGGTAATTGCAGGGCACATAAAGCTTGATTGGCAGGGGCAAAAAAGCTGCTCATTCAATTTCTTATTTATCAGAAATTAAGAGCCAACTTGCCTTTGTGTATGACATTTGGGATGGCACAATTCTGGGGCAGCACCACGTTCCAAGTCCCCCAGCTAGCACAGAGCCCTCTCAAGGAGCTCTGGTGATGCAGCTGATGGAATCCTCAACTTGCATCAGCTGTGCCCCAAACTAGCTGTGCACCTATTCACATACTCCTACAGATGGGTGTTTTTCCTTGTTTTAAAATTCAAATGCATCTCCATTTAAACAGGACAGAGCCCAAGTGTTTTCCCAGCAATGTCTGGGAAACTGCATCTACTGAGTTAGAAACTTGGGATTCAGGGATGAGATGGCTGGTACCTAACTTAGGTACCTAAAGATTATTTGTTTGCTTAAAGAAGGGAAACAGCTTTTCATAGAGTGCACCAGGAACTTGCATAGCACCCCAGTTCTGCTCCTTTGGAAGTGAGCTGCATTATTTGTATTTCTTACAGCGTTACATCAAATGTGTTGGGATAAGCCCTGCTGTGTTTGTCTCACAGAAGGTATTCCTAAGGGAAAGGGGCATTTCCCTGTGCCCAGGGCTGTACCTGGGGAAAAAGGGCATTTCCCTGTGCACACTGCACACCCAGAGCTGTGCCTGAGAGGGGCAGCCAAACAGGCTGGTGTGTCAAGTCTGGCATTGTGAGGGAAATAAACAGGCCTTGGGGAGGAAATGACTGATGGAACATTTTCTACCCTTTTCCTTCACAGCGTAGCATATCTGAGAGACTGGTTATCCATCAAAGTATGTGGCAGTCCTGACAGACTCTCCTATAACTTTCTCCTTTAGGTTTCTACCAATTGGCACTGCTTGCTCTGTTTGCAGCTGATCTCCAAAAAAACAACCAAAAAAAAAAAAGAAAGAAAAAAAAAAGAAATAAAAAGAAAACCCAACCAATCAAATAAACAAAAACTTTCTTCATGAATTATTTAATTATGTTCCCAGGCAAATGATTTTTCATCATAATGTCTTGAACTTTTCCATACCAGCACAGTGATAAAATGGATGAATTCATGGTGGATCTGCAGCTCAGGGAGCGGCCAGGAGGGAGGAGAGTGCAAGGCTGGAGTGATGCAGCTGCAGTGCTGGCACTTGAGCTGTGTTGGAGCTGATAAACATTTATTGGGCATGGGGGAGCTTAGATTGCCTCAGACAATGCTACACCACTCCAGGACACTGACTCTGATTGCCAGCAGTGTTTGGCTGTGCTTCAGAAGTATTTTTACCTTGGAAGTGGCATGTACATCTCAAATATTGCACTTCCCACTCTGCATAGCACTTAACATTTCTCTCATATGGCTGACACGTAGTTTAACAAATCATTATGTGGTATCTGGGGAAAAGCAGGTCAGTGGAATCGCAGACATTGAGGATCATTTCCATAATCTTCATTAATCCTTTCCTTTGAAGTAAAAATATTCCAAATGGCAGTAAATGTCCTTACAGGATTTTGGCACCAGAAGCCAGCCTGGGGTGTCTTCACATTGATTGCTCCATAGGAATAGATAGGGGTGAATAATCTGGAGCAGTGGGTTACAGTTCCACAGGGACAGCAAATAAGAAAGCAAAACAATGTCTGCTCATGAGAGCCTGTTAGGACCCTGATGGGAATTTTTCTGTAAATAGTGCCTTATTTCTCTCAATCATCTCTACAAAAATATAAAATCCAGCAGGGCTGGCATATAAAATTCTGACTGGTGGGAACTATAAATGATGATGATAAATATAGATGCTCTGAGGGCTGGAGCTTCTCTGCTCTGAAACCTGGGAGAGCTGGGGGTGTTCATCTGGTGAAGAGAAGGCTCTGGGGAGACCTCAGAGCCCCTTCCAGTGCCTAAAGGGGCTCCAGGAGAGCTGGAGAGGGACTTGGGACAAGGGATGGAGGGACAGGATGAGGGGGAATGGCTTCCCACTGCCACAGGGCAAAGTTAGATGGGATCTAAGGAAGGAATCCCTGGCCCTAGAGAAGCTGTGGCTGCCCCTGGATGCCTGGCAGTGTCCAAGGCTGGGTTGGATGGAGCTTGGAGCAACCTGGGCTAGTGGAAGGTGTCTCTGCCCATGGCAGGGATGGAACAAGATGGGCTTTCAGGTCTCTTCCAACCCAAGCCAGTCTGGGATTCTATGATAAATGATGTTTCTTTCTAGGAAATGGGCATAGTCAGTAATTAGGGTTATTTAAGGTGGTCACTGCTCTGTGGGATAAGAGGTGCTGTGTTGTGATGGACATTTGTGCATGTTTTGAATAACTCTGAGAACCCCAGCAGGAGGAAAGGGAGCACCAGCCCTTTGGTAATTGCTGTCTGTGTCCATGAATTAGCTGCAGCTGCCTACCAGGGAAAGCAAGCAGGGTGTGAAGGGAGGGTCGATATCCTCTGGGAGACCAATTACTCTAACTGGTGATTAATAGCCAAAGGTTTGGTCAGCCAGGCCCTTCTGGAGGTGTGATGAGGCAGCTCTGCTGGTGGCTTTCAGCTCCTTAAAGGCAGTAACTGGCAAGAGGGGCTCCAGATTGAGCGGCTTTGATTCAGGCTGGACAGTTTACACCTCTAAACAATACCTGGGAGATGCAAAAGGCCAGGGAACAAGGGGGAATGAGTTGATGAGTTGCTGTGTCTGTGGGTGATGGTGTGCAGGGTTTGGAGTTGCTGCTGGGAAGGAAGAGCAGCTTCTCAGACAATGTGTGACTCCCTTGCTAACAGAGTCACCCTGAGGGAGACTGGAGTTTGTGTCTGTCTAGATTTTTGCCCACTAAAGATAGTACCCACTTCTATGGAAATTGGCTGTTGAGACTCAAGGACATTCAGGTGTTTTTCCATTTTCTTTAAGAAGCTGGAGACAGTGACTTTGCCTTCACACTGTTGATGCAAATCATAACTAATAATTAATTGGCAGTCTCCTTTTCACCCAGACCATCCTAAGATTCCGTGAATTAGTTCATTTGTGTGTAACCCCAGCTGAATTCTCAGGCTGCCTGCAGGAATCTTTGAGCTAGGCGTGTTTTACCAACCAGCTCTGAAAATAGCTGTCCTTTTTATTCTCTTGAGTAATTTAATCAAACTAACAGGGTTTTTCCAATGCAGCCTGACAGGTCTTTTAATGCACTATGCTGAGCAGATTTTACAATGAAGTTGTTATGAAACAAATAGAGAAAGATCAGGTAAACGCAAGGTCTCCTTTCTTTTGTCTGATTAATATTGTTGAGATTTAGGGCTCACCTTTGCAGGAACACTCAAGCAATAATTTAAATTTACTAAAACTGTGATTTTAACGTGTATTAGTCAAACTGTATTAGCCTCTAGGTGGTTAATTGTAATCAGAATTAATCTGACCTTAATTTGATACAGCTGACTTAATTTCCAAGGCCAAATTAAAGTTACTTGACTCATGAAGAGGTGCTCAAAATGTTTTCTCCTATCTTGAAGATCCTGCTTTTCTAGGACAGTGAGTAATTACCACTATTCTTACTCTACAAATATTTATAGTCTGTCATGCTGGTTTTGGCTAGGGCAGAGTTAATTTTTTCACAGTGCTTGGTATGGGGCTGTGTTTTGGACAGCTCTGATTTATTTCTCCTGAGCCACTTGGCAATGTCTGCAGCATCCCTTGGTTCACAGCTTCCTACCAAAGCGATCTAATTAACGCTGCTGCAGCTGGGGACAAACAAACAGCCTTATCAGGGCTGTCCTCAAGGTGCAGGATGCTCTCAAGGTGAACCTCACAACTTCCACATTCCCAAAGAGTTTGGATTATCATCACAAAGTCTGGATGTTTATCTGAAACTATTCAAGCCATTCCAGCCCCCTTGGGTCTGCAGATTTCGGTTAGAAATCTTTGACGTAGGACTCCTGGTATTTCCTGCTCCTGACAGGGCCAGATAGGCTCAAGTGTCCCTTTGAGGTGACATTTGTCTCCTGTTTTCACTGCTGCTGTGGGGTTATCAGGTCAGCCATTCTTGGATTCGGGTGCAGGAAGAGACTTAAACATGTTCTTGGTCTCAAGTATAAAGCACAACAAAGCCTAGAAAATGGGCTTTAAAGGGATGAGAGGGACAATGGGAAAATTTATAAGACACAGTGAGGGATTGTGACAGCAGGGGTGCAGGGGCTGTTGTGGGAGGACAGACATCTGCAGGTCATGGGCCTGCTTTGTGGGACAAAATGAAAGTTGCTCATGAAAGATAAGATAAATGAAAGGATTAATTAAGAACATAAATGAACAATGGCTTCATGTACAATTTAGGGTTACATTAAGCTTTCCCAAGAAAGAAGGAATACAAATAATGTATACAAAGGACTAGAAATGATAAAGAAATCAATCCAGCTGTGTTGAAGATCAGGAGGGGAGAAATCTCAATTTACAGCACAAAACACAGGAGCTCTAAGACTACTTATTATCCTCTTTTTTTCTCTCAAAGAGCCTGTCACTTAATCAGGCCTCAGTATTCAGGCTTGGGGGCACTGGGAATATGTTTTGTGCAATTTCTGAAATCACAGACCTACAGCTTAGGGCGAGATTTATGTAGGAATCACCCTAGGATCAAACTGCTGAGGAGCCACAAGGTCAGGCATGTCTAATCATTCCCCAAGGATTTAGGAAGCACCTTGAACGAGGACACTGTCAGGAATTCTCAGTGCAACCATTCTGCCTGAGGCTTGGGGAAAGAAAGATGCAGTTGTAGGGCAAAATATTAATCTCAGCCCAACTGACAACAAGAAGGAAAGACATTTCCTTTGTAAATCTAATAAAAATGTTTAAAACCAAGCTAACTATTGAAGAAGCAGCTGAAATTTGCCTTTGAACTAGAACAGCTTTCATGTATAGGCAACTTAAGTCTTCTGTGTGATAAAGTAAATAACTTTTAATCAAATAGATATTATTTTAATCTAGTCCTTGAAGTTAAGAAGTTAACTTTCTCTGTGATTTCCCCATTTGTGACAGCCCGTGGCTGTGTTTTCACTGTCGTAGCTGCTTCTGGCAGACTGCATGTCTCTCACATTCACTACAAAGTAAACAGGAATTTTTTCCAAGGGTAGCTGGCTAGTCTCCAGTGGAAGAATTCAAGTTATTAATAAGTTCTGGTAGGCTCATTTCTGCTTAATATGGTCTGTTTTTATTGTAGATTTTATGAAGAAAAAAAAAAGCTGTGATTTTTTTTTAATCCCCTGGGATTGTTTTCCTCAAATGTGTGGGAAATGGCCCCCACCCCAAGCCCCAGCACAGAGTTATGTTGCTGTTTGTCCTGATAATGTTCACCTTTTCCCACCTGAGGCCCGACAGGCTGCCAGGATGTTCCCAAGATGCAGACAGCACATGCTGTGCTATTTTGAGGACAGAATTGCTGCTGCACACAGAGACCCTTCAGTCTTCTGGTGAAGAACTGCAGAGTGTGGCCAGCATGGGCCACCCTGCACACCCCCCTTCCCAGGCACATGCAGCAGCAGCAGGAAAGGGTTTTCTTCTGCTGGACAGCCCTGCCAGGAAAGGGAGAAAAACCCTTTAGGGGTTCAGGTGGATTCAATACCAAGGAGACACAGCAGGGCCAGGTGACTTTTGCTCAGTGCCATGGCACTGGCAGGTCCCAGGTGCCCATCCAGCAGAGCTGGGCTTTCCCTGCTCATCCCAGGGTTGGTCTCTGAGTTTCCTTTGTGGTTCTTTCAGCTGGTGCTGGGGCCTGTGGGAGTACACAGGATCACTCCTGTCTAAGGAGAGGGCTGGGGGCCTGTGCCAGCAGGGGAGAAACTGGGAAGCTGGAGGTGAGGCTGTCATAAGGACAAAAGGATATGAATTGTCCAAGCATAAGCTGGAAACTGCATGGAGGCTTCCAAGCAGTAATAAGGTTCTTAGAAGACTTCCTGGGAGGAGGAAGAGGGAACTCAGTGCATTAAGAAAGGGATTATATAATAATGATACAGAAATAGTGATTGTGCCAACTGGAGAGTGAATTTGGTGAACAGGGAGATCAATTTGCAGCTTAATTTCCTCTTAATTTCCTTCTATAGTTGTAGGAGTACAGCTATGGAAGTAGAGTGTAACTGAGGAGGAGCAGAGCTTCACTGACTCTGTGAAATGGGTGGGTTGTTAAGCCAAGTGAAAGTGTTATCATACCTCTAACCTCCATCCTGGATAAATCAGCTGCTGTAATTGGAAACAGCACCACACTCAATGTGGTTTGCATGTTAATGTGTGAAAATTCAGGGCAATTAAACCAAATAATAAATCGATTATTTCACTTTAAAATGGATAATGTTTCTGTAATACCTTTTAATTCAACATTTAAGGCTGCTTTACCATCCAAACTGTCTTAAATATTGCAAAGCTCAGAATGTAAATTGTATTTTACCTGGCTGTGTGTATGGGGAGTGCAGAAAAATGGGTGATTTCTCCCAGGTCTCTCCAGGACAGCTGTATAAATGTGAGCCACAGACCCTTGTAACACTGCATTTTTAGGTTGGAGACATGGAAGTTGCATGCAGGGAATGAAGGATATTGGATGTGGCATGTGGTTGGTGAGGGCCTGCTGGGGAGCCTCTTGGGATGTTTGTGGCTCATCAGCTGGGCAGAAAATGGTTTTCTTTATCTGCCCTGTGGTTAGAGTCAAGCAGACAGGTTAACTCAGCTCAATTTGTTCCAATCCCTCTCTCCCCAGTCTGTTTTTCCTTTGGCTGTTTCGTGCCTGCCTTTTGTTTCCACTCTGGTCAGAGAGGGCTTTAATTTCACATGAAAGAGCAGATTGATGTGTGATGCCAGGGATTTACCCAGCATTGCTGGCATACTCAACTCTGCATTTTGGCTGCCTGTATGTATTTGGAAATTAGAGTTAAAAAAAAAAAAGGGGGAGACTATTCCTCATAAAGCTGAGCTTTATGTGGCTCTTTGGCATGTTCAGAGCATTGTCTAGACGTCATCTAAATAATCTTGTGATCTTTCTAGGGAATGGAAATGTAAACAGAGTTATCTCTTTCCCTGACACTGAAGTAAACTGCTCAAGGTCAGCAGTGGGAAAGTGGGAAAGGCTCCCCTTCCCTTCCCACTGCCTTCCTTCTGAAATCCTGCATACAAATCCCTCTCTTCAGGTTTGGATGGATGAGAAAGGAAGCAACACCTGGGAAGAAGGCAGGAGGCAACAGCTCAGAGATGAGAGTTACCTGTGGGTCTGAGATTATACATTTTAATGCACATCAACCACTGCTAATTCATGCCAAGCAAACCTCATTTTGATGCTTTCTTAATCAGGAAGTGAGTTGTAATGAAATCCCTTTGCCTTTCCCCATTCCCTGGAAGAGCTGAGGAAATGAGTAGATGTGGCATTTCATGATATGGTTTAATGGGCACTGTGGGATTTGAAGGATGGACTTGATGGCCTTGGGGGTCTTTTCCAACCTTTGTGAGTCTGTGAAACCAAGGCATTATTTTTCAGTATTACTGCAACTGTATCTCAGATGTATAACAACTTTTCCAGATGTATAATTACTGCAAATGTATAACAGAACTGATAGGATTCTTCCTGCCAGCAAACTTTGAGAAGGGTGTACTTACTGACTCTTCCTGTTTGCCCCTCAGTTTAACATCTGTGTATGGAAATATATTGTACCTGAAGTGTAGAATTTGTCCATGAGGAGGGTCCTGAGCCTGCCTTGGAAGTCACACTGCATCGTTTCTGTTCCTAGGGCACTGATTAATCATCTCCTACACCAGGGAACAGTGGAAATCCTGCCTTTGGCACCATGATTTTTGTGCCAGGAAGCTTTACCCAAAGGTGGTCATGGGTCAGGCAATTTTTTTTATTCCTCTCCTTCACTTTACAAAGAACAGCAGGTGGGCAGAACTACTCCTACAAGAAGATGTTCCCTTTATAATACTCTTGAGAACAAAATTATTTTTTAAGGCAGGATATACCAAAGATGTTTTAATTATGAATGGAGTAGATTTCTTTCCTTCTTGTTAAAATGGAGATTTCTGATACTTGGTAAAAACCATTTCAAATAACCATTCAAATAAACCATTTCAAATAACCATTCAAATAAACCATTTCAGTAATGGGACACAATGTGGTAAGTGTGTGCCACCTGCTGAGAGTGCAACTCAAGCAGCTTGGCTAATAGGAATGCCTTTTTTCAACCTATGCACTTGATGTAGAATCAACTGTTGAGTTCACCTAGGCATGAATTTTCAGGTGAATTGGGACTGGAGGTCCTGAAACAGTTGGCTGGGAAGCTCACCAAGCGTTCCAGACAGCCCCACTGTCATGGGCTGCTTTTGGCCCTTTCCCTTTTGTGTGCCCCAGCCAGGACTCTGCTGATCCTGGCTTGTGTAGAAGCCTTGGGAGGTGTTGGTGTTGGTTCAGTGCTATGGATTCTCCATGATGTTCTCTGAAAGGTTTGTACAGGTTTTTTTTCATCTTCTCTTGGCTTATTTGCCTTTTCCTCTTTCAGGGATGTTCACTTTTTCCCTGCTACTAAAGCTAAACTACTAGTCCAATACAGGATATATTTAAGCTTTCCTGCTGCTTGGATAGAGCCCATCTCATTTTTCTTTGAGAAAGATTAAAAATTAATTTTAATTATTCAGAAAGTCACAGGATTGCCTGTCTTTAAAGCCTCACCACTCTCCCTTTCTCTCTGCTTCTCTTCCTTCCCCCATGACTTTCTTTTCAAAGCACAATAGATTGCTTTCCTTGTTCTGGGTGTTTTCATCCTCCTGTAAAATTCACTAATGAATCCTTTGTGTAAGTATTAGCCTGATCTTTCAAGCAATAAATGGGAACAGAAAAAACTGACAAAGCCAGAGTTCAGGGTTCTGTATTTCATATGAAATATGAAATAGCATCCTCTTTAAAGCAAGGTTTTTCTGCAGCCAGTTTGTCATTCCTTTAGGTGTTGCCTGTGAGCTCTTCAAAACCCCAGCCTTGCATTATGCTGTTGGCAGAGGTGGGTCTCTCCAGAGGGAGGTATAATGTAATAAAAATGAAGTAATGGCTCATTTTGAACCATCAAACCACCTCAAAAGCTCAGTGGGTGCTGATGGTCTGGTCATTTGGGCAGGGAAATTTCCAGCTCTTCTGCTGCCTTGTGTCCCTTCCTTCACAGCACCCAGGGTAAATATGTACTCCACTCATGAGGATTTCAAACTGTAAGATTTGATGAAGTACTCCTTTCCTTACCAGATGGATACTCTAACAGGGTCCTGTTATACAGATGGCACACTGCTGTCATAGATACAGAATTTCTAATCATAGCCAGAATTAAAGCAAGATTTTTAAGTGGTGGCTCCTTCCAGAAACCTCCAAAAGGGCCTCACACTCAGCACATTGGCCCTTCTCTCAAGACCAGTGCCTGGCACTTCATCAGTTTTATTATAAAAAATAACCATGCAACCCACTTTCTTTTTAGGAAGTTTTTAAAAAAGAAATTACTTATTTTCATCCCTAGAAAGCACATTTTTCCTGTGTGAGGTAGTGGAAATGGAGTTCCTCCTGTATAAAAACATCATCTGTGTGTTTGATGTTCTGGTGTAAATGTTTGAGAAGGGGAGGCCTTCCAGTGCCTAAGGAGAACCTACAGGAATGATGGAGAGGGACTTAGGACAAGAGCCTGGGGGAATGGCTACAGGCTGCCAGAGGCAGGGTTAGATGGGACATTGGAAGGAAAGTCTTCCCTCTCTTCTCTGGCACAGGTTGACCAGAGAAGCTGTGGCTGCCCAAAGTGTGGAGAATCCAGTCACCCTGGGCCTCCAACAACTATTCAAAGCAAATTACAAAACATTTCATGTGGCCTTGAATCGTGTTAGAGCTTGCAATGACACAAAATAACACAACTTGAAACCCCACTTGAGAGCAGCATAAACACACTTGTGGAATTTCTCAGTGCGATTTTCCCCAAAGGACAGACACAACAGAAGAGAGTGGTGTTTGTTTTCCAGCAGTTTTTGCACAGTTGAATGTTTCATTCCCTTCTTCCCTGGGTATGCCATGGAGGAGCAGTTCCCAGAGAGAGTTCAGTTCCTGTTTGGCCTCTGTTTCATTAATATTTGTGTACACAAACACACTGACACGCCAGACAATGCTCTCCCTGCAGAGCACTCACACACATCCCTGCTGGCAAAGCATTGTTTTCTACATGGCAGGAAACTATTCCAGAAGTTACTTTGCAGTTATCTGGCAAGAAGTGAAGAGTTATAGATTCCTCTGCTTCCAGCCTCATCCTTAGGAGGAGTCAGGGAGATATTTCTGACCTGTTTAACTGGACAAATTCATCACTGGGCATGGGGATGGGGGGATTGGACTCTGGTGCAAATCTTTTCTGTTAGGACTGAGGGCTGACCTGTTCCCATGTTTTGACAGCCTGCATTCTCTCCTCTGACCACCTCCTCACCTGGGGAAGAGCTGGAGGCACAGCAGCCAGGTTCCCCTCTGGTGGAAGTACAGCTTTCCATGGGCCAGTAAAGGGAATTAAAGGTGCTTCCTTTTAGCAGGAGATCTGGAGTCATTAAAGCAGGGGAAAAAAATGTTACTAAATTTTGAGTCCATCTCCCTACAAGATTAAGCTAAATTGTTCAAATATCATCAAACCTCAGGCAAAATAATTCCAACAGAAGAGGGAGTCTGAAAGGAAGGAGAGGCACAAACAGAAACTGGAGAGAGGAAATATCTCTGTTAATCCCCAACTATTTTGTGCTTAATGTTTCTTGTCTCACATTTTAATGATTTGGCATAAATGGGGAGAAAAGATATGTGAGGCATGTTGATGCTCATGGAAAGCAGAGCTGTGTTCTCTCTGTATATAGAGCTCATGATGGAGATGTGAATGAGAAATTTATCTCTTTCTGGAATGCAAAGGATTTAGTGAACTTTGTGAACCTTCCCAGTTCTTTCTCTTCTTTAATACTCGTAATGCAGCTTTGAATATAGACGTGCAGATAATCTGTATTAGCTGCTGGTGATGGGTTCTTTGTTTTCAAAATAATTTGAATTTCATTGAGCTTCTCTTTGTTTTATCATTAACAATTTGTTACTTCACAACATTTCCCGATGTGCAGCGTTTTTCAGTGGACAGAAAATGCTTTCCTCCTGGAGATACCAAGGAAATTTTGACCTAGAGTGATGTAGTCAGGTGGGGAAAGGAACAACCCCAGGGATGGTCTGGGGAAACATTCTGCCTGCAGATGAGCAGAGATGCAGGAACACTTCTAAGGAAGCAAAGCAGAAGCAAAGCTGCTCCAGTACTGGAATAAGATTAATGTTTCCTGGAGAGCTGCAGGACTCTGAGCCCAGGGAGGGTTTGCTCTTATTCCCCTTCCTGCCCTCCACATCCGCAGCCATCCCAAAGTTTTCCTGACTGTTGAGACAGGTGCCTGTAACAGAGGAGGAGTGGGCTGAGGAGCAGGGAATTGGATGCACAGCCTCTGTTTTGAGAATGAACTGCAAATTGTGACTCCTGCAAGCCCTTTGGCTGCATTTTTTGTTCAGGGTCTTAATGGAAAAAATTAGAACCCTAAGTGAAAAACATTCTATCATAGATGAAAGTTCTGGAAAGAGAGAGACCATGGAGAGTGGTTTAATGTAAAAGTATCATCTGAAAGCAGGGAGACAATAAATTAAATTACCAGTGCACCTTAATCTGAGCCAATTAACAAGCCTATCTTCTATTTAATGAAGTGCATATTGAACATTATTATTTTCATTATTATTTTCCTTGTTTGCAAGGTAATTGAAACACCTCTGCTGGTAAATAACACCTGAACCCACACATTAAGAGTGGGTGAGTTGGGACTTCTTGCTAGCCTAATTCCAAGGTAAGAACCCCAAAACACACAGCTCAGAGCATAGTGCTGTGTCTGGGGACCAGCAGAGTATGAACATCCTTGGGCCTGGACTTTCAGGCTGTTTGCAAAAAAGTCTGGATTTCCACAACATAATATCCACCTGGCAATATGAAGTGGGAAAACAAACTATGCTATGCAACAGGGAATGAATTAATTAATCACAGCTAAAGTAGAAAAGCTGAAGGTGTCTCCAGAGAAAGCTGAGTTTGGCATTGGGCAAAAATATAGGAAAAAGGCCTGGGAGAAGGAGAGAGGTAGGATTTTGCATAAATTACCTTTTTCTGTTCTGAGTACTGGAATAATCTAAGTATAAAGGAAAAGTTGTCATTGAATCCCAAAATAATTTAGACTGGAAAGCACCTCTGGAGACCATTGCGGTCCAACATCTGTTCAAGGAAGATTTAGTTAGGTCTGGTCTTCTTTCATCTGGAAAATTTTAGAAGTTTATATGATCAAAATTATATGCAACTAAAATCTCACATTGTCAGTTACTAGTATTCATACTTCCAGGCCTTAATGGAAAGCTGCTAACAACATGCCAGTGTTTGGATTTGCATGTGTATTTTTTTCAGAGCACCACATTAGCAACTTATGGACATATTTTGTTTTACCAAATTAATAGAAATACTTCTTATTTTAGTTTTATTTTTTTAAATTGATTTCTTGCTTCCAGCTGGAAATTCTGTAACTGCAGCCCAAGAGTGTGTGCATGACTTTGTACTGTGAAATATAATTTAATTTCTACTATAATATCCTGAGCAATCAATTGTTTTTATGGACATACTGTGATCCTCCCCAATCCTAGAAATTTACTGCACCTTTGTGCTGCCTTTGTCATCACTCTATTGCTAACTGAGGCAAAATCTGCATTTCTTTTGGGGGACTACATATATATATATATATATATATATATATATATATATATATATCTGTATATCGATATATCTATGTGTCTATCACATTTTACTTCAGTTCTATCCCTGTTGCACAATAGGTAATATTTCAGAAGGAACTACATAACCTGTTTGGGGAAACCTCAAATATATGAATGCACTTTATGCTGCATTTCTGCATTTTCAACCAGCTAAAAATTAGCCTAAATGGTTCTGTTTTCTTTTCCTCTGCATTACTTGTTACTTTGCTTACAAGTGTGGGAGTGTACCTGAGAGTTTGTATTCATGTGTAGTCATTTGGAGACTACTTGCTGGTATCACTAATGGACAGTAATAGAACAGGTCTGTGTTCCCTTTAGCCAATATTTTATGTGGTTGATTTTTTTTCCTTTTAATTTAAAATCTTTCATTTTCACTTCACTCGCAAAGTGTGACTCAACCTCACATAAGCAATTTATATTTTGCCTTTTTATATCTGGCCTCTGGGGTGTTTATTATCCCCATTCCTGTTCTTTTCTGCTTCCAGCCAATATAATGCATTTTGGTCCTTTGATTAAATAAACCCTGAGCCTTGTACATATCAAATCTCTTCACCTTATCAGTTCCTGATTTCAGTATGCGCTGTGAGAATGAACAAGATACTGAGCAAAATCACTGTGTGCTTAGAATAACAAAGTATCTTGTACACAAGGCTGATGGTAAAAGGAGAGGAACTGGTTGTGTGCAGGACAGGCTCTTGTGAAGCAAGGCTGGTCTTTGGTTTATTAAATGTATAAACCCAGAACTCAGGAAAAGAACACCTTGCTTAGCACAGACACCCACCTGTCTGCTGGCACAAGCACCTTGTGGCCACTTGTTATTCCCCTGTGAGCACTTTACCTGTTCGTTTCTGTTCATAAATGGACTTTCATGGATTTCTCTTCTGCTTGCTAGTGAAGGAGCCATGGAACAGTCCTTGCTCTCTACAGCAAGTAGGGGAGAATTTGTGCACTTGGGAATCTGGGGCTAATGGAACTTCTGGGAAGGGCCTGGTTCTGGGCAATGGTTATACCCATCACACAGCAATGCAGAACAGTTAATTGGAAAAGTTAATGTAACAAATCTGGCTGTGGCTTGGTTTTCCTGCTGACATCATGTTTTTGCATTGAATTTAAAGTGAAAATACTATTTTCATATCCCTGTCTAGGCCTGCACTTCATTGAAGGTCAGTGAATATAAAGCTGACTTATAAGGATGAATATTTTGTATTGGAAAACACGTAAAACTAGTAAAATTTTGTATTGGAAAACATGATAAACACAACGCATAAATCCAAACTAGTTTCTGTAAGGAGCTGAGTAACTGTTTCATGCTTATCTTCTTATCAGAATATTCAGCATTACAGAAAGGTTTGTGCCTCTAAAAAACACAAGAGATTTTCTCTCAATTTTCTATTACTGTAATAGTGGGGCAAGACTTTAAATATTAAATTGTAGTCTCAGAACTGCTCTTCATCAGCATATTTGTATTGATTAAAAAATGAACATTCTAACTTTTGACTTACCTGCTCAGGAAATAAAAGGCAGTGAGAGGAAATGAACATTCTCTATTGCCCTCTGCTGCACGTGCCTTCAGGAGGGGCTGGAAGGACTGTCTCTGAGATGTGGCTGCATTTGGATCCCATGATTTATCAGTTGGAAGTACACAGGAAACAAGTAAGTGATGAGTATGTTACAACTGTTTTAAAATAGCTTTTTTGCATTTTTTTTTTCTTTTCTGTTGGCCTGGCTTTTTTGGAAGCATATGAATGCTTTCAAGGTAGGAGGTCTTCACAGTGTGGACTCTTTTTTATTTATCAAAATTTTTATTGTTATGTGATCAATTAAATCTGAGATGTGGAACCAGTTCTAAAACATAAAGACACTTGGGTAGTCTGTAAGTGTTTGCTCAGCCATTGCCAGGGGGGTTAAATAGGAGCAGATGGTGGTGGGGGTTAGGAGGAACAGTAGGTTTTTCCCAAAAGAATGGAGCATGGAGATTGACTTTATGGCCCTGAAGAAGTCACAGCAGGATTTCTGGGGGTTGTAGCATAAAAACCAATCTCCTGTGCATTACACATACCCTATATTTAATAGCCTTTGGAGGAGTTGCCTATTTTGTTTGCCAATTTGTCAACCACTTATATTGAAAGAGATTATTCCTCCTGAAGAAGACTTTCTGTGTTTAATCAGATTATGGCACAAAGGTCTTTAATCCTTTCCAGCATTTGGGAAAAAATACTATTTCCCACTACACTTATATACTTAATTCTTGAGTCTGCATTAGATCCATGGCCTGTTATTTCCTATATATAGTCTATTTTTAATCCCAGTTAGAGATATGACAGCTGCTTCAATGCCAAAGCAAAAAAATCAAACACAAGAGTATTAAATCTAATTTTCTGCCCTTCGTGTAAGACAAAAACACAATGTTATTCAAGCTAAGGCAAAAATGTGGAGGAAGTTGAAACAATTTGGGCTGGCTCAGCTGTTTCTAATTTAACCAATAACCTTCTGAAATTCTTCAGAACTGTAGATTTTGCCTTTTTAAATGGGGAAAACACCAATGGTTTGGAGGTTTGCCATGTGCTCAAAATGTTTGAAAGGATAAAACGCAGAATGTTTGTGGGCTGTTTGCTCCGTGTCAGTGCTGGTAAGGCAGGGCAGGCAGCTCCAGACGAGGGCGGGCAGAGCATCAGCAAAGCGCTACAGGCTGAAGATGGAGTTGATGCAGTCGGGGGGTTTGTGCAATGCAGACTTTGATAATGGCTTCAAACTGAAGCAGGGCAGGTTTAAACGAGCTCTTAGGGAACAATTCTTGGCTGGTGAGGATAGTGGGACACTGGCACAGGTTGCCCAGAGAAGCTGTGGCTACCCCATCCCTGGAAGTGTCCCAAGGCAGGTTGGACGGGCTCGGTGCAAGCTGGGCTTGTGGAAGGTGTCACAGCCCTTAGCAGGGGATGGCACTGGGTGGGCTTTAAGATCCCTTCCAACCCAAACTAATTTATCATTCTATGCTTTCAAAAGCAAAGCTTTCAGCCCCAAGACATGAATCCCCAAGAATCTCTGTCACAAGTGTGTAAATGTGTCCAACCGCACGGTGTCTTCGGGAGCCCAGCGCGCTGCTCTGCCCTGTCCTGGTGCGGCTCTGACCGGGGCTCTTCGGGCAGGTAATTGGGGCTTTCGGGGTAATTGCTGTAATTAGCGTTGTAAAGACCTCCACCTCGTGGCTGTGCCGCGCCATGAGCCGGCAGCACCAGGCATGGCTGGAATTTAATTTAGCAGTCATACTAGGCGCTTTGCACGTTTCGCTTACTTCCCTAATCAGCCTTTTGGGAATATTAAAACCGTGCGAGAGGAATGTGAGGGATGGTGTTAAAGCAGCGGTGTCCTGGGCTGTCCTTTGAGCCGGTCACAGAGTCACAAAATATCCTGAGTGGGAAGGGACACACAGGGATCATGGAATCTGGCCCCTGTCCCTGCCCAGACACCCCAACAGCCCCACCCTGTGCATCCCTGGGAGCGTTGTCCAAACCCTCCTGGAGCTCTGGCAGCCTTGGGGCCGTGCCCATTCCCTGGGGAGCCTGGGCAGTGCCAGCACCCTCTGGGGAAGAGCCTTTCCCTGAGCTCCAGCCTGACCCTGCCCTGGCACAGCTCCAGCCATTCCCTGGCTCCTGTCCCTGGGCAGAGATGGGAGCTGTCCCTATGCTGTGCCTTGGGAAGAGCTGCAGCCAGCAGCTCTGCCCACAGTATCCTCCAGCTGAACAAGCCAAGTGCCCTCAGTTGCTCCTTGTATGGCCCCTCTAGACCCTTCACCATCTTCATGTCCCTCCTCCAGATTTTTCTCAAGGAAGTTGAAAAGAGAAAGAGGAGGATGCTGCTTGCATTCCTTTGCACACTTTAACCTCTAGCGGACCTTAAGCAGACTCAAGAAACACTAGTTTGGCCTGGCCATGTCCAGGTGCTGTGTGATCCTGTCTCTGCACCCCATGAGGCACCTCAAAATGCAGGTCAGGACAGCATCAGGCAGTGGAACAGATGACTTTCTGGTAAGGCAAGGGGAAAAGCAGCTGAAATACCTCAGATGGCAACAAAGAGTTCAGATACAGGCTGGTTTTGTAAATGGTTGTTGGCTGAGAGGAGACACTGAAAACTGCTTGTAGAAACCTTTTGACTAGATATGGCTGGTCAAATTTAGACATTTTAGAATATAATAGAGTATTTCAGTTGGAATAGACCACATCAACCCAACTGCCTGAGCACTTCAAGGCTGACCAGAAATTACAGGGTGTTGTTAAAGGCATTGTCCAAATGTCTTGAACACTGATGGGCCTGGGGCATCCACCAGCTCTCTGGGAAGCCTATTCCAATGTATGACTACCTGCTCAGTACAGAAATGCTTCCTAATATTCAGTATGAACTGCCCCTGGCACAGCTTTTAACCATTCCCACCCGTCTTGACCCTGAATCCCAGGGAGAAGAGCTCAGCACTTCTCTTTGCACATTCCCTCCTCAGGCTGCTCCTCAACCTCTTTCTCTGCAAACTGGTCAAGCCCAAAGCACTCAGCTGCCTTTCCCAGGACCTGCCTTCAGCCCTGTCACTCTCCTCTGGATGCATCCGAGGACCTGCACATCCTTTCCCAGTGTTGGGGCCAGCCCTGCACATGGGGCTCCAGGTGAGCCCACACTGAGCCCAGCAGGACCTTTCTGGATCAGGGCTGTGTGTGATGCCCCCAGGATGGGATTTGTCCTCTGCTCTCTTCTCCCCAGTAGTTCAGTGAGATTCTGGCCACCTCATGTGACAGAGAGAGCAGCCTGAGGCAGAGGATGATTGAATTCCCACTTCCTTTCCCAATCCTGCTCAGCTCAGCCTTCTGACACAGTGATGGCAGGTCCCAAAGGTGCTGTTCCCAAGAGGGACAAACACTGTGGTACTGCACTAGGCTACCCCTTGTAAGCAGAACTTGTTCTTTCTTTCTCACATCCTCCATCTTCGGCCCCTGCCCCCAAGAAAATATGAGCTGCTTTTTCAGGATTGTACACCGCTGTGGTTTAAAAAATGCTGTTTGATCCTGAAGGTATTCCGCAGAGATTAGAGATCTCTATTTGATCATGAGAGCTGGGGTTCTGCTGGGGTTTGTACTAATCCTCATTTCCCACTTAATAAGGTCTTTGAATATATTCTGAAAAGAGAGTTTTGTTTAAAAAGTAAAATAAAATTGATCTTTGGAAGTCCCAAGCTACCCATGTCATGTGAATATTCTCCACTTGTGTGCTTCTTCCTGCTCTCTAAAAGAAAAAACACAAGCTTCATCAAGATTTTTAAGTGGATTTAACTAGATCAAAACCAAACAGATCCTCTTTTTTGCCAGGTTACTTTTAAAAGAATGTGACAAATTGAAATACTATAGTTACTAATATTAATTGAAAATAAACCGTGGACCACTTCCTGATTTTATCCATCCTTCAGCAGGTCAAAGTATTTGTTTCAAAATTACCTTTCTGCCAAATCCAGTGAGAATGTAAACAACTTAGATATTGAATTAATTTTCTTTTTTTTTTTTTGTACAGATAACTCATTTTTCTTCCCAATTTCTTTCTCAGTTCTCTGGCAAAATTGCCCTGGTCTGAAGACAGTCAAAGCCCATTCTTAACCCACTGTTTCAAAGCTCAGGAGAAGAATTCCCAGCGGTTTAATAACTGAGCTGTGCCTTTGGGTTTATGCACACGCTCCTGTATTCTGGCCCAGGAGCTCCAGGAAATGTCTCTGCCCAAGATAGCAAATCTAATCTCTGCCTTTGTTACCGTGGCCTGCCACTGGGAGATAAACTTTCATTGAAAGCAAAGCTGTGACACTGCTATGGGAGCAATACTTGGTGTAGCAGCTTCTGCTTGATTAATAAAAATGAATGGTTTAGAGAGCCAGTAATCATTACAGCTGTGTCACTTTGAAATTGGAATAGTGGGCAACAGGTGATTCTGAGCCCAAAAGGGTAACCAAGGGAGGTAGGATGGGGTCCTGAGCAAACTGATCCAGTAAGTGGCATCCCTGCCCGTGGCAGGGAGTGGAAACAGGTGGTCTTTAAGGTCCTTTCCAATCCAAACCATTCTGGAATACTATGAAATAACACAAATGCTTGTGAAGAGAGCAATTGTTTTACCTGAGAGCTCTATACATCCAAACTCCATTCAATATACCAGCTCTAAGCCCTAACCCAAAAGTTATAGTGGTACCACTGAAGTTTCTATCTGATGTCTTGCCCTGAAAGCAAACTCTTACTGCCTACCTTTTTCTGAAGGTTGTTTTGTTAGTTAAATAGTTAAAAATACAATCCCAGAATGGTTTGGGTTGGAAGGGACCTTAAAGTCCATCCAATTCCACCCCTGCCATGGGCAGGGACACCTCCCACTATCCCAGGTTGCTCCAGGCCCCATCCAGCCTGGCCATGGACACTTCCAGGGATGGGAAACCACAGCTGCTCTGGGCACCCTGTGCCAGGGCCTGAGCACTCTCACAGGGAAGAGTTTCTTCCAAATATCCCATCTAAACCGACTCCCTTTCAGCTTAAAGCCATTTTCCCTTGTCCTGTCACTCCATGCCCTTTTACAAAGTCTTTCCCTAACTTTCTTGTAGGTCCCTTCTACAGAACAACTGTGGCATCAGTGAAATAAAAATCCAATACTTAAAACCAGTTTCTGAAATCTTAGAATATTTTATTTTGCAAGAGATTGTAAACCTTCTGCTTTTTGTTTATTTTAGTTGAAGACCCTCAACAACAGTCTCTTTGTTGAGGCCATCTACAGTAGAGCTTCTAAAATACATTTAGGACATTGCCTACTACTACTTATCTGCAAAGAAGGTCCACCCCTGTTTCTCAGGTTCCTGAGCCTGTGCTGGGAAAGTCACACTTAGTGTCATAGAGTGGCACTACTAGAAAAGGTTATTTGGATGATGAATATTGCAGTTCAGCTGTGTGTTCTCTCTGTTTATTCTGGTTTTGAGGAGTGGATTTAGAAGCACTTTAACCAGAACAAAAAAAAAAAAAAACAACAATAAAAACTCTGTAACTGCAAGCAACAGGAACTAAATGACTGTAACATGCATTCCAAAAAGTCTGCAGAAATGCTTTGATCACAAGAACATACCCAAACCCTGCAATACTGGCACTGGTGTTATTAAGCAAGAATACATGTTATCTTGGCATTCAAGAAGTGTAACAGAGAAAATATGATGCATTACTTTCCTGTAAAGTATTTTATTGTACACAGAGAAGTTTATATTTTAAGTTATTTAAATGTGAGTATCTTAAAAATCTTCACAGCAGCTCAGGAAGGCTTGGCAAAGACATTATGTGTTTTTGAGATGGTCTGTGGCTGACATACATGGAAAGGGCATTTCCCCATACCTTCTGCTCATCTACAAGCCATGGAAAAAAGAGGTTTCTCTGTATTATACTGACTGGATTCTAAGACTCATGAAAATTAGTTTATTACTTTTGTTACATGTTAATTACTGGGCACAGTCATGCAGAACTTTGCCAGCAGACCCATGGGCTTCAGCAGCAGCCCTGCTAATCTAGGCCCTGCATTTCTGGAATTATTATACATGCCAATATACATGGCACCCTAATCAGTGATTCAGAAAATCTCCCAATGGAAATGAAGTACACAGGCAGGAGAAATGGGAAAGTTGATCAGGCTGCCTGTGTCTGGAGTGTGGCCTCTCATACTGAAGGAGCAGCTTATCCTGGGTCTGAACACATTGCCTGGTTAAACAGGAATGGTCTGATCCAGAGATGCCTGGAAAATAAGTGAAGGAGCCTGTTCACCTCTTCAGGCCAGGAATGTGTTATTGTTTGTATTTAACTGGAATCAACATTATTTATGACACCTTTCAGCATAACAGACAACCTTTTTCTTTCAGACTCTCAGACCCAGGAGCCTGAAGGCAGGAGGTAAATCTATCCAGGCACATTGAAATAGTAATTTGTCTTTTTAAGCATAGCTGTGATCATTCCTTACAGGAGCTGTCCCTGTGCATGGGCCAGCCACTGCAGTTGCAGAAACAATTAGTTTTCCCAGCTCAGCTTATGTCATTTATCCATGATGTGAATTTACCAAGATTCACTGTGCTTCAGAACGGGCTTGGCATCGAGTTACATGAAGTGAATCTGCTGCTCACTCTTTTGGAGCAGAGACAAACCACAGGCAGTGACCAGAGCATCACTTGATGCTCCACTGTGCTGGAGCAGAATGGGCTTGCTTGTCTCACATGCTGCTGTGGCTTGGCTATAAACCAAATTTCTCTCTTGCAAGTCAGACTTTTTAAGAGGAGTTCAGCCTGTCACAAGGCACTGGCAAGGCTCGCTTAAGACTGAGGTCTTAGAGCAGTGACAGGAATCACCGCTGTGCTCAGACCATGATCAAGGGATTTGGTGATCACAGGGGAATGACCTTGGCTGCTTGCAGCTGGCTTTAGCCCCACTCTGCTGCATCAACCTCCTGAGATCCCTTCAGGACCTCATCTGGCACCCACTAAAGCTGCAGACCAGCGGGTTGGCTTTGCTATGTGTTATAAGGTAAAACTGAGCAGCCTGCCAGGGCTGTGCAGACCAGCTGCAGCCATAGCTGTGGGTATTTGTGCAAATAATTCGACGTTCTCAAGTCTCAGAAAATGAGTTTGAAATCCTGGCAGCATAGACCTGTGGCTCCTGGTCTCCAGTCTGCATAGCTGCAAGCCTGGGTGTTGCCACCAGCACCAGGCTCAGAACATCAGCACCTCACCCAGCTCTCAGAGCCCTGCTCTGTGCTGGGTTCACTGTCTGTGACCAAAGAGCCACCATGATCAAAACTGTGTTAGTTCACCCCTGCTGACTCAGGAGCCTGGTCCCAGGTAGTGCCAGAGGACGTTCAGATTGGATATTTGGAAAAATTTGTAAGGAGTGGTGAAGCACTGTCAGGGACTGCCCAGGGCAGTGCTGGAGTCACCGTTCCTGCAGGTGTTCAAAAACTGAGCAGACGTAGCACTTCATGATATGTTTATTTGGCATGGTGGGATTTGGCCAGAAGTTGGACTTGATGGTCTTGGAGGTCTTTTCCAACCTTCATGATTCTGTGATTCCTTCCATCTTTGATGCAGATCTCCTGATACTGCTGGTTCCTACTTTGGGTATCATTTAGCTCCCTGCACTGTGCTTTGCAAAACCAGTGCAGAAAAGGGTACAGATGGTCTTGTCTGGGGCAGTGAGTGCTCTTGGAAACGCCTGAGTTCTTTTGGTGGAAAGCCAACAAAATCACCCAAGAGAAGACTTTTTGTCTGGAAAATTTCAAACCAGACCACGAACCTAACAAAATAAGGCCCTGAAAGCAGGTTTGGAATGGAAACTGCCAGGTAAACATGATGCCAAATGACGAATTAGCCATTTCTGTCTGTCGTGTGTGTGTGCATTAACAACTATGTTTTGTAAGAGGAAAACTTTTTTATCACCCTTTTCTATGAAAGGCTTTTTATTCTTATTATGAATAAAGGGTCAAGCCCACTCTTATTTTGCTCTTCCCTTTAATCCTAGAAAATGCTATGCCTGACAGAAGGCTCACATTTCACAGCAGAAACAGAAACAGACAATAATGAAAGAATTTATATACAAAACATTCCAAGTTTTAAGAATACATCTGTTATGCCAAGAAGAGTGTGACTACGGAGAATACAATCCATATTGGTAGTAAAACTAGCTCTCCACTACCTAGAGGTCTTGGAAAGTTATCCTTGTTAACTACTGGGGAGGTGCTAACTTACAGTCTGGCAGGATTTTAAAGAATGCTTTGGTCTTTATAGGCTTAAATGTAAAAACTGAAACTGCAGACTAAAAAATAAAAAAAGACTCAAAAATTATGAACTCATAAATTGTGAGAACTTGGTTTCTCCAAATGCCAGGAAAACACATCTCACATGCCTGAAGATATTAGTGCTCTGTGGCTGAAGAAATCTAGAGCAGGATTTTTAATAATGTGAGAAATATTTAAATTAGCCAGGTTGACACACACACAAACATATAATATTGAGATTGGAACTGTGAGCTAACACTTTCATGCCAGTGAGGATAGGTGGGGAGAGAAATGCCAAGCAATTTTCATCAGAGTCTCAGCCTGTTCAGACAGGTGCCTGGAACCTGGACTTTTGTTTGGTTTAAAACAAAATACTTTTCTGACAGGCTTTAAAGGAGCAAAATTACAACTCTGGTGAACGAAATATTTATTTTCTTCTTTACTATGCAAATGGCACGAACACCAAACTCATTCCCCTTCCTGGCAGGGTTCAAGGTGTCCCTGCCCATGGCAGGGGGTGAAATGGAATGGGCTTTATGATCCCTTCCAACCCAAACCTTTCTAGGATTCTATGGTTTGTTGTTCCACAAAGTAGTTTTGTTTCATGATTTATGATCAAGGATGCCTGGATCTCTTTCACTTCAGCTTTATCAGAACACACCCACAGGACAGCTCTGTCTAATTTCTGTCATGGGGGGTTGATTTGATGCTGAACCCTAACTCACTCCTCCTGAGAATTTAAAACTAGAAGAGTTCATTCCAAGGCATGAGGTGCAGTAATTAAGCTCATCTGTCAACTGCATTCCAGAGGATAGCTCCAGGTATGAGAGGAATGGGATGCTTTGTGATTTTATCTATGGTTCCAGTGTCTGTCATTGACTCCAAAACAAGTTTTTGTCTGTAGAACCAAAGTGGCAAAGCAGCTGCCCTTTGTAACAGGATTATGACACTCGAAGTAATTTCCTCTTCTTTCAGAACCTATTCTGGGTGTCAGCCAGGAAATATTGCTGCTTGCCTGACAGATAAGGGTTTGCAGAGCTATGTTCTGGACTAATTCTGTTAGCACTGCATCAAGCATCTAACCTCAGGTCCTTCTGCAGTGTATATGAATTGCTTTAATAATAAAATAATTGAGAATAATTCTGCGTATCCAAAGTTGCTGTTACATGTTATAAACTGCCATGTGATGAAACTTTTATAGATTTTTCTGAATATCAAAGTTCATTTTAATTAATTCAGAACTATGAAGGAGACAACAGAAAGGTATTAAGTGCTAGATTTTCTCTGGTCAAATTATTAAACAAATTTATCATTGGACTAGTTTTGAAAAAATATATACTCTAAGTAAATACATTTTTCTCCCCAATGTAAAAAGTACTCTTGCTTTTTGAATTCTTCTATCACTAGAATCTCTCTGTGCAACTTAATTTACTTTCCAGAAAACCTTCCTGTAGAAAAGACTTGTGCAAATATTATGTACAAAACATTTGGGCATAGGGATGAGTCTGTGTGTATCTGTGATGTTTGCTGCTATTTTAAGGTTGTTTTCAATCTCACGTGTGAAAAGTAATTCCATCATTTATTAAAAATAAGGCTAAAAATCCATCCTTCCTCTAATCCCTTCTTAAAACATTTCATTGTGAGGTACCAGCAGAGGGAGATCATGTTCTTGTTCTTCCTCTTGCTTTCCTAACACAGCCTGGTTGCCTAATTGTAAATGTATTGATAATCCTACCATAGCCAATAGAATATGTTGAAATTCTCCAGAATACAATCCTTGCCAAGGGAAAAATTTTAACACACCTTTAAAAATTATTTTTCCAAAAATTCCTATATGCAACAGGCAATTACTCCTGGTAATTGGTAAAAGAAGTAACTGTGTAGTAATTTTATCTGTTTCCATAGAATCATGTAATTGTTTAGGTTGGAAAAAAGCCATCCAAGTCCATTGAGTCCAGCCATTCCCCACTGACCCAAGTGCTACTTCCTCACGTTATTTGAACACCTACAGGGATGGGGACTTCACCACTGCCCTGGGCAATCTGTTCCAGTGAACACTCTTCCATGAAGAATTTTCCCAGAAATCTCCATTTGAAATCTCCCCTGGTGCATCTTGAGGCCATTTCCTCTCATCCTTGTTTTTTTACATCTATACACCTAGTTTTCTATAAATATAATTGGATGTAAAGTTCATGTGTGCAATTTAATGCATATAGATGGGGATTTCTTGGAGAAATCAAATGGGAGATCTCCATGGACTGGAAAAGTGGAGCTCCAGGTGTTTAGGGTGGATGTGGACACCCATGCTCAGAGAAGATACTGATATTTTAGGGGCAATGAACCCCACACTGCCTCATGCACTGTATTTAATACACAACCACAAGTAAGGTTTGCATGATGACATGACTGTGGGTAAAAATAGCTTGGAATAATGGATAATTAGCATTAATTCCCCATGTGCAGAATAAAAAAATGTAAGTACATGATTTATTTACCTTCATGGAGGTAATCTTGAAAATGACTTTAATGGCGTGGTTCTTCTGTTGCTTTCAGTGTGTGATAATATTCCCAGTGTTTTAATAAAGAAATACATTACTTTTCTCATTAAATATTTAATATATTGAAATCTCCATCTGTCAGTTTATTTTCTCTTTTGTTTTTCCAAGTAAGCAGCAGAGCAGGTCCTAACTTGGTCCTGGTCTTGCTCCATAATTGTATTAAGGAAGGCAGCAAGTCTGCTTCTGAGCCAGAAACAAAACTTTTGACCCCTGACTTCTATGTCATGATCACAGGATGGCCTATTTTATAAAACAAATGTTTTATAACCAAAAGCAAAGTGATTTCATCTTGCAGATGAGAGATGATTCAGTGCTACAGCGGGGTGAAATGGTCTTTTGGCTCAGGCACAGGGTTTGTTAAACAAACTACTCCAGTTGCTACAGCTACTTAGGCCTGAGTCTCACTCTTATTCACTGGGATGTGAGAGTTTGAAAGGTGTTGAACTGTGAATCAAACTGACATTTGTATTTAAGCAAACCTCTGTGGAGCAGAAAGAAGATTCAAAATGGCAGAACTGTCTCTGCAGGACTTCTAGATTCTTCACAATGTAGAACACACAACATGTTAAAATATCTCATTTTTACAACTTTTTCATGAAAAACTGCCTGCCATCAGAAATGTTTGTAGAATACAGGGAATTGTTACCATTCACCTGTCTCCTCTGATTCTGCTGTAAAGCATTAATTGGCAAAGCCATGAAATATTAGAGCAGACTGAGTTTAAAAAGGAAGCAGGAACCATAAAACACAGGAAGGCCAGAATTCAGCCAGACACTATAGGTGTGAATATTTCAAAACAGATTTCAGTTCCCAGATTATCTCTTTATAGCTGTAGGGTAGGAGCAGGGAACATTGCCTAGTGGCTTAGTTTCAGATTCAAACTTTTTGGGAAAGTGGAGATCAGAAACTTGCAGTTCTTCAGCATCTGGACTATGTAATAAAAACATTCATTCCTACACAGATGCTAGAATTCAAGGGTTTGTTTCCTTAACTACAGCAGGTTGTTTCTAGTCATGTGGATTCTGGAGAAAACTCACAATATATTACCCTTCTGAAGAGTCAGAAGGCAGAAGTAGAACATAAGTTACATGCATCCCATTTTTATATTAAATCACAGTTTTTATATTGTTGGCAAAGATAAGGTACCTCACAGGAAGCTGTGAATCCTCTGTGACTGAAAGGCCTTGAGATTGTTCGGTATAAAGGCTCTCTGGTTCTGTCTGCAGGACAGATTTTTACCATCTCCAGTGAAATGCCTTGGCCACAGAGTGGAGAGATGAGTATAAAAACACACTGTCCACGTGTGACAGCAGCTGCACAGCTGAAAACCACAGGGCACAGGCTGGAAAAGGGTCAGGGGTTATTAGATTCCTTCAGAGTCTGAACCCTCATCATACAATGGCATTCACATTTCAAAATCTCCCCCAGAAGCTATGCAGGTCTTTTCATGGTCTCTGTAGATGAATATGAAGATTATAACAATATAACCACAGATTAATCTATCAGCCCTTTCTCTTTTCTGCACCTTGCTTATCTTTCCTCGCAGATCTCTAAGCAGCAGCTCCAGTGAGCTGCATTATCTGCAGCTCCTGAGACTCCTACCTGCTAATTCCTGTTGTAACATTCCTGTCCTGGGATGGCACTTTAACCCTGCCCTTGCCAAAAGCAGCATAGGTTCTGCCTGCATGCAACAATTTGAGACAAAAAGGTTGTTTTTAGTTTTAGAGCAGTGAATTTGCAACTCTCATATGCAGGACCAGAGTGTCTGCATACATAAAGTACAAAGACAGGACTAAAGGCTGGCTAAGAAAATATGGTCAATGAACTGGAGAAATCTCACTCTACAATACACATACTACTCAAAAAAAAAAAAAAAGAAAAAGAAAAGGAGGAATGGGACTTTTAGGAGGAGTTGGAATAAAAGCTTTAAACGTATAAATGCATTAAAAGCTTTATGGAACTCCAGAGGAAACAAAATATTGTCAAATGTCTGTGACAATGCAGTCCAGAGTATCTGGGATACGTGCAGAACTTGCTGGCCAGGAGAGAGGTGTCGTGAGAAAGAGCTCTGGTGGATGCAGCCTGCTGCGAGTGGTCCATGGGATCCCAGGAGGAGCATCTGTTTTGGGACCAGCAGTTGCTCTGTAATTAGAGAGCAGCATCAGCTTTAAAAACAATCATTTTGATGTTCTCCTTCAGATGGAAACTTGGGTTTTTGAAGAGGAATCTTGTTTATTATAAACGAGGATGAAACAGTCAGCTCTTTCCTCATTAGCAGCCACTGGACAGTAACTATTTTTAGTTGCAAATTACAAAATGGAGCAGAGTCAGACAGAAGAACAAAGGGTGAGAAGTATTTCCTTCCCAATCTTCTAAGCTAGTATACAAATTTTATTCATTTTAACTGACATGAGCTAGAAAAAGGAATTAAATAACTTAATTCTATACTCCACCTCAACTAATACTTTACAACAGTCCAGGATAAATACATAGGGAGAGATTCATGGACTGTTTGGGTTGGAAGGGACCTCTAAAGGTCATCTGGCCCACACTTTGCCCACACTTGGTGTGACAGGAGTATGGTGGCAAGGGTTGACATTATTAAGACCACATCTGTTGGATTCTTCCATGCTACCGAATTGCATAAAGCAAATGCTAATCTCCAGCCCCAAAACAGGCACAAAAAGATGATCAAGGTGAAGTTAGAAATGCTCAGAATTAGGAAGTGTGAATGCAACTGAAATACCTGTGCGTATGACAGAGACTCTGGTGGACCTTGTGAGGGTGGCAGATCCAGGGCTGCTCCCTCTGGGGTACCCCGAGCCCGCTCCCCTGCATGCCCTGCCCACAGCCCCCACCCTGATAACCCCAGTGTTCCTGCCACGGAGCACTCCCACAGGGCCATGGCCTCACCTCGCAGTGCCCGGGCTTCATTCTGGCATCATGTCAAAACCTCACTGGAGAGCATGTCAGAAGGAACACAGGGATTTTTTGTTTTTTTTTTCAGCAGATGAATCTTTGGCAAATTGTGAAAACCATTTCATTGGAGAAGAAGAAAAAAAAAGTTGTTCTTCTTGCTACAGGACTTTCTGCAGATTTCAAAGGCCTGCTGTGAATAATAGTGTCAGAGCTTCCAAGCTGCAAGGCTATTTTATAGTGGAAAGTGTGAGACAACCAAAATAAGTATCCGTTTCCACTGTTACAAAATAAAGATTTTGCTGTAAGTGGTACCTTAAAAGCCATGTTCAGAGATGTGTTTTTTGGGACACAGAAGGAGGTCTAACCCCAAAGGGTTATTTTCTCGTATACTTCTTGGGTTTGTTCTTTCTTGTTCACAGCAAATTGGGAAATAATTCAAGACAGAAAGAAAACTATGGCTTTCTTTATGATGCAAAACATAACAGGAATTTGTCTTCCTAAAGGACTGAAGGCAATCCTTAAATCCAAATGCTGCCAGTCCTTGGGATGCTCAAAATACATATTCCCATTTAATGGCGTGAGTGCATCTCTCCTTACACAATTTGTGAGTATTTTTGACAAACCTGGTCCTAGTTTTCTGCTAGCAGAGTTACAGATGAGACAAGTTTTCCATGGTTTGGGGTTTTATTGCGAATGCTTCGCACAGCTCTGGTTATGTGCTCCCTTCTCATGACATCAGTGCTGAAGGGGAGAAAGAATGTAAACATCTGCTTTTTATAATTCAATTCCAGGCTTATAACTTGATTAGGATAAGCAATGTTTCTACATGATTTATTTTCCAGTCACAACAATGCGCAGTTTTAGCAGCAGTTTGAAGATTAGTAAAATAAGGATGGAAACTAATGAGGTAAATCCTGCTTCATGGTCCACCTTTCTGAGCTGCACTGAACATTGTGCAAAGGCTGGGGATTTCCCTCCCACTTGGTTTTTAAAATGATGTCCCGTTACTCCCCACAGTGCAGGATGCAGCCCATGGAAAGGAAGACTACATAGCAGCACTGAGGTGAGCTGGAACAAAGGGAATTTGGCTCGTGACTCTCTACGGAGCCCTTCTGTGTGGCATTGGGTCAGGACTGAGTTTTGAAGATGCCTGCTGGGATATCGCTGCATCCCTAACAACTGAGACCTGAAATATAAAACCTCTAATCTCTTTCATCGCCTGAGCAGGGTTTAAAACTCCACTCTGGTTGCTCCTCTTCTTTTGTTTTCCAGTCTTTTTCTTGCACTATTTTCTTGCACAGGAACTAACAGTGGCTGTAACCATGGTCCTGGTCACAGTCTGGAATCTTTCCTACTCCCTTTAAACTATTAAATTTAAGTATACGCTCATGGGCACTGAGGAGGGCTTCAGCAGTAGTTGTGGACACGTTACTGAAGCCAAGGGACAGCCAGGGCAGTAGCGCATGTCAGAGTGATTTCAGTCTTGTATCACATTTCCAATAATAAAACACTAAAAATCACAACATTTCAGAATGGTTTGGGTCAGAAGAGATCATAGAGCTCATCCAGTCCCACCCTCTGCCATGGGCAGGGACACCTCCCATTGTCCCAGGTTGCTCCAAGCCCAGTCCAGCCTGGCCTTGGACACTTCCAGGGATCCAGGGGCAGCCACAGCTTCTCTGGGCACCCTGTGCCAGGGCCTGCCCACCCTCACAGGGAAGGATTCCTTCCCAAAATCCCATTTTAGCCTGCTTTTCTGGGATGAGCCGGCACCGGCACCCTCATCTGCGGCAGGTGCGGACACAGACCCCGGGCCCTGAGGGACGGGTCCTGCTGGGGCCGGGGCGGGAGGAGCCGGGGTGAGAGAAGGACACGGGGTGAGGGCGGAGAGCCGGAGGTGAGGGATGGAAACCTGCAGTGAGGGAGGGACCCCAGGTGAGGGAAGGAACCCGGGGT
>QUSF01000010.1:22767789-22900342 GCA_003676055.1 Chloebia gouldiae
AACCTGCAGTGAGGGAGGGACCCCAGGTGAGGGAAGGAACCCGGGGTTGATGGAGGGACCCCCAAATGAGGGCGGGATCCCGGCGTAAGAACGGCGACCTCGAGGTGAAGGACGGACCCCAGGTGAGGGAGGGACCCCCAGGTAAGGGCGAGACCCCGGGGGTGAAGGAGGGACCCCTGGTGAGGGCGGGACCCCGAGGAGGGGGCGGGACCCCGGCGTAAGGTGGGCGACCCCCAAGTGAGGGAAGCACCCCCAGGTAAGGGCGGTCCCGGGGGTGATGGAGGGACCCCTGGTGAGGGCGGGCACCCTAAAATAAGGACGGCGACCCCGAAGTGAGGGGGAGACCCCAAGTGAGGGCAGGGGCGCCGCGGGCCACGGGAGGCGGGACCGGAGCGGGCGCCGCCTCAGTCCGCAGCCGGTGCTCCCGGGGCGGCAGCCGCAGCTCTATCGCCGGCGCCGGCTGGCAGCAGCAGCCCCGCGGCACGGCCGGGGCTCAGCCCTGTCCCTCGGGGCGGCGCTGCCCCAGCCCTGCCCGGTAGCGAAGGCGGAGCGGGGCCGCAGCCGCGCGCAGACAAAAGCGGCGGCGCTTCCTGCGCCGCGCCGGAGGGGAGCGGGCGGGGGGCGACAGGGTCCGCTCTCCCCGCTCGGCCTTTGCTCCCCTCGGCTTGGCCCCGCTCCGGCCCGGTTTATCCCCGCGCTCTCCCGGGTCAGTCCCGGATCCATCCCCGCGCTCTCCCCGCTCCGTCCCGGTTTATCCCCGCGCTCTCCCGGGTCAGTCCCGGATCCATCCCCGCGCTCTCCCCGCTCCGTCCCCGCGCTCCCCGCGGTCTGTGGCTGTTCCCCGGCCCGGGTGCCCCCGTGCCTTTCGCGGCCGCCGCGATGGCCGTGGCTGGGAGCCCCGCGGCGCCGGGCACGGCGCTGCTGCTGCTGCTCGCCCTGAGCGCCCGCGCCGCGCCCGAGCCCGAGGCGGTGCCCGAGGGAGCCTCCACCCTGGCCTTCGTCTTCGATGTGACCGGCTCCATGTACGACGACTTGGTGCAAGTCATCGAGGGCGCATCCAAGATCCTGGAGACGTCGCTGAAGAGACCCAAGCGGCCGCTGTACAACTTCGCGCTGGTGCCGTTCCACGACCCAGGTGAGGCATTGCCCCGGGGGGCCGAGCGGGACCTGGCTGGGGCGGGCAGGAGCCGGGAGGAGCGGCAGGGAGATCCCGAGGGCTGGCAAGAGATTGGGTTTCCTGCGCTTGCAGAGACTGGAGCCTAAGTGTTCCTGTCCCATCCTAGTCGTTCTTGCCGCACGCGTTTCTCTGCCGAGGGCGAGTAACATTTTGTGACCACGACCTCCCTGTCTCTCTACAAAGCTTCCCAAAGCCTTCAGGATAGTAGACTGGAGTGGGCTCTAAGTGTGCTTTGTGCACCAGAGTAGCTTAAGCTGTCAAATACTCACCTTAGTTGTTCAGGTACGAGCTGAAGCAATGTCAGTGAACTGCACGTGTAGTAACGGTGCTACTGAGTTTTTTTCCAATGCCCTGCAATGGGTGTGCACTTAAGAACATGAACAATGCAGTTGCACTCTTCCTCTTGTCTTACTATCCTATGTTTACATTCAGAAACTTGCAGTGAAATGAACATGGTGGTTTTTTTGTTTTGTTTGAGTCTTCTTTCTTTCTTTCTTTTTTTCACCCCTTCTGCTGTATATTGTGCATTCCTCTCTTTCAGCATCTGTTTTTTGTTCCCTTCCTATCAATTTTCTCTGGCTCTCTTCCTCTTTCCTTGTCAAATTCTTCTGTTGACTTGAAGAGGAAATAGGAACAGGATGCCTCAGGCTGGTGAAGTGTGCTGTACTGTGCAGTAAAAACTCTCTCAAAAAGAAAAGAAAAAATAATCAGAAAGGGGGGAAAAGCCCTTGAAAATTACTTCTTGGCTTTAGTTCCCATGGAATATCTCAGAATATGCTCAATGCTTAAGAATTCCATTTTTGCAGGCATGTCACAAAAAAAAAAAAAATGGATATCCTCTCTATTTCCTCCCAGTCACAGATTCTTCTGTTTACAAGATACATGTTTGCTATTGGTATAAATACCTTAAACCAAATGCTTAGAAAATTAGAAAGAATAGCTTGTATAGCTTCTCTTTTTTTTTTTCCCTTAGAAAGAGCTCTTCATTGTAGTATCAGAGTGTTCTATCACAAAAGGGTCCTTACTGTATCCACATTTGGTGTCATTTTCTTTTTGTTTTCCCTTTGTTCCCCCTGTCCCCCCGTTTTTTGTTATTTTATGGAACAAACTTACATGGGGCTTAAAAAGCATCATGCCACAGCAATAAACAAGAAGGGAAAGATTTGGGTCAAGAGTAGAACCTAGAACTCTTTTATATCCTTCTGGAAAATCAAGTTCATCTCTTTGGAGCTGTTTTTCCATGGAATAGCCAGAAAATCAAGAGGATGGGTTAGGAATATTTTGGTTTGATTTCTGTCAATGATCACTTTCTTCACTTTAGTGAGCAGAGAGGGATTCAGGGTAGGAGTTAATAGTTCTCTTTTTCAGAGACTATTCCATCCACAAGAGCAAGAAGGTCTTGAGTGGTGCACTTTTAGTTTGCAGGTTTGAGTGGTGGTCCTTTGTTCTTGTGCATGCTCAGTAGAAAGAAGTCTCTGCTTTCTCTCACGGGTCCTGTGCTTAGTTTTCATCACAGACATCTTTCACATTGTGTGTTTCAATAGCTCCTGCTTTCTTTCTCATCTCATATGTTTTCATTCAATTTTTCTTCTGCACATTTTCACCTTTTCAGTCCTTTTTTCCATCCTCCTCACATTCTTGCTCCCACTGCCTCTCCAGGTTCTTTGCTTGTGTTCCAGACTGACTCCTTTGACCATGCTGTACCAACCCTCCTTGCTCCCTGCTTGAGTCACATTTTCCCACTCCTTGCTTCCTTGCCTCCTCCCCCATTCCCTCTCCTTGCACAGGAGATCCCTTTCCTTGGCAACTGTTAGACTTCATTCAGTGGAGTGACTGAAACTTAAACCTGCAGAGAACTGACCTGTACAGCCCAGAGCTGCTGGCAAACGTGCCTCAGAGTATCCTGTTACACTTCTCTCTGTGGAAGTCCCAACTTCCCTGAGGGGGCCTTACTTCTTAGTGTGATGGATAATTTGTGAGGGCAGGGAGCTCTCTCAAAGTGGAGGATGGACAATTTTCATCTTCATTTTGTACTGGTTTCTGAAAACTATTTATTTGGTCTTTCTCAGAGTCAGAAAGACACACCACAGGCCAATGTCTTGAATTTTACGTATGTGTAGGGCCCAGATGACTGCTGGTCATCTGTACCGTACATCTGATGGTGACCATGCCGAGGAAAAATACAAAAAATGCTGTTGTGACCACTTCAACCTCTTTTTTTATTTTCATCTATAGAGAATTAGCTTTACTCAAAAACCTCATAAAAGTATCACCTGGCAAATATTTCACAGCTTCCAATTTGTTTACCTAGTGTTGTTCTTTCTGAAGGTTGCTCAACTGAATTAATGAGCATGAAGCTATTTTTTTTTCACAAGTTGTGTTGTTATTCACTTAAATCTTCTTCTTCAAAAAAAAGAGCATTATATGTAGCTGCCTCACAGGCAAATTTTCTGGCTGTTTTGGTGAGGTGCTGTGGTCCCTGGGGCAAGATGGGACTCTACAAGGGGTTGAGATACAGTTGGGGCTCAAATCCAAGGAGCTTCTCTTTGTATAAAGGTGTCGTGATGCAGATACACTGTTGATAGGTAATTGCAATTTAAATTGGGTGTGGATTTGGTTTTGAACTCTGTTGTTTTCCTAGTTTGTATTGCAGAGTGCATTTGGCATCCCACAGAGTACAGGTGGATTGTAAATGATTTGGTATAAATGTAATCTAGCAGAATATGGGAGGATTTTTAAATAACTCAAAGTGTGGCATTATTAGTGATGTATTGAAGCACTGGAGCTTGGCCACAGAAAGGAATGGAGCTGGGGAAGGGCTGGAGCCCCAGGAGCAGCTGAGGGAGCTGGGAAGGGGCTCAGCCTGGAGAAAAGGAGGCTCAAGGGGGACTTTCTGGCTCTGCACAGCTCCTGACAGGAGGGGACAGCCGGGGGGGCTGGGATCTGCACCCAGGGAATGGGGACAAGATAAGGGGAAACGGCCTCAAGCTGTGCCAGGGCAGGGCTGGACATTAGGGAAAACCTTTTCACAGAAAGGGCTGTAAAGCATTCGCACAGGCTGCCCAGGGAGGTGCTGGAATCCCCATCTCTGGAGGTGTTCAAAAACCAGGTGCATGTGGCACTTGGGGAAAAAGTTTAGTGGTGATGGTGTTGGGTTGATGGTTGGACTTGATGATGTGAAAGGTCTTTTCCAACCTGAATGATTCTGTGACTCTGTGATTGTGATGTGCCAGTGCACTGGCGTGTGTGATGGTAGATTTAAATGTCATGTTTTCCCTACTGCAGTGGCACTTTGGTAAAACAGGAATACAAGTATATTTTTAGTATCAAACCTGAGGCTCTTGGCACAGAATTATGGCTTATGGAAAAATTTGTCATGGGTTTCACATCCTATACCATGTACCATCTGGTGGGATGCAGAGAGTTCAATTCTGGAAAAACCTTTTGCTTTGGATTCTACTTCATGAATAACCATGTGCAGTGCTTTAACAGATTACAGAGAAATTTTTTATGGTGGGCTTTCAATGCCTGAATGTGGTCACAGAACTTTGTAGATAGTGAAAAGGGCTGTTGACTAAGAATACTCTTGCCAGACTTGTGTTCAATGGAAAAACTGGCGTGGGGGGTGGAAATTTGTCCCAAAATTAAGAAGAGTTGGCACAGGAAAATTTTGAACTGGAGCTAAAGCTGAAGATCAGCAAATGCTTTTGTAGTTGCGTGTTGTGGGTCCTGATGTCCTACTAACTCCCATTGTATCCTGTGGAAATGGGATTTGACTTGGAATGTCTTTATTTAACATCTGTGGCCAGCTTTGCTATTTTTTCTTTATGCCATTAAGGAATTTTGGAATGGAAAATAAGCCTGAGAGAACTAATTCATCCCTAGTATTTTTCTGTAAAGCTAATGGAATTATACCAGTCATAACTCACTCTGTGTGATTTAATCAAGCATTCCTTAAGTGTGAATGGCTATTCTATAGACCAAACTCCAGTAATTAATTAAGACAAAAATGAAGGGAATATATAACCTCTGCACTTCCTAGGGTAGAGGATGGTGTTTGCCTGTTCATACTCTGCATATCTACAGAACTGTGATCATCTCCTGACCCTTTTCTTACAAATCAAATAGAAAACACTGTGGGAGTAAAGGGGAAACATTAATAATGCTTAGTTTAGATGGGAAAACAGTACTGAACTTAAGTCACATAGTAAGTGTGTAGGAGAAAAAGGAATACATTTTTCTTTCCCTTGATCCCACTCTTCTCTTTTGAGAGAGTAAAGCTCTTTCCTATCTTGAAGTGAAGTTATGCACATAGTTGAGCACATAGTTACATTTAACTGGAGTCTCCTTTAACAGACTGGCAGGGCTGTGTCTGTAACATGGTTAGGCTGCTGAGCCACATTCTGGTTTGGATCGAGTTCAGGAGGTCATATGAAAAGTCTGGGAACTTTGGGTTTTGCAGGTTTGATCGATTTTTTTAGACGTTATAATGAAGAAGTAATGTTTTTTCCAGAGGAGGAATTCTGTGAAATTAAAATTAGGCTATTAATGGAGTTAAAGTTTTTCATACTTCCTGACAGAAAAAGTACTGTGGATATGCAGATGGATAATGAAGGGAGAGGGGAAGGCACTCCTGTGTCCTTGCTGTACCCTCAGCTGGATGGTATCACAGATGATCACATCAGCTCTCCTGATAGCCCTTCTGCCATGTGCTGCCCTGCACTTTTGCATTCTTCTGTCGCTTGAGGTCTTTGATCTTTGGCTGTACTCTCAGATTTATGAGTGCCTAAACTCAGTGTGTAAATCAGTTGGCCCTTCTGGTATAGCCTGAAGAAGAGGGGCATTGACTTCAGCATTCCCCCTGCTTCCTTTGTGGGGTGGAAGAAGTGCTTCAAGACTTGTTATTAGTTTCAGCAAAGAACAGGAACATGGCTGTGGAGAAACACAACTGCAGCTGTGGTTTACCAAGGCAGGGAGAACAAATTTAAGGGAAATGTGGTATCTGAATTTGCCCACACCACGGAAGGGGGATCGGGGGCAGCATGAGAAAAGATTGGTGTCACAGTAGCTGTGGCTGCCCCTGCATCCCTGGAAGTGTCCAAGGCCAGGATGGATGGGACTTGGAGCAACCTGGGATAGTGGAAGATGTCCATGCCCATAGCAGGGGTGAGCCTGGATGAGCTTTAAGATCCCCTCTGACTGAAGCCAGCCTGTGATTTTATGATTTTAATGAAAAGGGAGACAGCTGAAAGAGGGAGAGGAATATGACCCTGTGTTCCTGTCCACATTCCGGAGGCCTCCTTACCTTTCTTAGTAGGTAAAACTGCTTTAAACTGTTTGAAAACTGTCTTCTATTTGAATTAGACAAATTATTAGGTGGCCCAGAAGAAATAAGTAAAGTTTCTCTGGGCAAATATTTTGTGAAAACTGGGTATTTATCAAAATCCCATAGTTTTTATAGGATAATGTATTGGTTTTTCATGACCTGGTTTTTGGTAGCAGATTGGGTCACAAAGATGGCTCTTGTGAAAAGCTCCTGTAAGCTTTCACTGTGTCCAGCAGAGCCAGTCCCTGATGGCTCTGAAGCTGGACATGCTGCTGGCCAAGGCTGGTACAATTAGAGAGGCTGGTAATGCCTCTGGGATAACAGATTTAAGAAGAAAATCAAAACAATGTGGACACAGGTTTTTGTTCTAGTCAGAGAAGAGGAGGAGGTGAGGGAAGGAACGTGGGGACACCCAGGTCAGCGGAGAAGGAGGGGCAGGAGGCCCTGGTGAGACCAGGGTGAAGCAGCTCTGCCCGTTCATGGGGATCCCTGGGGGATGCAGAGATCCACCCACAGCCCCTGGGGATCCACCCACGGCCCATGGGGATCCCTGGGGGATGCAGAGATCCACCCACAGCCCATGGGGAAGGTTCTCATGCTGGAGCAGGTGGACTCTTGGAGGAGGCTGTGACCCAGGGCAGATCCATGGAGGAGGCTGTGACCCAGGGCAGATCCCTGGAGGAGGCTGTGTTCAGGGCAGATCCCTGGAGGAGGCTGTCTCAGGGCAGATCCCTGGAGGAGGCTGTGTTCAGGGCAGATCCCTGGAGGAGGCTGTGTTCAGGGGAGGCCCCAGTGCAGAGAGGCCCCTGCTCCCAGGCTGGAGCAGCCTGTCCTTGCAGGACTGCAGCCCGTGGACAGGGAGCCCCACGCCGCAGCCGTTTTGGGAGGGCTCTGTGCCCGTGGCAGGGACTCACCTTGTGGCAGGTGTGCTTTGGCTGCTGCTCGTGGACCCACGCTGGAGAAGTCCACAGGGAACTGTCTCCTGTGGAGGGACCCCAGGGTCTCACAGGGAAAGGACTCCTCTCCTGAGCAGGGAAGAAATCTGGGAGATGAACTGACCAAAACCCCCACGCCCTGTCCCCCTGTGCTGTCGGTGGGAAGGAGGGAGGGGCTGGGGGAAAAAGGTGATTTAAGGGCTTATTTTACTTCTCATGATCCTCCTCTGATTCTGTTAGCAATAAATTCACTTTCCAACCTTAAGTTTGCTCTTGAAGTGTTTTCTTTGGGTCCTTATCTCAATTCAAGAAGATTTTGTTAACTTTTTTTCCTTTCATTTGCCGGGGAGGATGAGTGAGCAACTCTTGTGGGTGCTTGGCATCAGGCCAGTACCGAACCACAACAGATAGATAGAGAAGAATTGCCTCAATTCTTTTTGGAAGGAGTAAGGTCAGAGGCCAAGAAAATTATGCTCTCTACTTAATTCAAGTAGTTGTCTTATTTGAGAGTTGAGTGGCTTTTATATTGCTACCAATATTGAAAGTGGGAGGGAAAAAAGTGCTAATTGAGGAAGTCTCATCTCCCTCTTCTTTTGATGGATCACAGAATACCAGATTAAAACTGGGGACAGCCTATCTGTCAGAGCTCTGTGTTTGGTCCTCAAATTTGTGAACATCCCATCTGACAACTGAAGGATATGCAAGGATTTGGGGTTTTTTGGAAGCTGGTTTATTTTGGACTTAGATACACAGTGACAACAATAATGATCTCACGTCCAAATTCTGAGGTTTTTCCTTTGTGTTTTAGGAGATGCAGTGTAAAAGTACAACTGTTCAATGATGCTTTGATATGTCTGAGGGCAAATGATGGGCAGACCTGGGCATAATAACTGGGAATTCTGCTCTTTTGTGCTAAAACTGATGAAGTATTGCTATTACTATTTTGCAAGTGGCAATTTCAATGGGAAATACTGCTTCCCTAAAGCTCAGTAACTGCTCTGTGTTGTTACCACTACCAAGTGTTATTGTTGCTGTCATCAGATGAGTGGCTGTCATCAGTGCAGTGTAAGTGAACAGCTCTGGGCTGGTAAAGATGAAGTCTAAAGCACTTAAAGACATTTTCCATCTCTAAGGCTTCTGGGATAACTGTACTGACCGTGTGGGAAATGAGTACTTGAAACCTTATTGTTACCCTTAACGGAGACACTGTGAAATCTATAAAATGAATACCCCGTGATTGCATGGATGTTTTCTTGTTCCTCTAGAGGGATTTATCTGGGGTCCCTCTAAAAGTAGCTGCTTATATAGATTAGAGAACACAGCAAGTATTGCCAGTGCCAGAAGCTCCAAAATCTGTTAGGCAGCCAAAACGTTGTGACATGATCCAAAAGCCTGTTAGAGCATCACTTACAACTTATTTTTCTGCTGTCTTAACTCTGCATGTCCAGCCCAGAAGGTATGCACAAGGGTGAATTTCCCTTCTCATTCTTGAACCCTTCTGGCAAGAGGAAGGATTATTCTCCCTGTTTTTATCTGAAGATACAGTAGAGATTCTTTCCTTGGGGAAAAAATTATAATGCCTCAAGTACATAATTTTTTTTTTTTTGCTTTGAATTACAAATGATTTTTCATGTTACATTTGAAATTGTTGCCTACAGAACTTAGAAGCTACTTGGTATATTTTGCTTTGCTCTCCTCAGCTCCAAGTGATTATTATTCCAAGGGAAGCTTTGTAGCTCAACAACAATGCATTCCAGTGCTATTCTGTCCTTTAAATTACTTCTGATGTAGTTTATCAGGTGAGCCTTGCTGTTTGTTAGCAGTGTGCACCTTTTCCCTAGAGCTGGAATTTGCATGGAGGATACTTCACCTGTTGTGTCCCAGGTAAAAGTCACAGTGCCCTTGTTAACTCGGCTTTTAGGTAGGTGACAATTCACAGAGAGATCTCCTTTCAGTTTCTTAACCACTTTCTAAACAAAGAAACTTTCTCATTCACCTTCCTCTTGTCTTTCCTGTACTCTGAATTTATCTCCCAGGGGTTACAGCAGCTTGTGTTTCACACAATCACACAGAGAAGCCCAATTAATCCTATTCATGGCACTAATTGTTTAGCACTGGCTACTGGTCTTGATGGGAGCTCTGTGGTATGGAAAGCAAAGAGCAATTTCTGCTGCTGCATGCATCTCCTGGATTGGTTTAAATGCACACAAATCAAATTCCCGCTGATGCAGATCTTCAAGTACTTTTAAGCTATAATAAGCTGTCCCTCCCTGAGGCAGACTGATACAGTGTCCCGTTTTCATCTGGAGAAAACAACTGTTTTCTGAGAATGCATGGTAATGAAGTGAATAAGGAGCCATGAATATTGGATGCATCTTTTATCTCACTTTAACTGAGGTAGTAGTGTTCATTGTAAAGAGAATTGTCACAGAAATATGACAGGAAAGTTGAAAAGGAGGCCAGTCAGAGTATTTCCCTCTTGAAATGCCAAGCTTCCTCTTTTCAAGTGCCAGTCCTAGAGGAAAACTAGGAAAAAATATGTCTTTATGGTGGGGAATTAGAATCATAGAATTGTTTAGAGAGGTTAATTGTTAAGAGGTTGGATGAGACCTCTTAAGATCATTAAGTCCAGCCACTAATCCAATGCTGCCACGTTCACCATTAAAGCATGACCCCAAGTGTTATACTGACATGCCTTTTGGATGCCTGCTGGGATAGTGATTCCTCCACTGCCCTGGGCAGCCTGTTCCAATGCTTAGTCAAGAAATTTTTCCCAACTTTCAATCTTAACCTCCTCAGGAGCAATTTGAGGCTTTTTCCTCTCATCTTGTCCCTTGTTCCCTGGGTGCAGAGCCCAACCCCTGTGGCTGTCCCCTCCTGCCAGGGAGTTGTGCAGAGTCACAAGGTCCCCCTGAGCCTCCTTTTCTCCAGGCTGAGCCCCTTTCCAGCTCCCTCAGCCACTCCCTAGTGCTCCAGCCCCTTCCCCAGCTCTGTTCTCTTCCCTGGACATGAATTAATAGTGAATGAATGCCTTTAGGGAAGAGAATGAAGTTGAGTTCTCAGGGGAGAACGAAGGAAAAGAGCCACCCAAGACCTGAAAACTGGTGAAACTGACCCTCTGATCCTTAATCCTTGCTCTGTGTGCTGCACTACCGTCCAGCAGTACTGACTTGATTAGGATGAGGCATGAGTCCATGCCCAGGTGCCTTTTGAAAGCTCACTATTGTGTGTTGCAGAGAGGGAACTGTACCTGTCCTGCAGAGAGGACATGGAGTGATGGGACTCCCTGTGCTCACACAAGTTGTGTTTGAGCTTTTCTTAACCAATGGGGAGCAAAAGGAGTTTGTATTGGGTTGGTTTTTTTTTTCAATGCATCATGCAATGTTCGACCAACTTGTTAGAAACCTTAGAGCTATTTCCCCTGTATTGTGAAAACAGGGAATGGTCATGACCAAAGGCTGCCAGAGCTCCAGGAGCTTTTGGACAGTGCTCTCAGGCACAGGATGGGATTGTTGGCGTGTCTTGTGTGGGGTCAGGGATTGGACTGGATGATCCTTGTGGATCCCTATGAACTCAGGGTACTTTGTGATTCTATGACTTGAGGTCTCTGTCATCTTTTTTCTTACTTGTGCTTTATCCTTTGTGTGCGTATCAGAGGCTGCTTGGAATTCATACTAGTGTGGATTCTGCTCAGTGGAGGATCTGGCTAAACCAGATTAAGGACTATGAAAAAGGAGCAGATACTTCATTTAGTTAATGTACTTTGAATGTGGCCTAAAGCCTGGCAGGATGAACCCTTTAGACAGAGAGCCCTCAGATGCCAGTTGGTATACATTTTCCAGTCAATGATTTAATTGTTGGCATATGCTGTGACTTTGGTTTTGAAGGAGACACATGCATCAGAGGAAATATTAAGAACATATGTTTTTCGGTTTGCAAATGGCAAAACAGTTTCTCTGTTGAAAGAGAGTGATGGTGTTACTTGATCAGCTCACCATGACTTGGTAATCAGCAGTTTTGTTAGAAGGAATAGGATGGATTCAATGAAATGTGCTCTGGGCTGACTGCTTTTTGTGCTTCATTACTCCAGCCAGGGAAAATGTTTTACCCCTCACTTACATTGTTGGACATAATGTGCTTTTTATAGCTGTTGCTGGTGTTTAGGATTTCCTGTTTGAGGTGCTCTGAGATCAGATTTACGAGATCCTTCAGTGATGCTGTCAATGAATTCATGCCGTGCCATTATTGTTTGGTGAACTCTGGGTCCAAGATTTGCATTTTGCCAAGGGATTGTTTGCAGTGTTGCATTTTTAAGGGGGATCAGAATGGTTTAGGTGAAGCATATCCCCTTGTGGTCTATGGTTAAGCTTCTTTTTTTGCTTTTTGAGGAACATATGCAACCTTCTCTTTGGTAATTGGTTTTGCTAGAGGAGAAGCACAATGACTTCATGTTTCTAAAGCACTTGGGTGGGATCATGTTGTGTCAAGATCCATGAAGCCACGGCACTGAGGACAGGATTAATCACAGTTCACTTCAGGCACTTAGCTGAAGATGCTCAGCTGAGGGGCTGGTGACCCAGAGGCTCTTTCTATAAATCACGAAATGAAGCTGGTACCTTAAGGAGCAATTAATCCCCTGTGAATTTTTAAATACTCTTTGGAGATCTCATTTGCTTTCACTGGCTGTAGAGGAAGCAAAGGTTAGTTCAATCAAAGCCCTGAATTTAGAACATAGGAAGTTAAGAGGCTTTCTGCTTTCTAACATTCTGCACTGGGCTGACTGTCTACTTAATAGTCCCTGAGGTTGTTTCACACTTAGATTTTCATCCTACCACATGGATACCAAGAACTCTTGGAGAGGAATAGGTTATTCCCACATGGTGATTCCCTGGCTCCCATCAGCAGCTGAAGAAGGCCCCTGGCTGGGCAGAGCCTGCTTTGCCAAGGGCCTTGGTGCATGTCTCAGGAGCTTGTGCACCTTCTGTGCCCTCTCCACAGATTATTGGCAGGGTTTGAACCTTGGGTGTTGGGAGACCCCTCCTGTGTCAGCTGAAGGAGTAACACTGGCAGTTCCAAGGCTGATAATGCCATGGGACAATTGCCAGGCAGGGGCTGGGATGTGCCTTGTGCTGTGTACTGCAAATGTAAACAGGCCGTGTGTTCATGCAGCAATATTAACCTACTGTTCTGTATCCCTGTGCTCCTCCATCTTGATTTGCTGTGGCACCTTTGGTTCTCCTCTTCACTCTCATCACTTTGCCAAGTCGTAGGCCTTCTCCTGCAACATTCCTAGCCTAGATTTCGGTCTACAAGGCATTACTGGTAAGATGTATGCATTTTTTTTCAGATGACATATTCCCAGACAGAGAGCCAGCATGTGGCAAACACCACAAACAACCGGAGAGAACTGAAAGGGTTGAATTTCCTCTCAGTGATGTGTCTCTTTTAGTGGGCTCATCCATTCTTGCTGGAATAGTTGCTTCCATACCACTTGCTCTTGGGAATAGGCCTGTAAGTGTGTGATATAGGTACAATGAATGAGTATTATGCAGCATTAAAAGCCAATTTCATGTAGCCTGATACATAGTGGAGCCAAATATCAACTTCACAGGATAAATTACAACCAGCAGAGCTTGCTCAGCAAAGAGAGGTAACCAAAGCAGAACAGTACCCCAGTTCTCAACCTGGAAAAATGCTGCTGAAGTGGAGTGAGTGGGGGCAGGTTTGCAGCATGGAATGAAAATGAAGGAATGTCTTGTGTTGCTGTAGTCCCTGCTAAATGTCTGGGCTATTTGCTTGGGATAGGAGCTCTGAGCTGTGACTGTAAGTTACTGCTGGACTCCTGCCAGCTTGTTTAAATTAGATTCCTAGCCCGGGGGCTGGGGTGGTCAGCAGGAAGCCATTGTAATTTTCATGCCTTGGACACCAGTGTATTTTCATGAGCTGAAGTGAAGTGTCTCTGGGGATGCTGAATATCTCTGAAACATTTCCTGAGTTCACTTAAGCTCTGCAATGGTATGTCCGAGTCTGTTTTCCAAAGGATGGAGCTTTTTGTTTAGTTAGTGAGGTCTTAGTTCACTTGAGTAGTATGCTTTTGCTGTTGGAACATAGCGAGGAACAGAAGAGGAGGAAAACTGTGCAGGAAAAATGATGGGCTCTGTCTTGGGACAGCTAGGAGTACTGTAATTTCTTTATGCCCCCATATTAATTTGTATTTCTGTTTACTAAGGTATTAATGAGATTGTGACTTCAAGCTACTGTGTCAGAGACAGGTTTTTAGGCTGTGAATTGGGGAAATGTTTGGACAGGCGCAGTTTTAAGTAAAAGAGCAATAGCTGGAGCTCCCAGGCAGAGAGCCTGTGATTCTGCCCATCTTTGGGCAGATCTTTTCCCATTTTCTGTTACTTACACCAATACCATAGTGGTGTAATTTTTAATTGGAGATCTTTAGTATCCCTGTGCACACTAATTGCTGTCATGTCCCAGAGCCTGAGAACCAGAAACACAACAAGAATCCAGGGTGTGGCACAGGCTGGGCCAAGTCCCTGGTGATGCCCTGGTACTTTGCTGAAATAAGACATGGTGTGCACTGGCTGTGGTAACATTTTGGCTGCTCTCCTACAGCATTTGGGGAACATAACAAGGTGCTTAGGCAGTGGTGTTTGGCCAGGATTGTTTAGTCCTGATCTACTTAAACCCCTACTTCTCAGTGTCTTAGGACATTTCAGATATCTGTGTGGTTGGCTTTGTTTTGTTTTGGTCATGTCTTTCCCTTTTTAAATTTTACATAAGCTGAATCAAATCACAGGATATTCATGTGACCTACCTCTGAGTCACAGTTCTCTGTGTTAACCACAAAACCACAAATCTCTTTTTTCTCCTTGAAATGTTTATTCCTTCTTTTCATTTCTTTCCTAGTCTGACTACTCATCTTTTTATCTTCTTTGTCTCTGTATTCAGCCCATCACTTCCTCAAAGTTTCCATTGACCCTTTTCCCTCTGAGGTTCAGTGTCCCTTCTTAGTACTCCCTTCCATATATCAAGATTTCTTGGCAGTCTGGGGTATATTGTGCCTATACACACTGGATCCTGCTGGTGAAGTGTGCTGGTGCTAAAGACAATATATTCTTGCTCTGAAAGAGGTGCTGTGTTACCTAAAAAAAGGTTTGTGCAAGGGAACACATAATCGTGGAATGGGTTAGAAGGGACTTCAAAGACCATCTAGTTCCAGCTCCCTGACATGAGCAGGAACACTCTGCCCTTGTTCAGATTGCTCAAAGCAATCTCAGCTTCTGTAACTCCCTGTCCCAAGTCCTTCTCCAGCTCTCCTGGAGCCATTTTAGGCACTGGCAAGGACTTTAAGGTCTCCCTGGAGCCTCCTCTTCTCCATGTGAACACCCCCAGCTCTCTCAAGCTGGTGCCAGAGCAGAGGCACTCCAGCCCTGGGAGCATCTCCAGGCCTTCCTCTGGAATCTCTCCAGCAGATCCATGTCTCCATGTCTTTCTTGTGCTGAGGGTGGAGTCACACCAGAGCAGAATTGAGGGGAGAATCCCCTCTGTCGACCTGCCAGATGGTGTTTGCCTCAGCCTGGATGGGGCTGGTTGCTAGGACACACCTCATTCCCACTTCTTCACATGCTGGACGTGGGAGTGAGTACTTTTGTAGATTTTGTTCTGGGTCAAAATTGGACCAACTGATCCTGATACTTTGTTTTCTGAAATTGTGCTGAATCTGTGAAGTTACACTTTCCTAGAGTTGTAACTGTTGCGGATAAAATAATTATTGTTCTGCACTGCTTCCTTCTTCCCTATTCTTTAAGGTCATGGCTTTTTCTGATCCCCAGCCTTGAGTGCTGCTGGGCAATCCCAGATTCATTCCCAAAGAGTCCATGTTAGCAGAGGCTGAAGAAACTCTTTAGTCTGGGAGATTGATTAGAGTGCATGGGCCGTCCTGGGGCTGAGCAGAGGAGGTGATGGCTTGTGTTGTGGTGGTTCTGGCCAGCAGGACTGGCAGTGGGCTTAGCTGGCAGAGCAGCAGCAGGCAGGGAGGGAGCATCCCTAGTGCTAGTGAACTGGAACGATTGAGTTACATGGGATCTGTATATGAGGGAGAATCTGGACAGTCTCTGTGAATGCTGACAGTGGGGAAAAAATGAGGCTGCTTTGTGTGTCAAGCTTTGTTCTCAATACTCCTGCTGTGGCTCATGCTTAGGGTGTGAAAAGTGGGGATCATGTCATTGCTGTAAAATGTTGGCCCTTTCTCTACCTTCCAAAGTTGATCTGAATGTCATTCTGATACCCAAATGAGCCATGGTATAAGGAGAAAAAATAATTACTGTTGGCTAAATGGCATTTTGAAGAATTGGCAATTTTACCATATCAAGCAAGTCTTTTAATGCCTTGGTGGTTTGGCACAGCCTCCAATATGATGTGTACCTGTGTCTGGGACAATTTTTAGAGGGAAGGCACAGAAATACTCCCCAATCTAGAGGTATACGGTACAATCTGGAGCTGGAGCTGCAGTTTAGCAAATGGTAAGAGTCTATATTCCTTTCTGGAAAGGAGGCAACTGAAGAGATGTTGTTGCATTCCTGCTTTATGGTGATGAGTCTTGGTTCATCTCAAACTGTCCTTTTTACAAAACAAGCAAATAAGAAAACCCTGAATAAGTGAGGCATGTTTTGAATTAACTCATTAATTTGCATGAGTCTTGCTTAGAGGTAGATTTGAAGTATATTTTTGCTCTGTAGAGAATTTTGGCTGTGGGTATTTATGGGATAACTGAAGTCCATCTCACCTTGTGTTCTTTAATGTTAAGCATTAAACACTTGCTTAGTTTTCAATGGAATGTCCCATTGTGTAGATATAAAAGCCTTTCTTTTCCCAGTTTGATATTCTGTCTCTGACCAGGTTTTGATCTCCATTAACATGGAGTAAATCCAGAGTAATTCCATTACAGTCAGTGATGCTAGTTTGGATTTACACCAGTACAACTGAGCTCAGAGTCTGGCTTTGGTTGTCTGCCATCTTATTTTGCTAAATATTACATCCTTCCCAAATATTCTCTCTCATCTTGTCTTCAGACCTTGCTGGCTCCTCCTACTTTACCAAATTCCAAGAGTAACAATATAGGTGAAGTTTACTTGTTGAAAGATTGTTTAAGCAGGGTCTGGTTTTTATTAGCTCAGCTGGTTTTCATTTTTTCAGCTCTGTTTGAAGTCTGATTGTGCTCAGGCTGGGATCTGGATCCATCCTGCTTTTCCTACTTGACTCAATTTTGTCCATTAGAAGTGCAGTGTTTCAAATTACAGGGTGCTCCCCGACATTATCGTTCAGTAAGAATTATGTGTCTCAGTGATGTTTTAAAGCAGTTTTTAACTCCAAAGATCAGAAAAAAGGAAAAAAGAGTACCTTAAGGCATTACTGCTAATCAGCAACGTAATGTGTTTGGAAGGGCTCAGTGAATGTGAGATGTGACTTCGGAGAATGAAATTAATTAAATTTTTCCTGGTTTTGTTGATACTTCCTTTGTAGAAGTATACACTGAACTTTCTTACAGAGTATTTTAATTTATCATGTGTGAAGGACAGCTGGAATTTCATCTAGGCTGTTCTGTTAGTTAAATAGGGTTTATTATTCAGGTTTGCAGTTTGGACAGTTTTATCTGTGTTTATGTAGTTTAGCTGGACACTGGGGTCTTGGGCCTTGTAATCATTCCAGAATTAATCCGTAACATTTGTCTTAACATTTTTACAGTTGGGCTTATGCTGGTATAGTATGGCTACATTCATGTGATGATAAATAATCCTGCCCAGGATATCCAGCCCCAGCTCTAGGGATAAAGAAGGGATAGGAGATGGGAAACACTGCCTCATTTAGCTTGCAGATTTCAGGCACAAAGTTAAGCAAAACACTTTGGAATGTTTTCATATATATCCTGTTGATTTTGATACCCTTTTCACATATCCTTAAGTATTTTCCTAAGTGGGGCCTGAAGATTTTCCTCTGGCAGCAAAGGGGACATTTGGCAGAGCTGGTGTTTTAAACTTGAGCCATCCTGCCTTAATCATTTGGATACCATTTTGTACTGCAGACACCTGAACAAGATCTTCAGGAGAGACTGAATGTCTGTACCTGAATAGCTCCTGAATTCCATGAAATTACAGGCTTCACTGTGACCATTCCAGTGGGCAGTTGGTACAAAAACATGTTGCCTTGAACCTGCCCAACAGGCTGTTGTTTAAAGAATTAGTGATGCCCTTGCAATCTTTGTTCCTTGACCACCATGTTCAGGAAAATTGCCTTGAATCTCAATGTGTGCAGGAACTCTGTGTTGGTTTGGGTTTGTGAATGTCTTTAACACACTGCATGGGGGAGCCAGAGAGAATTTGCAGCTCGAGCACTGAGCAGCACATCAGGGCAAAGACAGGACCAGTCTCTAAGGGAAGGATTGAAGAGAGGCTGGGAGAGCTGTGGGAGTTCACCTAGAGAAGAGAGGTTTCTGGGGAGACCTGAGAGCCCCTTCCAGTGTCTAAAGGGGGTTCCAAGAGAGCTGGAGAGGGACTTGGGTCAAGGGCCTGGAGGGACAGGAGGGGGAATGGCTTCCCACTGCCAGAAGGCAGGGTTAGATACTGGGGAGAAGTTCTTCCCTGTGAGGCTGGGCAGGCCCTGACACAGGGTGCCCAGAGAAGCTGTGGCTGGCCCTGGATCCCTGGAAGTGTCCAAGGCCAGGTTGGAGAGGCTTGGAACAACCTAGTGGAAGGTGTCTCTGCCCATGGCATGGGGTGGAATGAGATGAGCTTTAAGGTCCCTTCCAAACCCAAGCCATTCCATGATTCCAGGCCATTCACTGGTGGCATCCTCAGTGACTATACTTGCTGCAGCAGCTCAGGAATTAGCACTCACCCTTCACTCTGTTGACTCATGAGGGGAGTGGTGACCTGACCACTTCAAATATCCAGTGTGAGCTGTCAGACTGTATTTGAAAGCACCTGCCAGTTCAGAGAGTGGGTTTTCTTCCAGACACAATGCAGTCCCTGAGAAAATATGCTTTAGATTGACCTACACAAACAGTGCAAGTCAGGTGGTAACATTGATTTTTGGAGCTTGATGGCTTCATGGTCACAGATCCAAATTCCCCATAGAAGATATCTTTGTGCTCTGTGTTGTATAAACAGGCTGAACTAGTTTAGTGAAAACAATCATAATGGTAAATGCTTCTGTTTTTAAACTGTAATCATTCTTTTAGAGTAAGTTTGGTAATTATTTAGCAATCGATTATTTCATTGCCCTGTGAGAGTTCCATATTTTTCCAGTAGTCAACTGAGTACATTCCAGTCTGTTTGGACTAGGCCAGATGGAGAGTAAAACTGGGAAATACAAGGTTCAAGACAAATGAGTTAGTCTAAATTAATTTCTATCTAAACATAAATAGTGGCATTATTTCAAACAAATTTTACAAGATGAGTGAACAGAAAACAAAGTTTTGCCTAATGTATTCCTGTTTAGCTGATTAGGACAAAAAAGTTAATGTTCTCATCCTCTTTTCCTCCTCCCTCCCTGTTCACATCTGCTTTTTGAGTTAGTTTGGAGCATGCTTGCATTTTTACACTAGTAAAACTCCGTGGAATTTTACAACCCACAGATAATATTTAATGTTTCCCTCTCTTCCACAGCTTCCTAAAAACTACTGAGCACTGAAACCTGCATCAAGAACAGAAATATTCTGATGCCATATTTTTTTCTTCTTCCAAAGCCCTGAAACAGCTTTCTTCTAGCTACTGAGCTCCCGTTGTTGTGAGGTGTCCCAGCGTTCCCGTGGGCTGTGTCTGTGGGTCAGTGCAGGCACACTGGGCCCATGTGGGGAGGTGATAGAGATCTGCACAGCTGGGATTCTGCTGCTGGGCAGACAAGGCTGGGCAAAGCTGCCCGGATTAGCAGCTCCCCAGTTAAGCTCTCGTGGATCCTGCTGTAATGAGCTGCCCGGGGTTCTGCTTGCATAGAAGAGTTGGCAAAAGACAGCATGGTTGTAAGGGAGCTTGTTGTAAATGACTCAGATCCTGAGTGGGGATGAGCTATAAAAAGTTTTATTGAGAACTAATAAAAATACACAAAGCAAAAGGGACAGCGCTGGGAGCGTGGCTCGATGCCAAGGGCTTGTTCACAAAATGGTGGCTCCGCCTTCTAGACCTGGGAAAATTGCATCAGCAACATGAATATTTATGAGTGGTCATACATGTTTTAATATTTTTCTTGTATGTACTTGACTCATCCCAAAGTCTGCCAGTTGACCTTCCTCCATTGTCCTCTGGTGGAGACCTTCTCACAACTTGATTGGAGGTGAGGGGTTATCATGCCGAGTTCACCAGGAACAAGCGTCCCCCATCCCCGTCTGTCCCATGCAAGGGGCAGAGCCTGGCCTTGGACGCTTCCAGGAATGGGGCAGCCACAGCCTCTCAGGGCAAGTCCTTCAGCTTGTTAGGGCAGCTCATCTGCTTTGAAAACTTCTCATACCCTTGAGGGTTTAGGTAGACTCTGAAGGATGCTGAAGAAAGGACCTGGTGAGCTTTGTAGGATTCTGAGTCCTGCAGGGATCCAAGTCACACTGAGACAATGACATGTTCTGAGTTCTTGGCTGAGCTGCTGGTGATGAACCCTCAGAGCTGGAGAAGCAACCTGAAATTCTTCCTGAACAAGTGCATGGCTCTTCCTGCTTTGGGCTTCTTTCTGGTCTTTTCTCAGTTGATATTTAAAGCTATACTATTATATAAGACAGGAAGAAACAGCTTCAAGTTGCTCCAGGGGAGCTTTAAATTGATATTGAGAAAATTTCTTCTCTCAAAGGGTTGACAAGTATTGGAACGGTTACCCAGGGAAGTGTCACCATCCCTGGAGGAGTTTGAAAGCTGTGTGGATGTGTCACTTCTGGACATGGTTGGTGGTGGCCTTGGCAATGCTGGGTCAGTGGTTTGACTTGATGATCTTAGAGGATTTTCCATCCTAAATGATTCCACGCTTCTCTATTATAAGGTGTTTTGCTATCTGACTGAGACGTCAATTTTATATGACAAATGACTGTGGGCAGAAATGATGCTTAGACATGGATTGGGGGATAGTTTACATACCACAGAGTGTATGTAAGTCAGTGAATGTGCAGATTCCCTTTCCGAAGTGACAATTAAAGATGTGTGTCTTGCAGCCAGACCCTCAGGAGCACTGAGTGTGAGACTTCTGTGCAACAGGATTCATTTACCAAGCAGTCATTCTCAGGGGTTGTGTGACTGCTGTGGGGAGAAATTCTGGTTTTCAATTCTCCTGGCAGATTAAAACCATCATGTGGGTGTAGTGCTGCAGAGGGGGGAGAAGAGCCTCTGTACCTTTGTGTAGATGGCTCCCAGCAGCCCAGCTCTAGGGATTGCAGCCTGTCTTAGGGAGGAGAGCTGCCAGGGAGCCCTGTGTGGGCCAGATTCAGAGCTGGGAAGAACCAGAGGCTGGGCATTCTGACTGCTGTGGCCCATGGAGAGCAAGGAGACACATGAGACCACTGTCACCACTGGGCTGCTCTGGCAGTGTGGAGACACTGCTCAGCCTGGCCCGACTCCTTTCCCCTTCCCCTGGGTTGTGGTCAGCGTTCCAGTTTCTCAGCCTTGGTTCTCTAGACTTCCGCAAAAAGTTTATCCCTTACTTGAATGATTTCTGCTTAAAAATGTTTTTCTTGGTGCCATTTAGAAAATGACACAATTACAAATGATACAGGCAAAAGTGAAGGGATGGGAGAGAGCTGCTTCCAGCTGACTCGCCAGTTACCAAAGTAAACAGTGCTGTAATGAAGCTTTTGGAGGCTTGTCTGGCCATGAAAAACTTGCTATATCTTTATTTTAAAATCAGCATTTCAATCCAAACCGCATATTTTTAAAAATAGAACTAAAATGTTTCAGTATCCTCTTTTTCCTGGGTTGGCTCTGTCAGATAAGCTATTTTGCAGTCTTATTTTCTGCTTCTTTTGCCCACTGCTTTCTTGTACAATAGAGTCCTGCAACAGCCCAGGTTAGAAGGCACCTCAAAAAAAATCATCTGATTCAACTTCTCAAACAGAGACTCACCAGGAGTAAGAAATGTAGGCAGAAATAGGTAGAAATAGAAAATGAATTATTTAGAAAGTTAGTAATAGATTAAAAAAAAAACAACCAGAAAGTTCATGTTAACCTGGAACACCAGTAACAGCCCTTCTTTGAACATCCTTAAATGGGTGTTTTAATTTCAGCTAATCAATGACTCTCTATTCACAGCAGTATTTGAGGCATTACTGGACCCTTGTTAGAGCCCTAGGGATAATATTCCCAATTGAATATTGTCAGAGTGAATAATTGGTGTACACGGACAGTGTTATCTGCTGTAACATTTCATGTTCTGTCAGCTGCACATGGATTAGTTCTGTGAAGTGGAGACTTAGCTGGAATGATGTAGAGATTTCAATTTACAGTTGTAATGCCTGAAAGGACAGGATTGGGGTTTCTAATGGTTTTACACTGGTAATCCTTTGGCAATTCACTTTATAGTGGAATACTTGGATGGGAGCTGGAGTCTGTTCTAACTGAAATCAATAAAAACTCTGTCAGTTACTTGGAAAGAAGGCAGATGCATTTCTAGTAGTAAAAAGGAAATAAAAGAATATTTTAGGTACAGAGTAATCTCATGCAGAATATCTGAATTTTGTACTGAATGTGACACTTCTTTCTCCCAGCAGCTGGCGTCAGATAACTTGATTTTTGTTATGTTTGGACATCTGCATTCTCAAAGGATGGCAGCTGGATATATCCTAAAGCCTTTTTGAGTATCTAAATGATGATGTTCATGCACATGTATGTATATGTGTGCAGGCACACACAGGTCATCTCCTATAACCTTGGTTTTATTCACCTAGAATTTTCAAAATTAAACTTTTTTCTTCCTTGTGTTCTATTGAGAGTTAGGTATTTTGGTATGAAAACTGAAGGGATTCTATTTAGTAGTGCTTGAATTATGCAAGTGTAGGTAGGTCTGTGTTTAATGTCTGTCTTTTTGCTTTGTTTAGGGCTAATTGAATAATTATGTGGTTTGCTGATACTTTGCTGAGCAAAATTTAATTAGTGTTTCAAGGATTGTGTCTGGCATCTGAAGGAATTCTAGCTCAGTCTTTACTTTTCTTTGTGTTTCTTTTAGGGAAAACTTACCACTGTGTTTGAACTTCATATCCAACAGTAGTGTTTTTTTCCCAGGCCGTGGAACTCCCTCCAGCCAAAGAAACCTCGAGAGACCCATTTAAACCTAATACACCATAGTGCATCTATGGCCAGATGGAGAGCCACCAGGGGGGTCAGGGGGATGGAGCACCTCTCCTATGGGGAAGGCTGAGAGCATTGGGATTGGTCAGCCTGGAGATGAGAAGTGCTGTGGTGACCTCACTGTGGCCTTCCAGTGCCTGAGGGGAGCCGACAGGAAAGATGGAGAGAGACTTTTTACAAGGGATGGAGAGACAGGATGAGGGGGAATGGCTTCCCACTGCCAGAGGGCAGCACTGGTTAAGTGTTAGGAAGGAATTGTTCCCTGTGAGGGTAGGGAAGCCCTGGCACAGGATACCCAGAGACGCTGTAGCTGCCCCATCCCTGAAGTGTCTAAGACCAGATTGGACAGGGCTTGGAGCAACCTGGGATAGTGGAAATGTCCCTGCCCAAGGGATGGACCCCTAGATGAACTTTAACATCCCTTCCCACCTAAGCCTATGATTCTGTGATGATTTAAAATAAAATTACCTTTTACCATGTGAAGGCAAACCCCAGCATAAGTTTATTAAAGAGCAGGATAGGTTTAATATGGGAACATACTCTGGGAAGTCCTTGTGTTCCCATGGTCTCTTGGCAGTTTTAAAGACTGATGGATTAGTGCCATAGTCTCCATAAAGCTTGTTGGGAAAATGGCTTCTTGAAGAAAACACTGACTGCTGCTTTATTACTAACTTGGGGGTAATCACCCCTGTTAAGTTCCTGCCTTGGGACTTTGGTTTGTGCTACATGATGGGGATGTAGAATGTTTCCCCTCATACCAGACTGAGCAGGACTGGGTTATCCTGCTCCCAGGATCTTCGGGTTGCTGATGGTGACTTTATTTGCTTACAGGGTCTGCTTTTCTATAGCTGTGGGTTCTGATTGCAGTAGTAGTTCCATATCCTTCGGGAAAGCAATGCAGCTGCACTTTCAGCAGGAAAAAGCCAGTGGCTTTTCAGTTTGCTGATGTCTCAAGATCAAAAAGTTGACTTGGCTTCAGTAAGGTAGCTCTCTCCAAGGATCTTCCAAATCTCTTTGAAGGAACTAATTTGGGAATATTATCTTCCAAGCAGAAAAAGCTTTTAATTAGCCATTGTAATTGAATTAATTTATCCTGCAAATAAAAGAAGCTGTGACTTTTTTTGCCAGTCAGCCACTGGACCTCTCTTATGATGAGATACACTTGGGGACACGGTGGGAGCCTGAGTTCGATGAAGAAGGAGAAGGAGCTTTACGGATGAGGCTGTGGTACCCTGCAGTGCCAGGAAGCTCCCGATGGTGGAGCTCAGATATTCCCGGCCGACAGCAGCGTGGACAGCAGCTCAAAATCAATCATGCTAGATGTCACAGTAAATAAATTCATTTTGTAATGCAATATTAAGTATAAATTGTGAATTAGAAATTGTGTTTTAAATCCCTCTTGATTTCACTTCAGCATGGTAAGGTAATTAATCACAAAGCAGCACTGTGAAATGGGTAGTTGCATTTGTTCCTGCCTGATTCCTCAGTGCACGTTCTTTATCCAGTGCTGTTACAAGTGTAGAAGAAGCAGTGCCAAAATACACAGACCCAGAGATGAGACAGAAATAGACCTGGACTGAACTGGAGTTCAGTCTGGAGAAGGAATTTAAAGAGCATTATGAACTGAGTTTTACTCTGTTCAGCCTGTTGTTAACAAGGGGAAATAAACACAAACAGAAAGTGAGCTGATGACCTTCTCAGATGTTCAGTGGGAGTTGGGAGCACAGGCCAGCCCTGGGATTCAGCGCTGCTCCCAGGCTGGACAGTGAGGAAGCTGTGTCTGCAGTCCTTATCAGCTCTTTGTCCTTTACTGTAGGCTGAGTAAAGCAAATTGCTCAAAGCTTTCTCCCCTTGTGTCTGCTCATGCCTTTTGTTGTTGGAAAAGCAAAGCAGCCCCATGAATGCCTGCAGTAGTGGCAGTGCTGGACGGGCAAGAACAAACCCCAAAGCTCTGGGCACGCAGGAGATGCAGGAGAGCACAGTCCTGGACATACTCAGTGCTGGGATGGAGCTCAAGCTCAAGGCTTGGATGTCAGGGACCACCTAGTTGTAAGAGCTTCCCATAATCTCCGTGGCTCGCTCAGCCCTTGGCCCCTCTCAGGGCCTGTCAGCTGAGTTGCCAGCCGTGGCTGTGTGCTGGGACTTGGGCAGCCATCCACGCAGGGCTGGCCAGAGGCAGCAGAGTCAGCTCAGACACAGCTCTGTGGCCCCGCTGGGAACAGACCTCCGGGCTCTGCAAAAGGCTGAGGTGGGGCTGCTCCAGATTTCAGCATTCACTATATTTGCTTGTCCCCAGAAAGGAAAAAATACTTGCTTTGTGTCATTTTTTTGGGACATTTAATAGCCACTAAAGTCATTACTTTAAATCTGAACCACATGGACTCAAGTTTTCTGGTCTCTTTGCCCATAGCTGTGCACCAGCAATAGACAAAAACTTCTGGCCTTGCAGTGGAGCTAGAGGAGATGTTCAGATGGATTACTTCCTCAGAGCAATAAGCAGCCTGTGTTTCTATTGCACTGAAGCTATCTTTTTCTCATTCCCAGCCTAAAGGGGTAGGTTTTTTGATTAGGATTCCTTGGTTAATGTGATGTGCCACTGCACATCACATTAACCAAGGGTTTGAGAAGTTCCAAGACTGTTTAGTACATCACCCATTTAAGAGAGCATTTGTAGCAAATCTGGATTTATTTTAACCATCTCTGGGTAGAGGAGGTTACTCTGCATATGCTGTGGTTTGTGACTGTAGTTCTCAGAAGGTGGAGTTAACAGTGTGCTGAGCAAATCTGTCCATGATTTTTATTATTTCTTACTGCATGTGGTTATTAACTTTTAGACAACTGCACTTGAGGCTTGTAAGCTAAACTTAGTGCTTGTTGCAATAGATGAAAGATGAGAATAATAGATTTTATCCACTCTGGGTCTCCAAGTGAGCTTTCTTTTCCAAGAAATGAAGCATGCATAATGCTTTTTTTTTGTCATTGTTATTTTCCTTAAAAAAAAAAAAAAGTAATGAGCTCATAACTATTAAAACAATGGGAAATAACTACACAAATGTGGCACTTGCTAAGACACATTGCAAGTAAAACTTGTGTTAGATCTTCAGTCACTGAATTTCAGCCGGGCTCTGGCCGCTGTCCCGAGGTGAAGAGTTTGATGCATGAGTTTGGTGGCCCTTGCCATCTGTGAGGATGGAGCTTCATCAGCTCCACTGGTTCTGGGTTGGGCTGCTTAGTAGGGCTCTGCAATTCCCAGGATAATCTATCTGGCTTGTCTGTGAAAAGCCAACTCAAGAAAAACTGGGTGAAAAACTGTGAGCAGTCTGACTCCTTCCTGTCTGTTGTTACACTTAGTAGTCATAAGTCATAAGGCTGAAAAATGATTTAAGAAATAAAAAAGTGAGTGTATTAAGGAAATGTGAGCTTTCTGGGCTGGTTTGGCTCATTTCTCCCTGGTAAAACTGCTCACTGCAGTTTCTGGGCTTTTAAAAAAAATTCATTATAGCCAGGTTAGAATCTGAAAGCAGCTGAGTCAAGAGGAAATATCATTCAAGAGGAAACTTTAAATAACCTATTACATGTTCTAGTGCTAAGCATCTTGCCTTACTCAGTGCTCCCTGAATCCATTGGGATGTGTGTTAGCCATAGAGGGCTCATGGCTGTAGGCAGCATCTCCAGTGCTGCCTTATGCTTCTGGAAAAATTCATCAAGGTTTCTAATCACATAGTTCCCATCATCTGAATGGGAGCTGAGGGTGTCCTTCACTTCAGAGCACGAAGCACAAGGCTTTAAGTTTGGTCTTTTTTACTACGTGGTGGTGTCAGCTTCTTGGTTTGGTAGTCTACAACAGAAATTTGCAATCAGTTAAAATGGAGCAGCATTTTTTGGTGCATTAAAACATCACGCTATGAAACAGTATGCTTCTGATCCTGTATGCATGTACTTGTAGCTGTGTGATGAGTAAAACTATTCACTATCATTTGAGATGTCAGTTACAAGTGGTTTTCTTCTATGTAGTCTCATCTATGTGATGACCCTCTCTTTAAGGGGCAGGAGAGCCCCTTAAAGAGGGGCACTTCCAGTGGCAGCTCATGAGGGAACTGTAGAGGGAAGAGCCTTCAGGACCCAATTTGCTGTTGGAAAATTGCAGGTTTCTGCTTCTGTGCCCTCAGGATGGACAGCTGGCTGGAGCCTGGCTGGAGCAGCTCTACCATTGTTCTTATTCTCTGAGTTCTTGGCAGTGGCTGTTTTTAAAGGTCTTCAGAGGCATTATAAGCAGAGCCTTGCAATGGATTGGATACAGTTCTCTGCTTTATCTGAGAAGAGCATTAAATCAGATAAACCTTGGTGCTCAGCACCCTTAGTAAATAGCTCCTAGGGAATATTGTACACCAGCTTCTTTTGGGAGGGATCTTGCTTTAGACATTTCAGCTGTCTAATCTGATTACTCCTAATCCTTGAGCATCGCTTCATTTGTGGTGAAAATTATTTGATATTTATGTACTCACACAAACACATATATACACATATATATACACATATTATCAATGGGCAAGTGAGGATTTGTTTATATGGGTATATGAAACCCATATTAATCCTCTGATCTCAAAAACTGTCAGAATTGCCACAGCCCAGTGTGTGAACTTGTCAGTCCACTTCATAAATAAAAAAGAATGTGGAAGATAATTATCACCCAGGTTTTTTCTGTGTATACTGTGTTATGAAGAGATAACTAAATATACTAATAACTATAGAGATAAATAATAATATACTAACTATAATATTAGTTTTTATTAGTATATAATTAATGTAGTTATATAATGTAACATAGTGTAATTATTTTGATATTATATATAACTTGACATAAATATTGTTATTGGAATATCAGGGATTTGTTGCTATACTGTGGTAGGCTTTGAGATTTTAGTTTTTTCTATTTTACTACATTTGTAGTGTCATAATTTTGCAATTTATATTTCTTTGGAAATATTCAAAGGTGTGGAGGCTTTTTGAGGGGATATCTTTGCTTTATTTAGTTAGTTAGTTAGTTTAATTCTGAGTATGGCTTTGCATCAGGAAAACATCCTTGCTGTGAATTAGAAGAAGGAATTCTGTGGGTGAGAGCACTCCACAAGGTTTAGCATCTCTGCCAAAATTCCTTCAGCTACCATGTATCACTTAGAGCTTTCTTATTCCTTCTGGAATAAACAAATCCAGTGTTCTGAGTTGATGAGAGGTAGGCAGAAGACTTCCATATTCCTTTGTTAGATCTCCTAAAGCTCCCAGCTGTCTAAAGCAGACATTTGGTGCAGATGTGTTCTGTGGTCAGGACTAGGGGAGTGCCAAATTTGCAATCACCGTCAGTGGTAATTATGTGTGATTGTGTGTCATGGGGAAATCTGTGGGTTTCCCAACATTCTTGCTGCTCAGCTTGTACATAAACATGTGGCCATTTGAGGTGTGGCAGAAAGCCATGGAAAAACAGCAGACCCTTTTGGAATGGCCAGTTTCTTCGGTTGCTGTGGGTTTTTCTCCTTATTTACCAATGAGACGGTTTTTACAAGACTAGCCCCAGAAAGGAAGCACCAGAATCCTTGGTCTCTGTGTTACTTAGTCGTGTGTTGTCGTAGTTTAATTGCTTAGGTGCAAGCTTAGATGCCACAGTGGCTACGTTGACTTCTGTGATTTCAGTTTTGGAAGTCCAGGCTTTGCTCAGGGATGTGCAGCGATTCATTTAAAACGTTTCCTTTTGATTTGTGTGTGTGCAAGTCTGACTGTTGATTCCTGAGGCAGTCTGGAAGAGCTGACATTTACACTGTACTTGTGAGGCCAGAGGATTGAGTTGGTGCCTCAAAAAGATTTGGTACCATTCTGGGGCTGTGCCAGGTTTTTTACCTTTGCACAGCTCCCTCTGGGTGATCATGAAAGTTTTGGAGTAGTGAGCAATGGAGAGACTGTCACAACAACCCAGTTCCAAATATTCCCATATCAGTTCCTAAAAATGGATTCAGATTGCAGCATGAGAATGGAAAGCCACACCTCCCCATCACTGGAAGTGTCCACGGAATGGTTGGACCGAGCTTGGAGCAACCTGCCCTAGTGGAAGATGTCCCTGCCCATGGCAAGGGATGGGCTGTAAGGTCCCTTCCAACCCGTTCTGTGACTGTGTATTCTGTTAAGAGTATTCTATATGTCAAGCTTTGCCTAAAGAGCTAATGAAGGTGAAAAGCTTATTATTTTCTTCTGCTTGGTGTGTTTACAGGGTGTAGTTTCTGAGTGAATATTCAGTTTAAACTATGCTTGTTATGTAAATTTAAATTGCTTCTCATAATGCTCTTCCTTTTTTATATTTTGGACACTATGAAGGTCTGTGGTTACCTGTGTTGGTGAAACAGCCTTATTTGGGCTGTACTTGTAGGTCACCGAATGAGGATGAAATAAACTGAAGCTGGTAAAGGCTATTAAAGCTTTTCTGGCAGGCAGGTCACATAAACTGGTGGCACAGCAGTATGTGAAGGACAGCTGCTGGATTTTTTGGGACAAGCTGGTGAGTGTTCAGGTGATGAGGAGGACCAACATCACCATCCAGACATGGCCTGGGTTGTGGAATCAGCTGAGGACACCTGCCCTGCACAGCTCCTGCAGGGTTCTCTGCTCTCTCCTGCCCACAGCACCTGATGCTGACCATGCCTCGCTCTTTGGCCCGGGTACTGTTTCCCAGCTGAGCTCTTTGCTGAGCTCTCAGCAGAGGGCAGCTGGAACCCTGATCCTGCAGGAATCTGGCCAGGCTCCGCTGGGCATCGGCACTGCTGGAGCCAGCCCGTGCTGCCTGTGGGGGAGTAAGGCCAAGTTCTCAGCCCATCTGACCTGATGGGCTGTTTTAGCTTAGCTGAAGGAGTATTGCTTTTCAGATCTTTATTTTATAGGGTAAGAAAGCCTTTCCAAAGGATTTACTGCTCTAGACTGAAACACTGAATCCCTCAGCGGATGGGAATAATGAAGCTAATGGGGTTACTGTATGGATAAACTCCAGTCAGTGATGTGCTTTAGAACAGAGCTTGGCAAGGGGGAGATTGGAAGCAAAACAATTTGGAGGTAGCTTTATTGCAGATGTTTGCTGTAAAGGACACCCAAAGAAGAATGGTGCCAGGGGGAGCAGGAGCACAGCAGGATGAGGTATGTGAAGGAACATAATGGCTCTTTTAATGATAGTGCAGCATTTTAGTACATGGCAGTCACAGATAAATGACTCACAGCCATACAAAAAAATCCCCAAGGACAGTTTAATGTTCTAGGAAAGGTTTTGTGTGATCTTGTGGGTGACTTGCAAAGAAATTAAACCAAAAGACATCCATAAATAGAGCTTGCCCAGCAAATACTGGTGTGATTAGAGTAGACCTTGGTGATGGCAGTTGTTGTAACTCCAGTGAAATTAAACTTTGGATTGTTTAAAAAAGAAAAATGTCTGCATTATATGGAAGATAAGTGTGTATTAACTTTTATAGAGCTTGGAAAGTGCTGTGAGGTCTGCTGAGGCAGCACTTCCCTGTAAGCTGCAGCTGTATTAAATTGGCACCGTTGCAATTTCATGCTTGGCTTTTACCCTGACAGCAGAATTGTACCCCATTTGGTCTGTCAGGACTCAGCTGATCTCTTTGAGTGCTTTGGAGCACTCAGCTGGCAGAAATCTCTTCATTTGTGTGTGAGTGTTTATTTATTGATTTTTGGCATAGCACCCTGACTGCGCTTGCTGAGCTGGGCGAGTGCCCATGGCCAGGGCATCAGTGCCTGTCTGGGCCAAGCAAAGAATGGAGGGCACTGGTGCCAAGGCAGATTGAGGTGAACAGGCAGGAAATCATGGCATTGGAACCAGCTGGCTGGAATCACATTTGATACCAATCAGGAAGGCAGCTGTGTGAGGGGCAGCTCCATGGGATTGGGAAAGGCTCACATACCTGCTGCTGTTACATACCCCAGACAACTTCACTTGCATGTCCTGCCCTTCCTCAGTAGCCAGACAAGACAAATGCTATGAATGAAGTTGTTTCTGCTTTGGTTCATTCTGACAGCTGCTCTAGATGTGCTAGATTGGGGATAGGGCTCACACTGGGTTATTTCCAGAGGTACATTTTTTTATTCAGGAAAGAAATTTGGCACGTGCCTTTTTTTTTTTTTTTTTTTTTTAACGGGAGTAAAATTGCAAAGCCAAGTATGTATGTTCTGTACAGAGAGGCCTCTTCATGTTTACCTAGAATCACAAAATTGTGGAATGGTTTAGGTTGGAAGGGACCTTAAATTCATCTTGTTTCACCCTCTGCCATGGGTAGGGACACCTTCCACTAGCCCAGGTTATTCCATGCCCCATCCAGCCTGGTCTTGGACATTTCCAGGGATCCAGGGGCAGCCATAGCTTCTCTGAGCCCTCTGTGGCATGGCCATCCCACCCTCACAGGGAAGAGCTGCTTCCCTGTTGTCAAGTATCTTTTAAGTTTGAATCCATTTCACCTTGTCCTGTCCCTCCAGGCCCTTGTCCAAAGTCCTTTTCCAACTCTCCTTGAGCCTCTTTAGGCACTGCAAGGATGCTGTGAGGTTTTCCTAAAGCCTTGTTTTCTCGAGTCTAAAGAGCCTCTTACTGGAAAAATTCATTATTTCTTGGTCCAGCAACATTTGTTCTGGGAATTTTTGTTCCCTTTTTATTCCTAAGAACAATTAAATGTTTGATCAAAGAGGAAAGGCTTTATGTGCCTATAAATGTTTAAGGCACATAGACATTGGTAATACTGGAATATTAAAGTTACCAGATTTGAAATCACAGGTTTCAGTACTGGGAATATAATTCTCTACTATTTCTTTCTGTTCAATGCTTTTAGTTTCATTTTTTTTTACTACCATATATCTTTGGATAACTCAATTTTCTTTGTATTTCATTCTAGAAATTGGTCCAGTGACAATAACCACAGATCCCAAGAAATTTCAATTTGAACTTAGGGAACTTTATGTTCAGGTGAGTAACTTGTTTCCTATGTGGTTCTAGCAAAGACTGTTTCCTCGCGCCATCCTTCCTCTTGTGCTGATATTCCTGCTGCAAGCATTCATGAGGATGTGGATCACTTACCTCTGTCATTTTGTCTGCACAAATTGTCAACTTCCTGTTCATCCTAATGTAGGGTTATGATTCATTCCTTTGTCTTAGTTCACATCATTGTGTGGAGACTCGGTTCGATAACACAAGAAGGAATAGTTAAGTAATGCTAACATTTAGTTGGCATTTTCATTAGTCCTGCCACTTGTCCACAAACACTTTTATGGACTTTTACTGTGTTGTGGATATTATATTCCATGAACACCATTCAGACAAGAGTACTATAAGACCCATCAGGTTTTCCATAGGTACTGCCTTCCCTGCTGTGCATTACTTTGCACTTACTGATTCAAAGGCTTCTTAGAATCACAGAATATCCTGAGTGGGAAGGGACCCACAGGAGCAACCCCTGGCCCTGCCCAGACACCTCAACAATCCCACCCTGCGCATCCCTGGAGTGTTGTCCAGACCTTCCTGGAGCTCTGGCAGCCTTGGGGCCGTGCCCATTCCCTGGGGAGCCTGGGCAGTGCCAGCACCCTCTGGGGAAGAACCTTTCCCTGTTCTCCAGCCTGACCCTGCCCTGGCACAGCTCCAGCTGTTCCTTTGGGTGATAGAAAGAAAGGAGGAAGTACTGGAGTGGAGTTATCCTTACTGACAGAACATATGCTCCTATTGTCCTGACTTTAACCATTAAAATTCTTCTGACCTCTGCTGAACCTTGCTGGAGTCAATAGTGCCAGACAGGCTCTCCCTCAGAAACTGGCACATGATATAATCCTTGTAAGAACAGATTGCTTGAAGATTACTTTAAAAGTTGGCAGTAGGTTTGAAATCCAGAGAAAACAATAGCTATTGCAGTTTTCCCCTTCATGGGGAAATTGAAGCTTTAAAACTCCATCCAGTTTTCATGTCTTGTTTCCTCAACAGTTGTACTGGACAGTAATTGCAGCTCTTTCTAAAAGGTGGATGATTGAGGTGAAGCTTTTGGGAATTACAAACTCTTAATTTCTAATCAAATTGTTTAAAAGTTTCTGCCTAATTAATTTTAAATTTCATTCTTTAATGATTGCATATTTCATAATTATTTTCAATATATGCTCATTCTGCTATATGAAGGCTCTCACTGACTTGTATTCATCCATTGTATGGTGAAGGGCCAAAACAGAAATCAAAAAATGATTTGAACAGGACTGATAGGTCATCTTGCAGAAGAGGAAATATAAGCAATTTCTACAGGTTTGCTACCAGTATTTTTCCAAAACTACTGATAAAAGATGCAAGAGTGAATGTTGTGGAGGTAGAGGAAATTTTGAGCTGGGTTCATTCTGAGAAAGGGCATGGACCAATTATTCTCATTAATGAACAACGCTAAAATTAAGCTGAAGATAAATATTTCAAGGCATCTTGTGTATAAAACATATTAAATCAAAATATGCTCAACTTGTCCTCCCTGAACATCATGGCAAGCCCAGCTCTTTTTTTCCATTCATCTATCACAGAATAGTTGGAGGGTCTTCTGGCTGACATTTGACATGAGGTAAAAGTTGGGTTGTGTACATTTCACTGCAGAAACTGGGCCCTGTTCCTTTTACATTCAGAGTGATAAAGAACATATTCCTTGAATACAGGATCAGCTTAGGAGGTATCACCTATATTTCATCTGTAATTACCTTTGAATCATTCTTATGGACAGTGTGATAAGAACATGGAGTTGGGCAGCAATGGCTCCTTAGTGTTGTTGGTTTTTTTCTTTTTTTTTTTTTTTTTGCTTGTTTGTTTGTTTTTGTTTTGGTTTGGTTCTTTTGTTAAGCAGATATTTTTGTGTATTTCTGTGGGCCTGTTCAAACTGAAGGAAAAACAAAGCTTCCTGAGGTTCACTCACCTCAGCTTTTCCAGAAAGCTTCACGAGGTAGTTGTATTTAATTTCAATTTGGAGAGAAGGGCAGGAAATACTGAATATACTGAGTGGAAAATTTTCTACTTTTTAAAATTTAAGTAAAGACAATACTGTTGTTAAATGTTAAGAAGCAATTCTGCCTGTGAAGATGGGCAGGCCCTGGCACAGGGTGCCCAGAGAATCTGTGGCTGCCCCTGGATTCCTGGAAGTGTCCCAGGCCAGGCTTGATGGGACTTGGAGGAACCTGGACTAGTGGAAGGTGTCCCTGCCCATAGCAGGGCTGACACTGGATGGGCTTTTAAGGTTTTTCCAATCCAATCCAAACCATTCCATGATGATGATGTTTTGCTGTTCTACCAGCTGCCTTTTAAGAGTATTATTCTACATTATAGGAATAAAAAAGTCCATGCTTCTCAGAGCAACCATTTAGCTCAGTAGTGCTTTTCATGTTCCATGTAGAAAACAGATGCTGCCATATAGAATATTATGAGATGATAATCAAGTAGACTTGATGTGGGAATAGAAATTTTCCTGTTCGAAGTAGATGTCTGTATAAATTAGCTATTATTTTGACTTTGCCCACAAATTAAAGCTTTATGTGGAAGAGTCTTCTGCTGAAGGAATTAGGATATACTGATGTGTCCCATTGGACTGTATAGGCATTGCCAAGATAAAGTTCTGACATGTGTCAAAAATCTTCTTGGAGAGTTCTCTCTTGAATTTCAGGCTGTCTGGAGTCTGCCACTTGCTTTTCCCATAAAACTAAGGCTACATTTAGGAGAACTGACTTTGAAAAAGAACAATGGTTCTTATATGACTTACAGAAAAACAGTGACCACATGCTTACTCTTTAGCATAGATGAGAAACTTACTGATATTCTTGCTTTGAAATTGGTTAAGGATACTGATAGATTAACCTGTAGAAAGTGTTTACATTTTCTCTACTGCAAGATGACCTATCAGTCCTGTTCTAATCATTTTTTGGTTTCTATTTTGGTCCTTCACCAATACAATGTTCCCAACATGAACATTTCACTGAGGATGAACAAAATTCTTATGTATGAAGGACTGCTCTCTTTTTGCCTTATTCTTTCCTATCATGTGTAGATTTGTATATACATATGTGTGAAGGCATGTTGATTGTAAAAATAAAAGGAATCCATTTTATATGTAATACTGAATCTATGCAGAGATCTATTGTAGATGACAGGGCAAGTTTTACAGTTCATATCAGCTCTTTGGAAAGTTCTGTCTTCAATATGCCAAGTTAATTTTTATGTAAGTTAGTGAGCTTTTATTTAAACAGTATTTTTCCCAAGTTCTTAATTCAGTGAGAAAAATGAATCCTTTCCTATGAAGATAAAGTCATACTTGGAAGCATTTTGATTGAACACATGGTCTGAAAAACCTCCAGCTCTGCAGATGCTGCAGTGCAGCACCTGTGCCCTCTGCTGAGCTCCCTGTCCCAGGGCGGAGTCCAGGGCAGGTTGTTGCTGCTTTGGTGTCCAGAGGTGCTCCTGGAGCTCAGCACTGCCTGCCTGGGACCATTTCCCATCTGTCTGTGCCCCTGACCTTCCGTGACTACCAGAGCAGGGGAGTTGTCAGCCAGGAAGGGAGCATGTAAATGTGGGAAATGAAGCTGTCACAAAAGCTGGAACTGAGCAGGACATGGATAAGAGTGACCGTGACACCAGCCAACATCAGGGCTCTTCCTTTGACTTTATTTCTCTGGAATTGTTGCAGTTGCTGCTTTTGAGTGTTACAGCACTCTGCAGATACCATAAAATCCTTAGGGCAGAAAAGGGGAATAAATGATGAGAGGCTGAGGAAGTATCTGTCTTGAATGTCCCAAAAGAAAGTAACTTACTTGGTATGGTTTTCTTTCTTAAAATAAAAGAAGTTATGTTTTATTTCTACTTGTGAACAGGGTGGTGGAGACTGTCCAGAGATGAGCATTGGGGCAATAAAGATTGCTCTAGAAATTTCCCTGCCTGGCTCTTTCATCTATGTATTTACTGATGCCCGATCCAAGGATTACAGACTGACCCATGAAGTGCTTCAACTCATCCAACAGAAACAGTCACAGGTACTGAGGGGGATTTGCATTACCACCTGGTTCGTGTGTTTAATGCTCTGTTTACTTGATGACTAAGGTAGAATTCTCCTGTGTGAAACTTGGTGAACTCTTATTACAGAAGGGACCATAATACTGCATTCTAAGTATTTATTTTTTTAATAGAGTTAACTGATGTTAAGGAAAAACTTAGTGGAATATTCTTTTATTATTGTGCATTAAATAATGCAACTGAATCTCCTACCAGTGTGTGGTTTTGGCAGCTGATTAACTTAACGTGGATTTTTTGTTGTTGTTGTTCTAAAAGAGGTATTATGTGGATGACAGGGCTGATTGATTTTTAAAGGGATTTTTGTCTATTCCTTTTCTTATGCATTGCTTTTTCCATCATTACTGAGTGCAATGCCTCTGCCCATGCAGAGTAACAAACCCATCTCGACTGACACATTCTTCTGTTGTCTTGCCTTAATGCTGCCATGGCAGTGTTTTCCTCACCTACGCACCATGTGTCCAATGATTCACTGATTTTTTTTAAATCCAGGTGGTGTTTGTGCTGACTGGAGACTGTGATGACAGGGATCATATTGGTTACAAGGTCTATGAAGAAATTGCTTCAACAAGTTCTGGTCAAGTTTTTCACTTGGACAAAAAACAAGTCAATGAGGTAACTTTGCTTGAGTTTTGCAATCAATAAAGAAAATGAGGCAAGAATTATACTGTAAATCTTTAAGAGACCTGGTGGTGGGTTAGGGAGCAGAAGAGGAACTTCTAAATGTTCTGGTCTTAGTATGTGGACTCTGTTCCACCTTTCCTTCCTTTCTCCATCTTCTATATCAGGATGCAATACTGTGACTTTTATTGACAACAGGGAAGTGTGAAGTGGCACATCTTACTAGAACCTGCCCAACTTCCTTCTGCCTGTGCCAGAAGGCTTCCAGGAGAAGAGCCTTTAAAAAAGGAGCAGTTTTGGGCTCTATGTAACGTAGTGGCTTTTCTGCTCAAAACAAGAGCACACATTTACCTTTAAACGAGCATTTTGTGACCAAGTAAATGACTGTTACTCAGCTTGGACAAAAATGGATATAGGATAGATAGTGTGAACTCTCGGGTTTCCATTGTTCAGAGAGTCATGGAAGTAACTTTTAAATTGAGGTTTTCACTGCAATACTTTTGCCACCTCTGCTGCCCTCCTGGTAACTGTGGTTCCTGACCCACAACTATGAATGACTTTTTGCTTTGGGAACTTCGGTGAGTCTCAGACAGGAATGAAATTTTGCAAGTGCGTGAGAAAACAGTTTGGAGAGAGGTGAAATCACATGGTATTTATCTGGAGAGCTGGAATTGTTTATAAATGTTGTAAACATTCCCCTTTGAATTCCCTCTGTAGGCAATAACTAGCTGTAGTTTTTTAATAAAAATTTACCCTGGTTTGTTCCTTCTTTCTGTCCCAAAATTCTGACAATGATAAATGTTGAAGATAAATTGCATTTTTCTACAGCTGTTGCCTAGAAAAAATTGAAGTTCTCATTGGGAATGATAGAAGCTATTGGCAGTGATGTGAAGGTGATCAAAAGAAGAAACTTCCCAGATGATTTATCCTCCAAAAATTAAGTTAAAATTTGGAAGAAAAGAATTTACCTGTTTGGCCTGTTCCTGGTCTGCATTTTGCTATTATATATAAAGGGTAAAACTTCTCTGTGACACTCCTTGAAATCCCTTTATAGAGAAGAGGTCATGATGGAATGATATGGTCTTTAATGGCCCTTCCAACCCAACCAATTCTTTGACCCTCTGATACTGCCCGTGGGGAATGCTCTTTGCCAGGACTGTAGTTTTAGGGTAAAGGTTTGGTTGGATTGTTGTGGTTTTGTTTTCTTCTGCTTTTGAGAGGTTGAAGTGAGCAGATAAAGCCATTTGTAGGTGCTAGACAGCACCGTGTGGTGGAGTGGAGCTGGCACAAGCTGCTTTCCTGCTGCTGCTTTCTGAACTTGGCACTTCTGTGTTTCTAAGAACACCAGCTTCTGCCTGAAAGGATAGACTGCCTTGAAGTTTTGGGTAAGGTTTTAAGCAGGGGTTTTAGTAGCTGCTTCCCCCCCTTCCAGCTTCATCTCAACATTTCTTTTGAGTAAATAATCATGGAATTGTAAAGTCATAAGATGTCCTGGGTTGCAAGATACCTTGAAGATCATCTCATTCCACCCCCTGCCATAGGCAGGGACACCTTCCACTAGTCCAGGCTGCTCCAAGCTCCATCCAGCCTGGCCTAGGACACTGCCAGGGATCCACGGGCAGCCACAGCTTCTCTGGGCACCCTGTGCCAGGGCCTGCCCACCTCTGCACAAGAGCAGAGGGTGAAATTAGTAGGTGATATTTTGGCAGAGTTTTTTTGAGAGAGAGGCAAAAACACAGCCTATGGCCACTGGAAATAGATGCTTAAACAGTGTAAGAGATTGGCTAAGGTGGAAAAAAAGTAAACCCTAAATAACTTTCAGAAGTCTTCTACAATAACTGCTGAACAATTTATGTTAAAGCCAAACCCAAAAGACTGCAATTTTAGTAATTGTTGACCTTACATATATCTGTGTCTGGGCCAAGTGACTGTGAAAATGAGTTGACCAAATTGCTGCTGTCCCCAGTAAAACCTTCTCTGTGGTTTCAGTTCTGGATCAGCACTGATTCCAAGAAGCAAATCCACCAGTGAGTGGATGCAAACAAACAGGACATCTCCAGAGATCTGATCAGCTGTTTATGGGATAGCCCTCAGGCAGACTTCAGCTGCAATCAAACAATCATGCTTGCCCTCCTTTTTCTCTGAGGAATCAATGATGTGTAAAGAATGCAGTTTATAAATGCTGAAGCACACTCACCGTTGTGGGCCTAGAGACAGCCAATGCTGGATTGGGGATTAGGGAATAGCTACAAAGTCCCTGCCGAGTATCCTGCCAAACCAACGACTTGTTTTGCTAAAACATTTTGATTATTCTACCCCCCAAAAAACTCAAACAAAGCTATTTTTAGTATATAAAGTTTCAAACCATTCATCTTGTTCTTGCCCTTTGAGTATAAAGTGCAGAATGAAGCAATATTCTAAGCTAGATACAAGGAAACACAGCAAAACAGTACTTGATACGTATCCAATGCTTGTGTACTGAGAGGACTATGAAAATTTAGTGCCTTTTTTTTTACTTCTAAAAAACGTGTTCTGATTTCAAATACTAACTACAGTTAACTTGGGCAAAATTATTGGTGATTGACAAAGTTGTGTTGGGTTCAGTCCAGCAAGGCATGAAATACATATGTATCTCCACTTATCTGCTGAAGGTAGCTCATCTAAAGAGTCCAGGATGAAGGTCCTATTTTTACAAACTCACTGTGATTTCTGTGTATTAGATAAATAAGAATATTTATATTGTTAGAGTATCAAGGCCCCATCCCTTGGAGTGTTCAAGGCCCATGTCGGGGCTCTGAAAAACTTGGACTATTGGAAGGTGTCCCTGCCTACAGCAGGGGAGTGAGACAAGATGGGCTTTAATGTCCCTTCCAACACAAACCATTATAGGATTGTAATATTTTGAAATGTTGTTCCCAGTGTCTTGGAAAGCCTTTATCAAAGTGCTTTACCGAAGCATTGAAATCCTGGTTTTGAAAAGTGTTTCTTTAGGTGAGATTTCTCTGGTTGCCTTTGTGGACTCAGGGCTTAATTTGCAATACTTGGTTGGGATGTAAATGGATCACAGAATATCCTGAGCTGGAGGGCATCTTTGGAATCTGCAAGGATTAAGTTCAACCCATGTCCCTGCCCAGACATCCCAATAATCCCACCTGGTGCATCCCTGGGAGCATTGTCTAAACCCTTCTGGAGCTCTGGCAGCCTTGGGGCCGTGCCCATTCCCGGGGGAGCCTGGGCAGTGCCAGCACCCTCTGGAGAAGAGTCTTTCCCTGAGCTCCAGCCTTACCCTCCCTGGCACAGCTCCAGCCCTTCCCTCAGGTTCTGTTCTCATGGCATCGAGAATATTCCTTAAGCATGGTTTAAACTCCCTGTTAGGAGCAGATTGTCTATGTTCATAACTGTGTTCAGTTTCCAAAAGGTACTAATTTGGACTTGAACTGAAGTTACATTACACCACACCTAATTATCCTTCTGTAAGGAAATTCCTGTAAATGGTTGTGATGCCCAAAGGTTTGTACTGATGCCAGGGAGGGTGTTGAGATGAACTGTGATGATCAGGAGAGTGCGAATATGGTGCAGTGGAACATAGTGGGGATTTATTAGTCATTGCCAGTTCAGGTCATGTCTCCAGGTCGTTTTGATTGTTTGTGGCAAATATGAGTCATTCCTGTGTCTGATGAACTGTATTGATCAGTGTGCATAGAGCTGGGAGTTCACAAGGACTGAGCTAGTGACTGGTCTTTTTCCATTTCTTTTAGTGTTGAAGCACTTGATTTTTCTTACTTCTAACCTTTCTGTAAGAAGGGGAAAATTCATGTCCTTAGACTGCCTAAAAATACATCTTTCTTCCTGATTTTTAAAATAAGTAGAAATGGATCTTCCATATACAGAACATTGATGGCAGGAGAACTGAGAATGACATGGGGGAACACCTTTGACCTCCATGGAAGAAGGGGGTGTTGTTGAGTGACTTGAAAGCTGAATGAACCTATATGGAAAAAACAAGAGTTTTGGAGTTTGGAATTGGATGAGAAACCTGTGAATGAAAGAGATGCTGTGGATGAGACGAGATTGAAGGGAGGGGAGACTGAAGACAAGACTAGTGACAGAACATTTAGAAGGGATGGTGCAAAAGGCGTTATTGTTGTGGGGAAGGTATCATCTGTAAGGTCACAGGGAATGGGGTCTGGTGGTGTTCACTCATGAGTACTCTGCTGTACATAGAGGTGCCTAAACCCACTGGAGAACATCCCATTTCTGCTGGCTCTTAGTCCTCTCAGGGGACAGCAATGCAAGGGTTACACCAACACAGCTTGGGTTGGTTTTACCGGTGCCTGCTGTCTATGACCAGTGTGTGTTTGGAGGATGCTGCAGAGGAAGCAATTTGAAATCTTGTTTCACTCAGTTAAAGGTGTAAAAGGCCCCTCCACTGCTTTTCAAGGATACAATGGAGGTGACAAAGTCAAAAGTTCAAAATGACCTTATAGAATGAAGGTTTCTTGCATACCTCTGTTTCTTGCCTTTTCTTCTCCCTCATCCCAAACAGGCATTATCCATTTTCATAGAAAAAGGAGGAATGGTTTAATGGGAGAAGCAGCTGAATACTTCTATTCTTAAGATACATAATGTACAGTGAATGCCAAACAAAGAAAGGAAAAACAAATAGTTACAGCTGGTCTTTCTCTGTTTTCTATGGAATTTGGAGTCTCTGGAAAAAATAAACCAGGATCCTGTACCTAAGGCTTTTTGTCATAAAGCAACTGCAGAAGGGCTTTTGAAAGGCAGTTGAAAGCAGTCAGGCTTAGTTCTTGTGGTTCCTAACTTTGAAGAGCTTGAGATCCATCACTAAAACTTTTCATTCATGTGGTTTTCATATATGTTATATATATATAATTCATGTTTTATTTTTACAGTATTATTTTCTCATGCACTGTCTCAATTATATTTTTGATGTGCATTTAAAACCATTATTAGAATATTTTTCCTCTTTGGGTGTAAGTATGAACCTAAATTTATTTAAGCAATGAAATAGTTAACCTGAAATCCCATTGCTTTGACTGCTTGAGAAATATTCTTGAGTCCCAGAATAAACAAATGGGAATAGAGGCCATGCTGCACAGATTTTCCAGGTTTCAGTATGCATTCCAAGAAATGACCTGACAACAGGGCAGGTTGCAAGAGCAAATTTTCTGGGGAAAAGTTATAAATCATTGCTCTATTTGCCCTTCCCCCTCTAATAATATTCATCACGTCACATTTTGGCAGAACAACAAAAGCTGCTGTTCTTTTGGGGGCTTTCTGTAAAGGTCCCAGAGGAGAAAAAAACCTACTTCTAAACTAGTGTACAGCATTATTGCAAAGCTCTTTGGAATGATAGGGTTGGGAAATGGATCTCCCAGAACTGCCTATTGAACTTACAAGCAAGCTGCTGCCAGACTGCAGACAGCTGGGTTGTTCTGTTGCCTTCCATTTTCATTTTTGATCTTGAAAAACTCTCAGAAACTGAAGTTCGTATGGGTTCATTGAATTTTACAATCCATTTAAAAACTTACCTGTGGAGGTGAGATCCTGGAATTAAATGGGAACTTTTCCATATACCTCATACAAAAAAGTGTCATGTTCATTTTACTGGGAGTAGAACATTGAAATTTCTTTGGAAGCATTTTTGGGCCCAGATGTATAATTTCTAAAGTAGAACTTAAATGAGTTGGCTCTTTGAAGCCTTGCGATTCCTGTTCCAGGCTTGTCTAAAGCAAACACAAGTTGTTCCCTAGCTGGTGTCACCAGCTGTTGCACAAACCCCAGTTCTCTCTTGGGCCATGTTTCTGCAGGCTTTGAGCAGCACAGGCAGTTTTACTGTGATTTTTTGGGTATGCTGTTTTGCAAACCTGCCCAAGCAGCTCTCTCGTGCACACCCTTGGCGAGGGGACACCTGGTCAGTGCTGTCTCACCCTGTGCTGGGAGCACTCAGCACAGCTCGGGTGGGACATTCCTAAGAGTGGAGAGGGAATGATTTATGAAAACCTGCCCCCACCATTTCAAATGTGTTTTCAGTGATGCCCTTCACTTATTTAAACTTATTTCATCTTTGCACAAAGGTTGCTGGGTATTTATACTGTAACATATGAGAGCAAGTACACTTTTATAGGAGGCTGGAATCTAGTTGCTATCACCAAGTCATCTCACTCACAAACCTATGGTATATTTCTATTTTTTAAAATATAAAGTAGGCAAGTAATGCACAGTAAATCAGGGGAATAAGGTTCTTTTGGGCAATGTGTTGAATTGGGTCCTAGGTTGAAGAACTTGCCCCCAGTACTGAGGGGAAACGTATCAGGTTACTTTATTGCTGGTTTCTAAGTCTTGAACTGACACAACCAAAAGATGGCTTTCCTTTACAAGATGTTTCTCAATGCCACCATGGTCTACTGCAGCCTACAGTCATGGTTCAGTATTACTGTGAGTCACATTCACGTTGTTACACAAATCCAATATTACTTCAGTAGGATTTAAAAATTATGCTGCAGCTCTGTGATGTACAGAGGTGATGCAAAATCATATAGTTTGACAAACCAGGTGTGTTTCTGGGGAGGTTGGGTTGGTTGTGGTGGGTTTCTCTTGGCTAATTGTCAAGCTCCCTCTCAGCCACTCACTCACCCCTTGCAGGGGAGGAATGGGTTGAGGAAGCTTCTTGGTTGAGATAAAGACAGGGAAATCACCAGTTGTTGTTGAAGGCAGGACAAAATTGACTTAAAGAAAATTAATTTGTTGCCAATTAAAATAGATATTCAACTATTCCTTCAGCGGTGGGAAGCAAAGACAGGTAGGTACACCTTTGCCTCCACTTGCCCAGCTCAACTTCTCCCCTGATTCCTTCTCCCTTCCCTAGTGCCATCAGGAATGGGGTTGTGGTCAGTACAGACGGGTTTCTCTTGGCTGCTCTGCCTCCTCACACCCTTCCTTTGCTTCACTGTGGGCTCTCCCATGGGCTGCTGTCCTGTCTCTTGTGTGGGAGCCTCCATGCTCTCCATGCCTTGCAGGGACAGACTTTCCAAAACGTGTTCCCCTCCAGTCCCACCTCTGTGCTGTGCCTAACAGTAATTTGTTTTAGGGGAAAAAAACATTGGAAAAGTCCAGAGATAGCAATTACTTAGTACATCTGGATGAGAAAATTTTCCTTGTTGCTTCATATAACTAATAATTGATGAGCAGAAGTGTCCACAGGTTTGTGTCCCTAATTCCTTTTAAAATTTACCTGTGGTTGTTGTGTAGAGAAGTATCCAGGTGTGCTTGTGTTCTCCTTTAAACACCATGCAGACCATGGCTTTGCTAGTATCTTCTGTTAAAGTTGCATTTCTTTTATGTTTTCACATTTTTAAAAATAAATCAGTATGGAATCTCTACAACACAGTAGAGACAGGCATTTAAGCAGAAAATATTTCAACAGCCAGCATTGCTGATAGTATAGTAACAACTGTTCTTTTCTGTTCTAGGTGTTAAAATGGGTTGAAGAAGCAGTTCAAGCCTCCAAAGTGCATCTCTTGTCTACAGACCATCTGTCCATGGCCGTAAATACTTGGCAGATCCCTTTTGATCCCAGTTTGAAAGAAGTTACAGTGTCCTTGAGTGGTCCTTCACCAGCAATGGAGATTCATAATCCTCTAGGTGAAGTACTTTATACTTTCTTTTGTGATAGTGAAAAAAAGAGAAGGAAAAATCCCTTGTGATATTTTATTTTTTCCCAATATTCCATGTTTTTTTTTTTCACTTGGAGGAAACTGGAAAACATCCTTATTCTGTCCACTTCATCTCACCTCCATCTTTGTTATTATTTGTCCTTGCATTCCGGATTGCTGAACACTTTTGCCTTTCATCTGTTTTTGTATTCCCTGAACCGTCATTTAAGGTACACAGTGGTTGGCTTTTATGTGAGGGAAGTTCAACCATGGTCTAGCTTTTTTGAACTGAGAACATTCAGAGCCATACCTGTCTCCCCAGCCCATCTCCAGCTGAGCAGTGTGTGATAGGGAACGCAGTGACAGATTTGGAGCTAATTTGTAATTGAAGGTATTTTGAACAAATCTGTTGTTTATTATTATGTTGATGCCTTAGGAACTTGGAACAACACTCCAGAAATAAATTCAGATCGTATTTTGTATACTCAGAATGACTTTTGCCTGAGAACATAGCTTAAATTTGATTAGCTAGGAAATATTTTATGCGCAGGATGGGTTCCCTGCAACGTGGTCTGGTCTGTCCTGCACTGAGGCATTCTTGTTCACAGGAAAGAGATTTGCTCAAGTTCTGTGTTCAAGCCATGACAACACACAGTCCTGGGTGCAAGTGTCAGGCTTCACTGAAGCTGTGACCCCACCTCTTTTTGGCCTTTTTCATCTATCAGCTCCATGCATCTAAATCTACAGGGTTTCACTGAAATTACTCAAGGCACATCCAGTAGGTTTTGAAAATGGGCACTGGGACATCCCTGTCTCCACTTCCTCTTTCCCTTTAGTGCTGTGAAAGAGCCAGATGAGTTTTAGGGCTGGTGATCCTTCAGGGTCAGCCTTTAGGGAGCAAAATCCCTTTCTAGAGGGCCAATTACTGCACACAATCACCCACATATAAGTGAACATTTGCAGTATTCTGAGAATACTGAAATTATTATTATTAGGTCAGAGAATGTTGACTGTTATAAATATCATTGACTGCTAAGTAGTGAGTCAGTCAAGTGTCAGAAATACATTGGTACAAAACAACAATATTGTATTTACTCTCTGTTTTTTAAAGCAATACTGTGTTTATTCCATCCTGTATTTACTTCCTCTTTCTGTTTTTTCAGGCAAGCAGCTCAGTAAGGGATCAGGACTGAATGAATTGCTAAATATCCACAACTCTGCAAAGGTAGTAAATGTCAAAGATCCAGAGCCTGGAACATGGACAATTAAGGTAAAGCTATTGCAGAACTTCTGTATGATTGTCCTGTAGCATATAAGGGTGTTGCATAATGATTTGCTATGTTATTTATCATGGATACTTACAGCTGAGTCTGTGTTACAGTACATGTCCTGTGATCTTGTATTTAATATTGTTGTATACCTCTTTATGTAGGTAAATCTGCATGATCCCAGCTTTCCTAAATAGATGTGGAAACAATCCTACTGGTGTAGATCCTTTCTGACTGAACTATTCTATTGTAGCAGTGTAAATACTCTATAGTCATTTTTGGAGGGCGAGGCACTCGGGTGAGGCACTTTATAGGCAGTGCTGAATGGATCCTGCTCTGCATTGTCCCTGCCCTATGCACAGAGGTGCTTTGAAAAGGATCATCAATTCACACACAGCACTGGGGGAAGCTGCTGATCCTGCTGCAGAACTGCAGCCACAAAAGCATGTTTAGCTCAGCAGCTCTGGGGAGAATTGTTTGAATGTCTGTCTAGGATTGGGGGCTTATCAAACGAGGGACAGGGACTTTTTATACGGGCAGATAGTAATGGGACAAGAGGGAAGAGGGAAGGGTTGGATGGGCTATTGGGAAGGAATTGTTCCCTGTGAGGGTGGGCAGGCCCTGGCACAGGGTGCCCAGGGAAGCTGTGGCTGCCCCTGGATGCCTGGCAGTGTCCAAGGCCAGGATGGACAGAGTGTGGGGCAACCTGGGCTAGTGGAAGGTATCCCTGCTCATGACAGGGGATGGCACTGGGTGACTTTTTAAGGTTCTTTCCAATTCTATGATTCTGTGACCAAAAGTGCTGAAAACCAGTACAGAGACTGGGCTGTTAAAAATGAAAAGATTTTGGGTCCTGCTGCACATGTAACATGAGCCATTGGATCCTGAGACCTTTTCCTACAAGTCAGTGCCTTGGGATTCACTTCTCTCACTTGTTAGAAGCTTCTGGGGTGAGGGATCAATGCAGCAAATATCCAGTGCCCTCCAGCCCAGAGGGGCAGTGCAGGAAGAGCCTTGTGTGCTCCTGGCTGTGTGATGTGAGCTGAGCCACTGGTGTGTGCCAGCACCCAAATGCTGGCTTCTGGGGACGAGTCCTGGGCACAGGGTGGGACACCTGCAGAGCCAAGAGTTCCCAACAGGCTGCCACTGGTGGCATGCACTCCTGGCTGCAGGACAGCAACCCTGCCGAGCCATCAGGCTGCTCCTGCAGGCAGGGCCTGGGAGTTTTTTGGGGGTACAGAGTATTTTGGTTTTTTTTTCCTCTAAGCTCAGCATAATGCTGTCTCCAGCTCTGTGGAAAGCATGGATAAAACATTCAGATTGATGCATTTTGGGTTGAAAAACAAATTAAGAAAATCTCTTGAATATGTAGTTGAAATATTTAAATCTAAATTTTATGCATTTCTTCATAGATAGCTGTATTTTGGACAATTCTTTGACGTTGTTTGCAAAACAGGAAAGCATCTTTCACAAATATGTATTTGCTCTTTTGATTATACTCATCCAACCTGGGAGGGGAAACACTAATGTAGATAGTCTCTGTAAACCATGTTCAACTACAAATAATGAGAAGAGACCTAAAGATAATAATTGGAAAGCAGTCCTGTGTGATAAAACTAATTCCTGGTATTTGCCTAAACACCCCTAGCTCCTAGACATGACAGTGAGAAATGTGTTTATTGTTATTAGGAAATGGTAAAATTTTATAAGGTTATTGCGGCCTTAAAACTTGCAAATATCCAAAGGTCTGAGTAATTCGTAAAGAGAAATTATTTCCCAGTATATTTTTCTGTGGATTGTTTACTTGGCTTTAGTCATTGCCTTGGTTTATTTACACAAAGCTTCTAAGACTTAAAACTTAAGCTTTGTGAAAATTTTATTCACACCATAAACTCCTTATGCAGAAGCTATAAAACCAGAACTTTATCACTGAGTTTATCTAGTGAAATTTTAACCAGCAATTAACTCTTGATACCTTGAGTTGCTTGGCACAATTAAATATTTCTTTATATTGTTAACAGCTGGCTTATATAAAAAAGGCTTTAGTGGTGCTATTTCTGAGGTGAAAGGCTAACTAAACAGAAGGAAATATATTGTTTTAATCAGATAGACATTGATTTGTCATGGTGTCTAATGCCTGTCCAAAGGCTGTTTGTTAGAAGAAACAACTGTTTAATTTGTTACTTACATGCAGTGATGGCAGGGAGGGTTACTCTGGAGTAACCTCTCCCAGAGAGTTGCAGAAATTTGAGAATGGATTGGGTAAAACTCCAGGGAAAGGTCAGTGGAAGCTTCCAGACACCTGAAGGATGTAGAAGTAGGCAAGGAGGAAAAGCCATGGGTTCCTGTGCAGCTTTGGCAAGTTGCAGTTAACCTTTCTTTCTCTGCATAGAATCTTAGAAAGTAACATATAATTATTTTGATTCATCTTCTTTAAGATGAAAGTTGTGCATCAAAGCAGTTGTAGTCTCCACAACATGAAGCTCAGGCTGTTCAAGGGTGATGTTCTGATTTGTTTTTTTCTGGTTGAAGCAGAATTATAAGGTGAGGGTACAAGGGTACAGACCAGAGGGGAGAGGTACCTGTGCACCCACTGTTTCCCCTTGGCTGGGGAAGTAAAGCATCTTTAATGCATAGATTTTTCAGTTGAGTTCTGATTCGCTCACCATTTTCTAGTGGAGTTAGAAATGGTCAGGTCCTATCTCCCAGACCACTGCCATTGCAGGCACTAGCATGTGGCAAGGAGTTGTGGATTTGTTGGTGTGATTTACTTCTAAGACAAACTGACTCTCTCTGCTGACACCACATTGTAGGGCTGGATGTGAAAGCAAAGCTTTAATTCAAGGTGCTTTTCAATACCACTTTGGCCACGAGGCTCCTCTCTGTGCTGTTGTTAGCCCTGAGCTCAGTGGCTGGCTCACCTCTGTGCAGTCCCTGCAGTGCTGATGCTGTGCTGGCTGTTTTGCAGACCTCGAGCAGCGGGAGGCACTCGGTGCGCATCACAGGGCTCAGCACCATCGATTTCCGGGCTGGCTTCTCCAGGAAGCCCACCTTGGACTTCAAGAAAACATCCAGCAGGCCAGTGCAAGGTTTGTTTCCACTTCAGTCCATGCTAAATAGCTTCAGGCCCCCAGAATCAAGGACAGCTCTATGATGAGCTTTGTGATAACTCTGGGGAGGCTGTGGGTTGGTTCCTGGAGGGGACTTCATATCTTTGTGACACAAATACAGCTATTTTTAACTACGCCTCAGAATTGCAGTGCTGTTTCTGTTATTTTTGGAGCTTCAGAAAAAGTCTTTAACCTAGGGGCATGGTGAGGAGTTAATAAAGAAGCTGCTTTTTCAGAAACACCTGTTGGAAATCAATAATTTAAACTCTCCCCAGCTGGGTCTCCTCAGGGCTAATAAGCAGAGCTCAGCTGAGCACAATTTAGTCTTTCCTTACTCAGTAGGTAAGGGCTGGAGCTGAATGGTACATTCATGGGGTAGTGAGCCATGCTGATGGAATTTAATCTTTCAAGTTTTAATTATCTGTTTTCTTTAGCACTTAAAATAGTGTGTTTCTGTTTTTCTAGGGATTCCTACCTTTATGCTGTTGAATACCACAGGGATCCTGCTTCCAGCTAGAGTAGACCGACTGGAACTTCTGAGTATTACAGGGGAACTCCTTAAGACCTTGCCTGTGAAATACTATCCTGACAGAAAGCCCTATGGACTATGGAATATTTCTGACTTCATTCCACCAGATGAAGCTTTTTTTGTTAAAATAATGGGCTATGACAAGGATGGTTATCTTTTTCAGAGAGTTTCAAGTGTTTTGTTTTCTAGTATAATTCCTGGTAAGTGACTTTTACTTGAATTGACTGTTCATTTGTCTTATCTGAGTCAGTTGAAATTGAAGTCTTGTATGCTTTTATAACTTATGCAAGTACTTTCTGTGCTGTTTCCTTCCAAAGTTCTGTCTCTAGTTCATAATGGTCAATACCTCCTAAGTGGAGCTTATCAGAAATTGAGCTTCCTTTTAATGAAAGGATAGGATGTGTGTTAGTAGCTGCTGATACACTTTCTGGGGAATGTTTTCTTTCTTCAGATGCCCCCAAAGTTACAATGCCCATGAAGACTCCAGGATATTATTTACAGCCAGGCTCTGTTCCTTGCCATGTTGACAGCCTTATACCTTTTACTCAGCGTTTTACTAAAAATGGAGTAAAACTGGGAGTGGATCAGTTCTTCAAGTAAGTAGTGACCTTTTTTCACAATGCTGCTTCATTTCCTATTCATGGCTTATGATTTCTTTTATTATTTACTGCTATGTGCTGTCTACATCCTGCTACTTCTAGTCTATTGTTTTTGGTGCTCTTCATCAGGAAGATGAAGATGTGTTTTATGGAGATACTGATAGTATTTATATATGTAGAGAGATATATCTATGTATGATGTACCAAGGAGGGTGTACACTCTGTACATGTGATGGGGTTTATAAGGTTCTGGCCTAAATTCCCCTTAAATGTGTGCTCTGAAGTTATGATAAACTGGATCTAAAAGTCTAGAAGGCAAATGGTTTTAATTTATATTTTTAATTATGTAAAATTGGTAACTAGCTTTGTTTATTAAACACACTTCTCACTCTGGCCCCAGTGATACATAGATGACTGGGCATACATTAATTTGTTTGATTTTTAATGCCTTTCATGGATGCCAAAGAAGCAAATCCTATGACCTGCCCTAGAAACCTTCATTTTCAGTAAATCTCTCAAAATAGCAAAATGTATGTGGGATATACCAGAAGGCTCTTCAGGTTTCTGTATAGAAAAAGAATTGTGTGCCCTTTGTCTGTAAGGTGAGAGAATAATAATTTTTTAAAAAGGCTAATTAGTTAAAATACTTAGAGAGTACCCCTTTTAATTCTGTTTTTTATAACCAAAAGGGAAATGTGCACTAGCAAACAGTGTCAGCAGCCTCTTGTGCAGCCCAAAGCACCTCAGGATCAGACTGAAGACTAAATTCTGCATTGCCCAGCAGGTACAGCATACCCAAGTCAACACATCCTGCAGCTCCCTTGTGCACTGCTGGCAGTGGGAAATGCTGCAGCTTGGTGTGGTTTGGATTTTAATGAGGTGCCACTGACACACAGTCAGCCCCAGCACAGCACATACTTGGGCTGCTGTGTAATGTTTTCCATGCCTTAGGTATCAAACCCCACGCTTCTCCTTGTTCTTCACGCATCCAGCACCGCTGATTCGGCGGGGTTTTTCTTTTTTCTGTTACAGAGCAGATGAATGAACACATCATCCAAGTTAATTTAACAAAATATATCTCAAGCCAAATATTGTTGGTCACAGTTAAATAGGATCTTATTCAGCTTGGCTTGTTTGCCTCTTAGTTGTAGTGAATTTCCAGGCAGTGTTTGTCCAGCTTAGTAGTTCAGTGCAGATTTGAACTGTAGTATTCCTCTGAACTGAATGAGTTTTGTTTTGGTGTCGAGATGTCTTTACTCAACTGTTTTAATATTTATTTCAATACCTAAATGGTTTATGAGTTGAATATCATATTTCTATGTGACAGTTGTCTATGTGAAAATACTCTTTGGGTGACTACAAGTTCAGGGTTCATGAGGAGAACAGACTTTGAAATTTGAATTTTTTTTTTTTACTTTGGTTCTAGAGGTACTATCAGCTGCAGTAATAATTCCTAATTTTAAATGAGTCATGTATGTTAGGAAGAAGAAAATTTCGTCAAATTGTAACAGCTTTGTCATTCTACAGCCTGTGGTAGCGTAATAAGAAAATTTGGGTTTTGCTTTATATCCCAGTGCATTTTTTTACCAGCCTGATAAAGGAGGTTAAGAGCAGTAGTTGAGCACCTCATTCCAGTGGGTAGTGGGAACTGAGCACTAAAATTTCTGTACATTATATGTATTATAATTAGCAGATCCCACCAATCCTGCAGAGATTAGAACCAGCAAAAATAGACATTAAATTCTGACACGAAAGGCAATTAATGTAGTTAAGCAAAGCAACAATCATGATAATTAAAAAATTCACTGATAATCAGCTGCTATTTCTAGTTGCTATTCAAGTCTAGTAAACTATGCAGAATATATCCCTCCAAACTACATGCTAGGAAGTGAAACTATAGGTTTAATTGCTCCTTGTGAGCCGTAGCCTTCTGCTGGTGAGCTCCCAGCTGGGTCTGGAAAAGTGTGGTGGGGGTGTCCAGGAGGTGAGGTCCGACACAACCCAAGCACCACCGTGTTCTCTGCATGACTGAGAACCAGGGGGTCATCTGGGCTGTGGAGTTTGAGTGTTTGTAGTTGCCCAGCTGCCCATCCAATCAGAAGATTGAATGTGCAGTAAAATTAATTTGGTAGATAACATTGGTGCTGGAAGGTGCTGAATTATCCTGTGACATGTGCTGTGATTTGTGTGCAGTTACAGCTCCTTACCCAGTGCCCATATGCGGAGCAGATGCCCTGAGCTGTGTGTTAGTCCTTGCTGCTGCTGTTGGTTTAATTTCTAAATTTTTCTTGAATAGTCCACCACAGGTCTTTGTTTTGCCAAGCTGTTCCATGCCCCTGGGCACATTTCCCTTTGTGCTTCTGTTCTCAAGACTTCCACGTTTGACATCTGGCATGTAGCACGAGTCAGGAAGGAAGCAGAACAGGATTGCCTAACCTCACTTTTAACATACTTTCCATGAAATAAAGGAGTTTCTCACTCATTATTTGGAAGAAACACCACCTTATTCTTTAGTGCTGGCAGTTGCTGCCATGTCCATGTGCCAGTATTGCACTGGGAAATGTCATAGATTTGAAGTATGATATATTAGGTTATCTAGAGTAAGTATGAAGTAAGAGGGAACAAGTAGAAAGCCATTTAAGGTCACCATACACTGTTTTCATTTGTGGTGTGGTTGGATTGTCTGTCTCATGGTGCTACAGCAGTGAACTTCCACGCAGATTCCAAGTCTCTTGTTCCTTCTGTATCCTTTAAGGGCTGATAAATCAATCTAGTCAGACAAACAAAGGGGTCATTAATGTAGTGTTTTCCTGTAATGTGGCAATGACTTGCCAAAGCTCTCACAGATATTTTGGTGCTTATCAGTTTTGTTTATGTGCCATAGCAACAGGCCATGGGGACCACTGGGATACTGCAGAACCACTGGTTTGCTCATTTATGTTCTCCTCTGTGTGTCTGTAGCACCAGAAGTTTATAAAATGTGGTTTTGTATCATGAGAAACTGAGAATGTTTGTTTTGAAGCACATGTAAGCAGCCTACATAGCTACAACTTTATTTTCTTCTTGCTTTCACATTGTGTGTGATACCAACATGGTGTTACTGCCCAGCAGCCTTGGCCTTGCTGGGATCTAGAGAAAACCTGCAGTGGTTCTCTGGATTGCTGTACCTGTGAGTTTGGGAAGCTCAGGTGGGAGGATGAGACCTTGTTGCCTTTGCTGGTAAGAGTCATGGGTTTGGTACCACACGCTGTCTCTGCAAAGAAACTTGCTGGCATCAAGGAACGTGTCTTCTCAGGTGGGAAATACAACAGAGCACAAGCAGCTGAGGGACTGACAGCAGATACATTGCCTTTGGGTATTGTGTGATAACTGCTGACTTGTTAAAGGTTTATTTTTTAATGTGCAAGTGGGACATTCTGCAAAATCTTAGGAGAAAGTATCATCCATAAAGTGACATCCAATTTGATTCAGCAGAGGGTCTGTCTTGCCTCTTAATGATTGTGGAACTCTCCTGTGTCTGCAGCCAGGAAACCAAGCTGGCAGAGCTCTTGGTTCCTTGAGGGATTCAGTGGGTGCCTTTTTCTCCTGCAGAGAATCATCCAGCATGAGCTGGGATATTGCCCAGGTGTCTGTGTCCGACGAGGGCTTTTATGAGTGCGTGGCCACCAGCACTGCGGGGACAGGACGCGCGCAGACGTTCCTCGATGTGTCAGGTGCGTCCCCGCCGCCCTTCTGGGGCAGATTACTTGGGCTCAAACACTGAAGAAAGGCACATGGGGCCAATAAAATACATTCCCAGTTTTATTTTTAATTACTGTATTTTTTCCTCACCCATGTCCACAGGTGAGCTGAGGTTTATTCAGCAAACCTGTTTTAAATATCATAGTTGGTTTGGTTTTAGTTCCTGCTATCAGTTGGACTTGCAGAGTAGATCTGACCTGTAGAATCCAAAACCTAAATCTCAGATTTCAACTGTTCTTATTTTTATTTCACTTTGTAGTAATTATATGTTGGCTTGATTGTTTGTATGTGTTATCTGATAGACAAGGAAATAATAAAATTGTGTTCAAATTTCTGCTTTTATATATTCAGTAAAATGTTGGAAATCTCATCTATTATCTTGAATTTCTTCAAGGTAATAAAGATGAGGAAGTAAAATGAATAAGGTAAAAACAGGGCTAATCACAAAGATAATTTTGAATAAACAGTAGTCTTATTTCTGTCTGTGGGTGGATGGATGAGATCCCTGCCCATATTATAGCAAATTTTGTCACTTAATTTTTCACAGTTGCAATGCAGACAGTGAGAGGGAACAATAATTTCTGCTTTGTAGCAAAGATCCTTTCTGTACAGCCTTGTATTGGTGTTGATCAGATAAGAGTCTTGGAGGAAGTGAAAGCTGTTGCTAGTGAGCTGGAAAAACAGTGGAACAGTTAATCTGTGACAGGGAGGAATGGGAGAACTTGGAACAACATTTTCAACTCAGGGTTTCATTCAATGGCTTGAAATTAAAGTTGTCTTGCCTCTTATCTCTTGCAGTAGCTACTTCAGGTAGCCGCTTCAGGTGGATTATGAGTCACAGAATCACAAACCAATTCAGGCTGGAGGCACCTTTGGAAGTCGCCTAGTCTAATTCACAGCTCAAAGCGAATTAGCTTCCAAGCTTGATTATGTTTTTCAGGAACTTGTCCAATCAGTCTTTGAATGTCCCCAAGGGTAGAGATTTCACAAGTTCATGGGCAGCCTTCAGTGCTTAACTACCCCCACTAGGAAAATATTTTGTATGTCTGGTCAGTATTTCCCCTGCTGCATATTATGAACAAAGGCTCTCATCTTTCTTTTCCCCCTCCTGTGCCCTGAGAACGCTAATTGTGTGTTCCCTAAAACAATCCTTTCAATAGCTGAAGAGAGTGGCTCCATAACCCTTTACCTTCTCTTTCCAGGCAGAGATGTTCCTTTCACTGTACTATGAGCAAATTCTTAGAAACTAGTGTGATAGCATTGATTTTGTGCAAGGCAAAGTTTGCAGAGAAAGAGTCCTCTTGGACCAAGGGATGAATTTGAGGAGAGGAACATCCTTTTATTCACACAAAGTACTGAATAGAAGGGAACAGTAACATCTGTCCTACCCAAGTCCTGGTTTTAGAGCACTAGTTTATATTTTAGCCACAAAAATCCTTCAAGCAGGAAGGATATTCCCAAATGCTTGTTTCAGACCATGGTTTGGAGGGCAAGCAATTGTGGGCATAAAGATTCTCAGTCTGGAAGTTGCAATCATTCTCCTCATCAAAGAGAAATGTGAAGGAGAATCCTGACCTTTTTCTTGTGATGTTGGTAGCACTTGAAAGCCAAGAGTAATAAGGGGGAAAATCCCATATCCCCTTATTTACACAGCACAAGAGATGGCCTCGAATTGAGTTGCTGTGTAAACATGACAATTTGTTCTGCTCAGAGCCCTGCAGAGGATTAATGGGAGGGAGCTGCTTTGAAATCCTTGTGTACAAATATTTGCAAGAAAATTACTTGAAATTTCTTCTTGAAGCAAAGTAAACAATCTTTTCAAGTGTTCTTGGTTTACCCAGCTGACAGACAGTATAGCACAGATAATCCCTTCTGGCAGCTGTTGTGTGAACGGTGTTGGAGCTGTGCCAACATTTTCTCATTTCACAGAAAGCGAGCACTTGAGTTTGACTTTTACTCCTATTAAATCTTTAAAATGTCAAACGTCTCGTTAGCTTGTGCAGCACCCTAACTGAAGGGCCAGTGAAGTGCTGGGGGATGGCTGAGTGTGAGCACTGCTGTGGGCAGTGGCTGAGGTAGTCCAAAACTTGTGTTGTCCCACTAGACTGGCAGCCAAAAGATGGGGATTCCGGTCCTCTACTGGCCTCGCCTCTCTTTCCTGAGTTTAGATAACATATTTGATGATAAGCATGTGGAAAGCAGTAAAGACTTACTGTTTCTCACAAACACCCCAAACCTTTAAGTACAGGAGAGAACTTCCATTCAGTAAACAAGTGTAGCTTTCCCTGACTCTCCTCTGCATGGGTTAAAGTCTGTGGATTTAGCAATGGGGGCAGTTGCTGTCAGGACTGTGTTTGTAGGGAGACAGAGCTGCACATCCAGCACACAGTTCTGTGCAGGGATCCAGCACTGAGCTTGTGAACCTCATCTGAGACCCCCCAGGAGACCTTGAGGAGGAGGATTTATGGCTGGTTCTGGGCTTAGGAGTAACTTTAACCCTTAATAAATACAGAATATTTTTTTTAATTCTCTGTTATCTTGCCCTTTTTAGGATAGTTGTGTTTTAGTGTGTACTGATAAAGATTTGGTCTTGCTCTTACAGCTGTCTCATTTCTGCACAAGCGTCCCTCTCAAAGTATTATTTATTGCAGCGCTTTCTTTGTTCAAGAACCAGTCTGGGGAAAATCAAATGGAATATATGTGATGTTTTTAATGGGAATGCATAAAGTCATAAATAATTCATTTTCTTTCTTGAAATGTTGCCTCCTTGATCAGTGATATCTCAAGGATGAGCAGAATGACTGCTGCTATTTTAACCATCTGTGGTTTCAAAGTTTAATTTCAGTAGAATATCACTGCATCTGCTTTCTTCTGGGAGCATGGTAGAACTGTACAGATGGTTGAGTAGAAAGGAGATAACAAATACTGGAAGGAACAACATAAAATATGTACAGGAAAAGATAATGAAATTCCCAGAGATTTGAATGGAAGTGAGAGTTGAAGGATGTTGTACATAGCTGCAGGAATTCCTCCTGCTTGGCTGCCGTAGCTCATGCCATGTACCCAGGGGCAACTGGTGAGCAGGGGCATGGCACTGCCCGAGGTCACTGTGGGCTCCAAGAGATGGGGATGGGACCCCAGGCCCCCCAGGAGCTGGTGCCACTGACATGAGGTTCCTAAACCTCTGGTCTGACTCCAGCAGCTGGCACCCAGTCTATCCCCCAGTAGCTTGCACTTAATATTTGCAGGGCTACAGAGGAGGGACAGGGACTGAGGTTACCCTAGGAGACTTAAAGAAGGGATTTATTAGTGAGAGAGGACAGGCTGTGCTGGCCAGGCCAGGGCTGGGGCAGACAGGGCACTGGCTGATGTTGCTCTGCAGGGGACAGGCCCCTTTTATGCCCCTTCTTGTCTCTTCCTCCCTTCCCTCCTCTCTGATTCACTTCCCTGCATATTCCTTCATGAATATTCCTTCATGTCAGCTGCTCCTCACCCCCACCCATAGCAGGGACCTCGGGTTTGTGTCCTTACCAGCTGCACAGCCTGGGCTGGTCCCTCTGTTCAATGATGCTGGTAACTTCTGGTGCCCTTCAGTCAGCATGAGGAGTGGCTGTTGGCATTGTGTCTGTCTGTCAGGGCTGTCTGTATACTGTGTTTATTACCTCTCCTTTTCTTACCCAATTTCATGAGGTCCATAATCAAGTAAGAGTATGGATGTTTTCTCCTTCCACATTTTTGTATAGAATCTATCATGAAAAGACCTCACTAATGGTGCTAACACTAATGGTGTTAACATGGTTCCATTGTTGCTGCTGGAAGAATTTCCTACTAACGATTTTTTCCATATACAACCTGTAAAAATCAACTGCATAGCTCAGATGTCACCAGGTGGGGTCACATCTGGGGCAGAGGTCAGAACTTAGAGGCCTGTGGTGGTCCTGTCTCCCTCCCTCCATCCTGTTGCTGTCACACTGCTCCCTTGTTGGCTGTGCTCAAAAAACACAGAGCTGCCCCTTCTCATATAGGATGTTATTTTTCATCCTATGGGATGTGATAGGTTGGATCTAGTCGAGGTGTGCCCTTGTGATGTAAACTCCTGGCAGGTAGCTCAGCATCAGAGAATGAGGCTGCTACCCTGGATTCTTCAGAATGGGAGATGAAACCAAATATTAAATAACGCAGTTAAATTTATTCTTTCACCCTTGACCTATTAGATAAATAATTAAATATTTAAATACGACAACTCTTTCTGTTCTGTAGTGTGCCTAGAGTTGTTTATCAGCAATGCACAGATGCTGCGAGGTGGCTGGAAGGTGTCTCACGCCGCTGTTCTCCGTTCCCGCAGAGCCCCCGCCCGTGCTGCAGGTGCCCGCCAACGTGTCGGTGGTGCCGGGGGCCGGGGCGGTGCTGAGCTGCCTGGTGCTGAGCGCGGGGCGCTACAACCTGAGCTGGCAGCGGCACGGGCGCGACGCGCGCCTGCAGGACCCGCCGCGGCTCCGCGTCCTGGCCAACCTGTCCCTGGAGGTGAGGCCGGCCCGGCCGTCGGATGCGGGCAGCTACAGCTGCACGGCTGCCAACGAGGGCGGATCTGCCACGGCTGCTGTCTTCCTCACCGTGCAAGGTAACCGTGGGACACCGTGTGCCTGCAGCTCGCTTGGCAGGGCTCCTCTTGGAACAGGCTGCCACAGCCTTGGACAGGCCCATCCCTGGAAGTGTCCAAGGCTGGACAGAGCTCAGAGCGACCTGGGATGGTGGAACGTGTCCCAGCCCATGGCAGGGGGTGGAACGAGAGGGGCTTTAATATCCCTTCCAACACAAACCATCGTGTGTCATGAAAAAAACCATTACCATTCCATGAAACATCAGTCAGAACTAAAAAAAGGCAGCATGAGTGAAACCAAACAAATCTAGGTCTGGGATTTTGCTGTTGTTCTGGTTTGAAAGCAAAACCAGTGAGAGACTCCAAGTCAGACATACAATTTATTGGGAAAAGGGGAAAAGGACAAAAATACATGCAACAATACAAAGGGAAAGACCATGGACAAAGTCAGAACGCAACCTGGCCAGCGTGCTGGCAGCAGTCCAAATTGGAGTAGCTGCAGTCCTCTTGGGATGGCAGATGTAGTCGCTGTGGCCTCTCGGAGAACCTGTGAAAAGGCTGACTCTTCTGTCTAGAAATCCCCAGTTTATCCAGGTTGGAATGCCTAGCTCCTCCCCCCTGGGCAGAGCATCTCACAATGGGTCATTATGAGTCTCAAGGTGTGTCCTTAATCACCTGCTCCTGGACAGTGTTATCTCTGGTTCATGTGGTAAGGCATTGATGGGGCTATTAACCGCAGATAAGGAAGACTGCCCCAAGGCAACTCCTGCTTAGATGGTAAATAGGAAAACGTTTTTTTTTTTTTAATCTTGGACAGCTGTATACCAGGAACAAATTTAAAAGAAAAATGTATAAATGCAATAATTGGTATTGGAGCAAATATTTTTATAATTTTGAAGTACTGCAGGATTTTTTTTTCTATTTGCCTTGATTGTGTAGAGGTTTTAACCTTGGTTCTTTGATGCCTGTTTATAGGTGAGGAGAGACAGAACTCAAAATCTTATAGAAAGAAAATTTTTGTCACTTGTAGGTGATTCCAGCAGATTTCTGCTTGCAATGCTGCTGGGCCATGTTCTGTGCAGAAGCGGGTACCATCATTAATTAACTTTTCTGATATAATTCTAGTAAATTGTTTGCTAATAGAAAACTTGGAATTATGGAAAAAAGACATTCTGAATGGAATATCTTGACCTGAGGTACTTCAAAACAGAGGTTGAAAGTGGAGTTGTAAATAATACTAAAGGGATGTTGTTTTTCCTATATTTGTTACCAAGGTAGAATAAGTAGGTGTGGAACCACTTGTGTAGGGCCTAGTACAAAATACAGCAGAATGAAGTGAGGTTTTTCAATATTCAATGTTTGAATTACCCTTAGATTGCTACAGCAGAGTTATAACTTAATTTCTAACTAGCTTATTATTTCTTTAACCTAAATTTTTAACAAAACTGGAAGGAAAGTAATGAAAAAACCTCAAACGTCATGCATTTGGAAAATCTAGTTTTGAATTGTACAGAATTTTTCCATCAATACACTCATTCAAGCATGTCAAAGGTATCAAGAGAAGTGCCTCCCTCCCTTGTTCATCTTTTCTTGGGATTAAGGTTTTCCTCCCTAATATCTGTAGCTCATCTGGGAGCTTTAATGCACCAACCAAATTGCTCTGTTTTTTTTTTCCTAGTAAATCTAACAGAGTTTTCCTGCTGCCACAACAGAATATTAAGTTTCAAATCCCTTATATATGTGGAATGATTGTATCAAATGGTTGGGAATTACATTTTGGCTGGTCCTGGTAGTGCTAACAGCTTTCAAACATGTTTTAGAGAACCCTCTTGGGCAGCTCAGACAGCCTTAGCTGAGAGTCTGAGTTCAGTTTTCTTTATTTTTTTAAAGGCTGCTTAGAACAGAATAAATACATAGGAAACACTAAGCTGAAGCTGAATTCAGCTTTCTGCAGTAGTACCTGCCTCTTTTGTTTGGAAAAAGTAATCTAGTGCCAGCTTTCCCAATGGCTGCATGCAGAAGCTGAAGGGTTTGCAAGTGATCATTTTAATTTTTCTGGAAAAAATTATTTCCATCAGATTTCTAGGCTACTCAGAGTGTGATTGTTATGTACAGCTACAGTGCTTGTTAGGACCTGGAATGGTTTTCAAAAAACAGTTTTTATTTGGCAGTAAAGAGTAAAGGGTGGTCATATATAAGAGCTACAGCTTTATGGGCTTGTCATTATTAACATGCCAAAGAGGGAAATTTGAAGTCTTGTTAATTGATGGAGATGGGTCTATGCTTTGTGTAAGTTATTCAGAATGTCAAATTAAATTAATCCTGAAGCCCTTTATTACTGTTGGACCAGCTCCATGTAGCTCTCTGAATTTCCGATCATAAGAGAATAAACACTGCTTTCATCCCCGTTTTCTTTCTGGGGGTGAGTTAAGGCAGAGAACAAATGCTGGTGGCTCTAAAAATTACCCAGCATCTGCTTTTCCTGCTGAAGGGTGTTGTAGTAAACCCTTGTTTTGAAAGTGTTGGGTTTGATGCTGCTGTTTCTGAAAGGGAACATTGATGTGACTCCTGTGCCAGCATCTGTGCAAGTATAGCTTGGACCCTTCTTGGGGCTGACTTTGTGTCCCAGCTGTGTGCTGTGTGCTCAGGAGAACACACTGTCCCCATCCTCTCACTGCTCCCCACGACCAGGACACAGGTAGGGCACAGCCCTGTGTGAAACTTGGGCCTCTCTGTAGGCTGGGGGTACTGCCCAGAGCACTCTGGAAGGTCCTGGAATGCAGTTGGATAAATCCTAAGGAGTCTTGATGCCCACTGAGTGCTGGGACTAAACAGTATGTGCACAAATTTGGAGTTGTGCAAGAGTGGCTATGTAGTGTGAGTTGCTCAAGTCCTCCCATCAGACTGGTCTTGTATAGAAACATAAATGAATTTATGAGGGTCTTCCTTACTTTTTCATGTGCCTAGAGGACTATGTTGCAGTTGTGTGAGGCTAGAGATAGAATCACCAATGTTTCACACTCCTGACCAATGTATTTTTCAATATGTTTCTCACTGATGACTGAAATTCCATGAACATTTAAACCTTTTCATTTTGATTTTATTACAGTCTGGTAGGTGAAATATGAGCTTGCTATTTGCATTTTTTAGGCTCAATTAATATAGCATATGGTGGAACCTTGATGTTTTGTTTGTGGTGTTTTTCATACATATATATCAGTAATATTGATTTTGTGGGGGAAATGTAGGAATTTGGGTGCTTTTTTAAAATAGAAACAGTGTGCATGGTGAAGATATTGATTTGTGGTGGCTTTTTTGTTTCCTTCCCCTTGAAGAATTTCAACTACACCATTATTCCCCAGAAATTTGGGTGATGTTAAGTGTGATTTTATGATAATCTTGGGTTTTTTTATATGTTCTGGTGTAAGAGCAGACAAGGAAGGAATTATCTGGATTATTGCAACTTTCTTTTCCCTCTACAGCACAGCTGTGTAATGGAGAGAGATTTTGGCTTGTGTTTGTTGGAATTAGTAGAGATGTTTTCAGTTAGTAATCTGGGCATGTGATGAATTCCAGCATTGGGTTAACAAGCAGGGAAATCAGCATTCTGCTCAGGTGCATCTTTTTATCTGAATGTATAGATGGAATGAAATCATACATGCAGTAGTTACTGTTCTGTCCACACCAAGGTGGGTTTCCTTCACCTTGTTATTTAAAATATTCAAGTGGCTGTCTGGTGTCACCCTCACAAGCAGAAAGGCACTTTCAGCACCGGCTTGCAGGGAGCACTGTAAAACAATGCAGTGTCCAGCCACACCTACAGGAAATAAGCAGATGTATTATGTGTTCCACCTTCCCATGTGGAAATCAAATGTCTGTTTGCCTTTGGGCACGGAGGAACTGTCATTGCTGCAGTAAGAGGTGTGCAAGTGCCGTTTGGCCAAGCCAAGGGGTAACAGGAGTTGCTCTCTGAATAGCTGCCTTAGATGTGCAGTGGGGGAAGTTGAGTCCCTGTGCTGCCTGGGGGACTTCTGGGGGCACTTCCCAGTGCCCAGAACTTGATACAGCTGAAAAGAAAAGAATAGCCCAGGAGACAGCATGTGTGATTTGGCTCAACAAAGCAACACTGATACTCAAATACATCCCAGGCAGGAACAGAAACCAGGTCTGGATGAACACAGTGGGGCTTTTCTCATTAATGTGTTAATATCTGGAAGAATTCCAGGGAAGAGACTGCCCAGGTGGATAGAAGGAGATCTACCTTCTTGGCATAATGCTGAATTTCTTCTGCTCTTTTTCTGAAAAGATACAATACAGAAGTAAACATCCTGGTCTTTCAGCTCGCTCTCTAACTGAGGGTGTGAATATTGCTCACTTAGATCTGTGGATACACTCTGTGATAATGGGCAGAGAGGAACTCATCATATGGCTCTGAGATCTTTGAACACTGTGAAAATGGGGAAGGGAATAAAACTGAAGTATTTCTGCTTCAGTTGCTATTTCAAAGTTGAAGTTCATTAAATGCAAGGTGTCTGTGCTGAAGAATGAAAAGCAGTTTAGGGCCTTCTGTTCTTCTCTCTAGGCTGTTCTCTGGAGCAATCTGGTCTAGTGGAAGGTATCCCTGCACATGGCAGGGGATAGAGTAAATAATCTTCAAGGTCCCTTCCAACCCAGACCATTCTGTGATTCTGTTTCTTTACTTGCAACACGTGGGTGCTCCTCTGCAGACTACCAGGACAAGGGGTGCCACAGAACAGCACACCCTGCACATTGGTGGGGTTCAGAAGGGATTGGAAGAGAATTTGGTAGCTGAATACGGCAACTGACAAGTGAATAAGGCAAGGTCATGTGTGAAGGTCATACTACTTTTTAATGAGGTTCCCTTAGCTGATGCAAGAAAAACAGATGAATGTGATTGCCTGATTGATTCTGAAGGCTTCTTTTTGTTTATCCCTCTTGAATGTTGTGATCTGCCTTCATGCTATACAACTCAGGTCTCTCTCCTATTTGCTGTCCAAACAGGAACCTATTTCACAGCTTTTCTGTTTATGTTCTTCTGCACATCTTTAATTTGGCTTGTGAATAAAAGCATAAAATGGAATTGAATATTAATTCATAGAATCCTAGAATGTACCATAAAGCCTGTCTCATTCCTTGGGCAGGGACAACTTTCATTATCCCAGGTTGCTCCAAGCCCCATCCAGCCTGGCCTTGGACACTTCCAGGCATCCAGGGGCAGCCACAGCTTCTCTGGGCACCCTGTGCCAGGGCCTGCCCACCCTCACAGGGAACAATTCCTTCCAGTATCCCATCTAACCCTGCCCTCTGGCAGTGGGAAGCCATTTCCCCTTTTTCCTGTCCCTCCAGGCCCTTGTCCCGAGTCACTCTCCTGCTCTCTTGGAGCCTCTTTAGGCACTGCAGGGGGCTCGAGGTGTCCCTGGAGCCTCTTCTTCTCCATGTGAACACCCCCAGCTCTCCCAGGCTGGCTTCAGAGCAGAGGGGCTCCAGCCCTGGTAGCATCTCCTTGGCCTCCTCTGGACTTGCTCCATCAGCTCCATGGCCTTCTGATGTTGGAGGCCCAGAGCTGGGGGCAGCTCTCCAGGTGGGGTCTCTTGAGAAGCTTTGTACATCATCTGTGTTGTTTAAAAGGTTTCACTGAGCAGCCTTGAATGAGATGGGCACTGTAAGGAGCTTGTGCTTCTCCTTTCATCTATAAATCTTCACTTCTGAGATACAGAGAGCAAAGCAAAGGAAATTAAATGGACCTGACAAGAAAGCTCTAGTGTGCCTGCCTAGTCCCTGGCATTTGGGCAAAAAACACAAGAGGATTAATTAGTGGCAAATGGGGCCTCCCTTGATTATTTCAGCTGCATATATTGACTTTTTTCTAATAATTTAATTACAAATATAATACAAGTTAAAATTTCTTTCATCTTCTGCTTACCTGTTAATGCCTTGTGAAAATACTGGCATGGACAGTAGTGTGTTGCCAAAGCATGATGTGAAATTGCCATCAGAGGCAGTTTCCTAATGCCAACAGGAGAGGAGACCTTCCTGTGAGCAGAACATGCAGAATACCCCCAGCATCTCTTGTCAGGATTTCAAACCAAATAAAAATAGTTGAGCCAGTTGTGCACATCATGAATCACTCGAGGGCAGTTCTGTAGCTTGGAGCCATTTCTGGCCCCTTCCTGCCCACTTCTGCCATGTGCTGGCTCTTAAACACATTGTTCCTTAGCAGCCACTGAAATGTGTCAAGTGTCACCCAGGCCAGTGGGATGAGGTAATTCCTGCTGGAGCTGAGAAAGAAGGGCTGTGCAGAGCAGCCCTAGATGTGAGGTACCTCTGCATTCCATGTGTTCAGCCTCTTGGACTCTCATGAACAGGAGAGGTGGACTTGGGCTTTTGTCCTGTGCTTTGTCCAGGAATTCATAAATACAGAGTGTTGAGCAAAAGACAAAGCTCCAAAGATGAAGATTGGTGATACTTATTTCATAGCAGCCAGTTTCATGTCTCAACTTACTTTATCCATGGGTGTGGATCTTCTTGCCACTGTAAGACAGTCATACATACTATAGAAAGTGTCTGTTGCCCAAGTGAACTGCTTTGGTGGTAATTTTTTACTGAGGAAATCTGTCTAAGGATTATGAAATCACAGAATGGTTTGTGTTGGAGACACCTTAAAGCTCATCCAGTGCCACCATCTGCCATGGACAGGGACACTTTCCACTATCCCAGGTTGCTCTAAGCCCTGTCCAAGCTGGCCATGGGCGCTTGTAGGGGTGAGAAGTCCACAACCTTTCTAATTTTACTGAGTTCACCAAATGTTTTTCTAGTGAAAACACCCCTGAAATCTATAACATCCTCTACAACTGTTAACACAGCAGATTCACTTTTCCTCCACTTGTGTGTCTGCACATATATTGTGGCTCCCATTTTTATCCCTCAGGTTACATTCTGGCAGTTGACCCACCTGAAGATTTGTGGGTTTTAGTGTCCAGTAGTCTGAATAAATTTCTTCGAATCAAAGAATGGTGTGTGTTGGAAGGAACCTTAAAGCTCATTTTGTTCTGACCCCTGTCATGGGCAGGGACACCTTCCACATTGCTCATTGTCTGGTGTTTGTCAAAATTCACTCCGTTGCTGCTTTTTGAGCCCCATCTCAGGAAGGCCAATACCTGAATTCTGACCTAATGCCCCTTATAAAGGGGCTTATTCTGAGATTCTGACTGTGCCAGTGAAAACAAGTGGGCTCTGACCTTCATTTGGTTGCTTTCTCACCATGGAGCTATTTGAAAATGGGAATGAAGTTCTTATCATAACCTGTGCTTTCTAAAAAGACATTTTAAATTGATGTTTTTAATTTCTTTTGGTAGAACCTCCAAGGCTTGTAATTTCACCCAAGAACCAGACTTTTACAGAAGGTTCTGAAGTGTCCATCAGGTGTTCTGCCACGGGTTACCCAAAGCCAACGGTGGTGTGGACACTCAACGATATGTTTATTATTGGCTCCAGCAGGTGGGACTTGAAGTTGTCTCCGTTTGTTTTAATATAATATGTGAGAAAGAAGGCTTGAATAGTGCCAAAATAGTCTACTACTTCAACAGGAGTCTGTGAGTTTTGGAAATAGTACCTCAGTCTTTACTTTGATAACTCTTTAATTGTAATTACCTCATCTCTAACAAAGAAACACTTTAGTTCTCTTTTCCAGGTTTTTTCACAAGATTAATTTATGTACTTTTCACAAAATGTAGTGCTAGATATAATATTACTAATAGTGTTTATTATGAGGAAAAAAAACCCAGAAACACCTATTTATAAACTATCTGCTCATGCTGCTATGGCTGCTTGGAATGTGGATATAACTATTGTTCTTTCTAATAATTTTACTTGGTCCTTTGTGTGTTCCCAGGTACAGAATGACCCCAGAAGGCACCTTAATCATAAGAAAGGCAATTCCCAGAGATGCAGGAATTTATGGTTGTTTGGCAAGTAACTCAGCTGGGACAGAGAAACAGACATCCACCCTCACATACATTGGTAATTGAGAAAAACAATGTATTAAAATTAAAAAAATAAACTAATTCCTCATCAGGAAAGAGGAGCAGTTAAAACAAGTAGAACCCTGCAGAACATACTGGTAGAAATTTCAAAAACTTCAGAAGATATGTTATACAGCTCAGAAATGTCCCTTTTGTTTTCTGTTCAAACCTGAGTAGTATTGTTAGATAGTATTTGGAGCTTGGTGCTCTTTCTAAAAAGAAAGCTTTTTAGGTTAAAAAAACCTTTTTAGGTTAAAAAAAACCCCCTAATATAGGGTCTTACTATGGGATAGACTGGGAAACCTAAGTGAGTCCTTTAGAACAGAAATTGTGTTTCTGTATCAAAATACTGTGTTAAAGTATTGATAGTAGAGTATTAAACTGTTTTATCACCAATATCTGGCTGGAGGAGGAAGAGACTGTTTCATGTTTATATTTTCTGCATGGTGAAACTTTTCTGATTTTGTCCTTATATTTCATGTACATTCTGCATGTGCTTCAGGTGCTCTGGACCAGACTTTACTTTTCCTTGTTTCCCAGTGTTTATCTTTCACTTTTAGGTCTGTTTGACTTTTAATGCAAACATTCTTCCATATAACAAGAGCAAATGAGAGTCTTTGATGTTTATATCTTAAAAATTACCTTTTATTTGGGTGAAGAGCTCATTTTATTCTGTCTTGTTACTTTTTAGAGGGTCCAACATTGACTGTAGTTCAGAGTGAAATTCTGGTTGGTCTTGGAGACACGACTGTTATGGAGTGTAAAACAACTGGAATCCCACCTCCCCAAGTGAAATGGTTTAAAGGTGTGCTCATTGCTTGGTGATTGAGTCATTTATTTAGCAGCAATATTTTGAGCAATGATCAGGGAGTGGTTTCATTTCTCAAGAGCATTATGTTGTATTCAACCAGTGACAGAATTGTGAAATTCTCTAAATCTAGAAGAAATGGCATTGACCTCAAGGGCATAAATTCCTGCTTTTATTTAAATATGGTGAATTAACACACTGTAGCACAGGTAATAATAATAGTAAAACAAAGCTGAGCCTCTTGCCTTTTTACATAAGGTTTGTTCTTTCAGAAAATTAGCTTTATACTACAAAAATCACAAAACATTTTTCTGTAGCCTTTATTGTTCTGTTTTAATGTAGCCTCTAATTTAAAAAGGAGAAATGCTGCCTAACACACTGTCCTAATGCTGATCTCTACCCAGAGATACTTGGGTTTGTGCCTGCCTTGTAGAACCAATAAATAAAAAAAGACAGATTTAATGTAGTAATGAACTTTTCCTCTTGGTTGAGTGGGAGTCAGAGTTCTCATCTGCTGAGTTCATACATCTTTGTTGTGAACTAACTCAAACTTGGACACTGTTTTGTTGGGATAATTTTGATAAATATAGGTATATATTTGATATAAATATATATACTGCTTTTTTGTATCTGGACTTAGGTGACTTAGAGTTGAGGGCATCGGCATTTCTTGTTATTGATATTCACCGGGGTCTTCTGAAGATCCAGGAAACACAAGACCTGGATGCTGGTGACTACACGTGTGTGGCCACCAATGAGGCAGGGAGAGCTGCTGGCAAGATAACTCTGGATGTTGGCTGTAAGTAGTTAAAACCTGCATGGGACACACTCAGATGGTTGAGTTTCTGTACTGGTCAGGGAGTGGTGCCTTGGCTCACCAAATCTTTCTAACAAATTGATGTGTGTGCTGGGAACACCTTTTGGTGGGGTTGGTTAAGCAGTTTCCTTGTCCCTTTTGGACTCCAGCTTGGAATCACTGAATGGTTTGGGTTGGAAGGGACCTTAAAGCCCATCTGTTTCTAGCCCAGTCTTACTTCTTTTGCAAAGTATAAAAGTTATAGGGAGGAAGAGAGCCACAGGAGGAGGAAGCTCTTCAAACCACAACCTAACAAAATTCTCAAATAGAGAATTAATTACAGAAACTTGAGTTACTGTGTGAGGTTATTGTAATTTAGCCCTTCCTCTCCTCCTTCCCTAATTATTTCCATCTGCCTGTGGCCTGACACATAGCATGCTGTTAAATGTTCCTGTCAGGCACATCTGCTTTCTGAACGCATGGCACTGCTTGCAGAAGACAAGGAATTTAGCTGCTGATACTCAAAGTGTTTCTAGAGTTGGGATTGTTAGAAGAAAGTCTATGCACAGTGGGACATAAATTGAGATCATCAGTGGCATTAGACACTGGGATTGCTGTGTTACAATGCTCGCTTTCTGTGTGTGCTCTCTCCCCAGCTCCGCCCGTTTTCACGCAGGAGCCAGGTGACGAATCCGCGGATCTGGGCTCCAACGTGACACTTCCGTGCTACGTGCAGGGCTACCCTGAGCCCAGGGTCACCTGGAGGAGGCTGGATGGGGCTCCCCTCTTCTCCCAGCCCTTTGTGCTCAGCTCCAGCAGCCAGCTCAGGACAGGCGCACTGGCCATCCAGAGTAGGTAGACTCAGCATTAAAAGAACAGAATTCCATCAGGAACTAAGATATTTGCAAAGAATTTAAATCACTTTATGACTCTGTTAAGTTAACTATATAAAAAGACTGGATTTTTATCACAGATTGTGTTTGTGTTAGTGACATCATTGTTGTTGACATGCAGTTCATTTTGCTATGAGCTTGTGAATTCAGTTGTGTTTGGTCATTGGCTTCACTCTTCTTCATGCAAATTATTATTAATCTTTGTTGAAATACTCATGGACTATGATCTCTAATCCTGAGGAGCCACAGATTTTCATTTTTTGGTGTGTTTTGTTTTGGTGCAGTTGGAGTTTTTTTGTTTTGTTTTGTGGTCTTGTGGATTTTTTGTTTTGGTCTTTTTAGTAGAGAATTGGTTCCACACTCAGTGTTTTAGATCTGTCGCAATTTGGATAATAATCAAAAACTTTGCAAGTGTCTTTGTGATTTTGATTATTTTGCAGCATTTCAGTCACTCTTATATTAAGCAATATTATTCTGTTTTCTTAATTAGCTTTTAATTCCTTGCTATATTTTCATTGCTTTTGTACTTGATGACTGATGGAAAGGAATGCTCTGTTTCAAACTGAGTGTTTGAAGGTGGGAGCGACAAGGACACACAGTGTCATGTGGGGTGGGAGGGGCAGTATCATTTCAGATGCTGCAGTTGGTTCTTTTCTCCCCCTGTAGATCTGTGGGTCAGTGATGAAGGGACTTATGTGTGTGAAGCTGAGAACCAGTTTGGAAGGATTCAGTCCCGGCCAGCCACGGTCACAGTGACAGGACTGGGTAAGAGCAGTGCATGGCAGTGGGAGCTGCTGGTTCTTGGGCAGCACAGAGGATGGCTGGGGGTTATGTCTATACATGCTGACCTATCTGTGTGGTATATCTATGTATCATCCATACAAACTGAATTAGAAAACATTTACTTGGAACATTGTAATTGATTACGGTGGATTTTGCATGCTAGAACTTTTTTTTGACTGGCTACACTAACTGGAATTAATTCCACCTGCATTTTAGCTTGGACCTGAAAGAAATTATTTATCCTGTGGCTTTTTTTTTTTAATTCCTAAGTAAATATATTTAGGAATGAAAAATCACAGTAATGATGAATACTAATGATGGGGTTTCTGCCATTTAATTAATATTTAAAAAAAACAAAAAAAAAAAGGCAGCAATGAACGTGGTTGTGTCAGTGTTGAGATAGGTGGGAAGGAATCTTGGTGATCCAAGAAGACAATAAATGTCTGGCCTTTACCACAGAATCCTACAATGGTTAGGGCTGGAAGGGACCTTACAGCCCATTCAGTGCCACTCCCTGCCATGGGCAGGGACACCTTCCATTGTCCCAGGCTGCTCCAAGCCCCATCCAAGCTGGCCTTGGACACTCCCAGGGATCCAGGGGCACCCACAGCTTCTCTGGGCACCCTGTGCCAGGACCTGCCCACCCTCACAGGGAACAGTTCCTTCCCAATATCCCATCTAACCCTACTCTTTTTCAAACATCCATGCTGTTAGTTGTTATCTCAGTTTGACATCTGGTGATAAAAGGGAAAAATAATGCAATGGAATGTGTACATTTGCATGAGGATAAGAACAGAGTCTCTCTGCCATCAAAGAAACCATTTGTTAACTTCAAACCTATTGCAAGAGCCAGTAATACTGGTAGGGTTTGATAGACATGTTTTTACCTGTTTAAAAGTATTATTTAATGCCCAGTACTTAATTTAATTTCTCAGCCATGTGCCCAGTCATGTTTGCTGTTGGCTTTTCACAGTGTGCAGATTTTCTGCTGGGCTGTGACCATTCTGATCCTTCACAATTTTGTGCCCAGTGGAAATTGCAACTTACTTTTTGTCCTCTCCAAACCCACTACTTCTGTTCTTCGGTATTTTGCCCAAGTAAGGAAAAATGATAAATCAGCTTGGTGCCAGGGCAACATGAGTTCACAGGGAAACCCTTGATTGGAACCAGATTCAGCTGAGCAGAATCTTCCATTTGATCCCATTCCTTAGACTAAGGATCACTGTTGGTGTATTTCCCCAGCTTCCCATCTCTCCTGTGCTACCCCCACCTCTACATTTGTTTCTCTTTTTTTTTTTCATGTCTTGAATTTAATAGTAATTTAATGTAATATTTTACATGAATATATAAAAATTCCCAGTAATTTGTTCTCGTTTTTCCTTTTTGTTCAAGTCACTCCTCTAATTGGAGCAAGCCCAGCCACAGCCAATGTCATTGAGGGCCAGCAGCTCACTTTGCCATGTGTTTTGCTTGCTGGGAACCCCATTCCAGACAGGAGGTGGATTAAAAACAATATGGTGGTAAGACTACTTTGTTTCCTATGAGATTTATTGGCCGAGGAAAACTACAACTGACATCTCAAGGCATGATAACAGCTTGGTTTAATTTACAAATTTAATGTGATCACTGCCCATGCCAGGAAAGTTCTGACCCTGATGTACAGATGAGGGAATAGGAGATGGCAGTGGGGGATGTGGAGGTCTAGAAAAGAACTTCAAACCAAAGTATTTGTGAGTTATCCTTTTATAATCTATTTTGCCTGCTTTCCAAGGAGTTTTATGCATTTTTTTGTAGCTCATGAACTTCAGCCTTGGACTCTGAATGTGGGAATGGTAGTGGAATATACTTACTAGAATGACAAAAGTGGGTTTTTTAAAATAATGGTACCAGAAAATTTCTGTAGATTTAGGATGTTTTAACATCTTGCCTTTTTCTGTTGCTGATGGGCTGAATTAAATACCAGTATCCCTGTTTCATATCCTCCTTTCCTGGTGGTGCTCTACTCAGAGTGTGAATGAGTGTTTTCTTTCCCCCTTGGGAACGTACCATTGCCAGTTTCTACCTCCTACAGATACAGCTAGGTGATCTTTATGGTCCCTTCTCACCCAAACCACTTGGAGATTCTAGAAAGATGCTGTAGACACCACATTTGGGTTGGTTGTGTGAGTGAAACTTCACTTCTTTAATACTAAAATTTCTGACTACCCTATGAAGCTGGTTTTTATCTTTTTTCCTAATTTCTGCCTAAAACCCTTTCTGCGCAACTGGAATGAAAGTATTCTAGCAAAATGCCTTATGCATTGTCACAAAGCAGAACCTGGTACTACCTGACCCCTGTTCAGGTTTCCTGCTCAGTTTAGGTGGCCCTGGGAATCCACTGGCTTTTCCTTAGGCTGTGCAAGAAGTATTTCTGCCAGTATTTCTCACACAAAACTCTGTAAGAAATACTGGCAGGATCCTCCTTGTTGAGTTGCTAATTCCTCTCTCTAGTAGTGCTGGTTTCCTGTCATTGTAAACTGCTGGGAAATGCTGTGCTCCAAGGAAAGTGTTGGAGTAAGTTATATTTAGAGAAGAATTCAGTTGCTTCTGAGTGTGACTGGAACATATTTGCTTTCTAACAACTCTTTATGAGGGAGGGCTGTGCTGCCAAGCTCAGGGTGTTTGATGTTGCTGTAGGATATATAACTCTTCAAGGGTTATTCCTTGGTGCAAGTTGCAATTCTCTTTCACAATGGTTTGCTTCAAAACCAATCTATTTGATGGATATGGAATTTAGAAGGTTTTGATAACTGTAAAGGAAAATAGTCTTCTTGTGGGAGAAGAACAAGTAATTGCACTTATCAATTACTGGAATAACCAATAAAAATACAGTGAAGTAATTGAGCTAAATTTGGGTTTGCTTCATTAAAAGCAGGAGGGGCAGTTCAGGATATGCTGTGGCAGAGCCAAATGTCTCTTACAGTTCTTACTCTCACTCCAGCAGTAAATACGAGGTGCTACTGAAACTCTTAAGTAAAATCAGCTTTGTATGAAAGACGGAAAGTAAGAAAAGCTCTAGTAAAATTCTGCAGGAACACATAATTTTTAACAATGTGACATAGCCAAGCAGAGCCACACTGCATCCCCAAGTGCATCTTGTCAGGGAGTGTTTTCCCAGTGAAAGGTTCCGTGTCTCCTTTGGCAGCTGGTTCCCAATCCCTACGTGAGCGTGCGCAGCGACGGGAGCCTGCACCTGGAGCGGGTTCGGCTGCAGGACGGGGGGGATTACACCTGCATGGCCAGCAGCGTGGCAGGCACCAGCAACAGCACCACCACTGTCCACGTCTTCGGTGAGCAGCACACTGCAGCTTTCACTGCTTGGCTGCACTTACAGCTTCCCACGTTTCCTCTTCTCTCGTGACGCTGCTTTGTAAAGTAACACAGCGGGAGATTGGGTCCACTGAGCAGGGAGGAGCTCAGTGATCAGGACTGCTTCTCAAGTCACATCAAATAAAACTATTTTGTGTTCACAAAAGATCCTCATTCAAAGGCTGGGCTGTGCAGTCCTCATCTGGTTTAATTAACAAACAGGTGCAAGTGGGAGTTTGCTGGAAAACCATGAGAAGTGCTGTCTGAATGTTTCAGAACTGGGGTAAGGAAGCGCAGCTCATGGGAGAATTAGAATGAAAGAAAATGAATTATGAGTTTGGTAGAAGTCATAATTTGTTTGTTGTTTTTGGTGTCATCCCCATTCTCCTCCCTCTTATTTTTCTCTTTAAATGAAACATACCAAAAACTGCACTGACAGCGAGACAAAGTGTTAGCATTTTGGTAAGCCATCTGTATTTCAGCTGAGCATATTTGTGTTAACTCTCTGAGGCCACAATCACTTCATGATTTCTCACATGTTAGATGTTCTCACATGTTAAATTAATCATGGGAGATTTATTTTAAGCTGCACTGAAGATGCTGAAACCTCCTTGTATATAAAGAATGACTATAAATTTTTAGTGCACGCAAGTACTCATAAGATCTTCCATGTCAGCACTAGTTTTTTGAATGTTTCAAAGCTTGAGAACAAAAAGGAATATCTTTTTATGTGTTTAGAAATATCTAAGTTTTGGTATTGTACCCTTAAATATTACCTTATTTTTCAGTTAATTCAAAGGTAGCTCAACTGAGTGAGGGGATTCAGGTTTTTGTTGTCTTCCTGTTACTGATTTTGAGAAGCAAAGCCTAAAATGTTATCAGAGGATAATGTGACAAAACCTTTCTGAAATAATTTCAGTCAGTGAAATAACTGCAGTTAGTTTAAAACTGCATGTACATAATGCAGCCTATGGCTGGCAGGCTCTGTAGTGAACAGGGGTTTATTTTCTTCTGAATGGCTGGAAAGTGGCTCCTTGTCCATGTTAGGCTTGGAGAAGAAGCTGAAAAGTCCCAAACCCTGCTTGCCTGTTGGAAGTAGTAATTGAATATAAGGATTTTATCATAATTGTTGTTCCATGTTGAAATGTCTTCTGCATGTCGTTAATATTTGCATGTGTTTGTAGTCGTGCCTGTCATTCAGCACGGACAGCAGATATTCAGCACCATTGAAGGAATCCCAGTGACACTGCCCTGCAAAGCAAGTGGAGTTCCCAAGCCATCCATTGTCTGGTCTAAGGTAACCCCTCACCTTTGAGCTGTTCAGGCTGAAAAATGGGCTGAACACGTAATTTAGTTGTCATAAAAGCTATATTCAAAGACCATGGCCCAAAACTGCACTTGTGAGGGACCTGGAAATCTCTGTTTGTTCAGAGCTGCTTTTGTTTCTTAGAGCAGAACTTTTGGCCGTGGTCCTGACACAGCTCAATGTTCTATTCTTTGGCAGGGCTTAGGTTATCGCTGTATCTTTATGGGTTTTACACTTTAGAAATTGTTCCTGTTCCTGTTGTGAGTTGATAATTTGAGTTTAGGCAGCCTGCCACAGACTGAGAGTTCGTTTTTCTTGTGGAGCTCTGACTTTTTTCTCTGAGGAAAGTGTATTTAACAATGGCATTATGGGGTTAACCCATGGCTTTTCAGTCATGGCCTTGGCAAGATGTGCACTGAGGAGGACCTCAGCCTTTGAGGGGCTCTGTCTTAAAGCCAGTTTTAGGGGTTTTTTTCCCTCCTTGAACAGGATAACTTTTGGTAGTACCAGTTATCTGGGGTATGTTACAGCTCACATGATGTGGTGTGAAGGCACTTTTGGGTCTCAGAAGTTGTACAGATGTAACTGATTGGGACCTTGGGAACAGCTTTGTTTTAACAAAGGAATAGAACATTAGTTCTATTCAGTTCAGTATCAAACTGTTAGTTTGATAGGGAAGAGAATATGGGAGGATTTATTTTTCTTTATTTTATCAGTTATTCAACTACAGACAAGAGGGAGGCAGCTGACTAAGAGCAAGTTTATGTAATGTATGCAAGATTCATTTTTACATCAGAAATCAGTGTCAAAATGAACTCAGTTGAAATCTTGATTATTATTCTTGAGTATTATTTTTAAAATTTTCTTTGAGTCTGTAAAATATAATAAGTTTTCTGTGTAAGAATCCTTGTGCTTAGAAAGTGATACTCAAGGACTGTGAAAAGTTAATTGTAGTTAATTAGTTTGTGTAAATGGAATTTTAGGGCCAAGTTTCTTAGCTAATATAAAAGAAAATTCAGGCACTGTGGACTGTAATTATTTTTCTTTCCTCAGAAAGGAGAGGTAATCCTTCCCAGCAACGCGAGGTTCTCAGCAGGGTCAGATGGAAGCCTGTATGTGGTGTCCCCAGGGGGAGAAGAGAGCGGGGAATACGTGTGCACTGCCACCAATGCTGCTGGCTATGCCACCAGGAAGGTGCAGCTGACTGTCTATGGTGGGTGTCACCTCAGCTCAGCTGCAGTATCCTTGTCACCCATCCAGTGCATTGGGAGATAGGCACACCCAGAACACATGGATGGGAACTCCTCTCTAGTTAGTGCTTTGGGATCCCCAAACCAGGCAGTTTTATACATGGCTGATCCCAAAAGGCCTGTCCCTCATCCATTATAATTCCCTTAAGTCTCCTTATCCCTCTTACCTCGAGGTCACAGACCTTGGGCTGAACATAATTTCAGCTTTATGGAAGTGCAGAGGAAGCATCTGTATGGGAGTAGGATTTCCTGCTGAGAGAGGAATGAAGATTCCTTAATCCCACCAGTCCCAAGCCTTCCTGTCATCATCAATCCAATGTTATTAAAATTTGGTTCAGTTGTAGGTGTGCTTTGCAAGGCTTTTATGGCTTGGAGTTACTGGGGCTGTTGTGTAACAGTTCAGGGAGTGGTTGCTAACTACCTATGCAATACAGAACTCGGCACACACAGGAATTACAGCCATTTGTTGTGTCCATCTTTTTGACTGTATAGTCCAGGCTTTCGTATTTGTGGTGTTCTATGTGGGCATCAGCCTGTGTCTGAGCTACAGGCACTGTACATCAGCACAGCACTGATTTATCTCTATTGCAGACAGATCATTAAAACAGGATTATGATGTTTTATACCTGATAAAAAAAAAAAGAGGTGTTGTATGGTGTTACATTTGTACAAATATGTATATTCATTGCAGCTTCTTAACATGTTCCGTGTTATAGTGAAACCTAGAGTGTCCAGGCCTGGAGACCAGCAAGGAAATGCACAGGATAAACCCATAGAGGTCTCAGTAATTGCAGGGGAAGATGTCACACTTCCATGTGAAGTGAGGAGCTTACCACCCCCCATAATTTCCTGGGCCAAAGAAATGCAGCTCATATCTCCATTCTCTCCAAGGTAACAATGTTTGATGAAAAACTAAATAAAACTGAAATTGCCTCTGAATTGTCAGGATTTTGGAAGGGTGTGTGATTTCTGACTGCCACAGGATTGCTCAGAAGGTGTTACTGTGTTTCTTTGTCCTGCCTGACCTGTTGTACTGACTCTTGAAGCTCTCTCTCCCAAGCTAAGCATGTGCATTGGTGCACAGCTCCCATTGCAGCATGTGCTTATATCCAGTTTCAGGAGGTGAGGAGGAAAGAGATTCTGGGTATTTGTACTGTGGTGGTGCCCAGAGACCCACGTCATCTGTGCGTGATTATAATTGTTTAAAAACTGTTTCTTTTCTTATGTACTTCACATTTATGCTCAGAGGAGCCCTGTCTGTGATTTACATGAAGCCTGGGCTGCCAGTAGGATACAGGTGATGATGATAAGTGGGTGTGCTGACAAGGACATGCTGTGTGCTGTGTTTTGGATCCAAAAACTCACCAGAGACTTTTGAGCATGTGAAAGCAGAATTAAATACTTGTAAAATGTTGAGGTGACAGCCCTATAGAATGAAGAGCTCTAAGGCTCTTGTTGGACAGTGCTGGAGTTCTCTCTTATCATTTAATGTGGCACAGAGCAAGAGGGGATATGAACCAGTAACTATTCCCTGGATGCTGCCTATTGGAGTGCCAGATGGTGTCACCAGCTGTGGTGCTGCTTTCTGCTCCTCAGGGTCCCTCAGAAGGGCCAGGCAGCAGCTGTGTCCATAAAACAGGGAATGGCAAGGCTGGCACTGTGCTTGCTGGTGTCTCCCAGTGATCCCATGGATGGAATCAGCCAGTGTCTGAGCTAAGGAGTTGTACTGGAGGTCCTCTTTCCCTTGTGACCAAACCTGCTCCTTGGAGGCGTTCCAGGGAGCCTGTGACAGCCTCAGCAGATCTTTTGCCACCATGTCTGCTGAAGGAGGCTCGTGTGCAGGGATTTGGCTTGTTGTCAGTAATCCATGAGGGATTTTCTGCTGTATCATGTGAGCATGTTACATGTGCTAACAAATCTGCATTCTTTGTCTCTTACTTGTCCTCGTTTTACCTCGGGAGACAGTGATAAATTAGGGTACTTGCTCATGGCTGTTGTGGTGAAATCCACGTTGTCCAGAGGAACAGAAGTCCAGCTCAGCCCATTCCATAAAATTGTTTACAGATGTCAGCAAAAGTTACAGATTAGTCCAAACAGAACTGTTTGAGACCACCCAAAGACCTTGTTAAAAATGTGAACAGTAAACAAAGGGAGAGGGAAATCAGATATGAAGGAACTTTTATCAGAAAGCAAATGTAATTACTGGACAAAATCAAGGAGAAGTTGCCTCAGAAATTTGTCTTTTGGGCTTATAAAAAAAAGTGCCAAAAAGTTTGGAAAGATACAGGCAGCATAGGAGGAATTGTAGTATCAGACAGATCTTACACTAGAGAAAATACATTTCACTTTCATTCATCTCTCCAGCCATTGCAATCCCTAAATTTGCCATTTATGTCCTTATGATAACATTGTCCTAATTAGTGCCACAGAAAGGAAGACAGATGATTCCACAAATTACCACCAATTCTGGATGTTACTTTGAGTGCCAGGCTTCAATTTCTTCTTGTCAATCCTTAGTGTCATTTTTTCTTTTCTCCTCACTTATTTTCCCTGTCTCTATTACCTTTGACTCATACAGAAGATTTTGGCTTAGCTGGCCTAAGCAGTTTCTGGTGTTACAGATCTGTGACCAGAACTGTGGGAGAACTTAATGCTGTGTAGTTAATTATTTACTGGGGAATAATGGCAATTCCTATAAACACCAGAACTGGCAGTTTTGAATCAAAATCCTATCTTACATCTTGAATCAATGTAACATCACTTTTTTGCCAGCATGAAATAGTAATAAAAGTTTTAACTTTCTGACACTGCTGACCTGAGCAAAAAATTTTAACAAGAGGGTGAAGAGCTCCATTTCTCTGCCTCTATCACATTTTAATAAGTCCTAATAGCTAGAATCCGATTTTGTAATTTGGATCTTAAATTTTAGATATTTACTATTGTGTATTCTTACAATATTAGATATGGTGTATTCTGAATATAGGGACTTCATATACAGTTAGGAAAAAAATGAGTAAACCTAAGTTGCATAATATGGTCAGAGTGGTGGTGTTTTAGCTCATAGCAAACATTAGCAGTGTGCAAGGAGAGGTCATTCACCTTTCCATACATATTTATACAGTTTATCTGGTTCTTCTTTTTCCAGACACACTTTCCTCCCCTCAGGGTCAATGAAGATCAGCGAGACCCAAGTCTCAGACAGTGGAATGTATATCTGTGTCGCCACAAACATTGCTGGGAACGTGACTCAGTCAGTGAAGCTCAGTGTACATGGTGAGTTGGAACTTCAGGGTTCATCATCTGCAAGTTTCCACATGGAACTGAACATCTTTAAGAGGTTTCCAAAGTTTTTTTCCTAATTGACATTAAATCCTCTTAGATGTTGTTCTTTCAGGTTGTATTATCTTCATAGGTGAGTTATTGATTTTGTAGAAAGTAAATATTGTATAAACACCCACAAATACATAGATATGTGTAAAGATGTCCAGTGGCTCCAGCCAGAAACTGTGTCCCTCACCTTTATCTCATATCACTTCTTTGCTCTCTCCTCTCTCCCCACACTGCGGCCCAACCAGTGTCTCTTAAACACTCACTCAATGTCAAGTCTGGAAAAATGTCACTTGTTATTATGTCACACATTTTTTTAAAGTCTTTTTATTGCCAACGATTCTTAGGAAAAAAATATTGTGGCAAAAGAATTATGGTGGATTTATATTGTTCTGTAGGAGCAGCAAAATCACTTCCAGTCATATTTTGTCTCCCTTGTCTGAACTTGTGTTTGGAAAGGTACAAAGATCAGGGATTAGGGAAAGGAAATTAAAATTCCAAAAGGAAAATGTGATTAACTCTATCATAAATATTTTTTAATTGTTTTGTGTTATGAAGAAGCAGTACCCACAGCTCTTCCAGAGTGCTCAGAATATGGCAGTGCTCATGGTAGCTGTGCAGTGTGGCTTGTTCAAATAAATTTAATGCTAGGGTATCTCCCATCCTATTCTGTGCAGAGAACATGCTCTTTTAGTCACCTGAGGGCATTTGATTTCAGTAAATAAGGAATGTTTTCTAAAATGATAAAAATGGAAAAGAATTTCAAAGGATCATAAAATGGTTTGAGTTGAAAGAGACTTTTAAAGGTCATCCAGTGCCATCCCCTGCCATGGACAGGGACACCTCCTACTATCCCAGGGTGCCCCAAGCCCTGTTCAGCCTGGCCTTGGACACTGCCAGGGGCAGGGATCCAGGGGCAGCCACAGCTTCTCTGGGCACCCTGTGCCAGGGCCTCACCACCCGCATCATAAAAAATGTCTTTCTTATACCTGGTCTGAATCTCTCCTCTCTTAATTTAAAATAGTTCCTCCTTGTCCCAAGTCCCTCTTCAGCTCTCCTGGAGCCCCCTTAGGCACTGGAAGGTGCTCTGTGGTCTCCCTGAAGCCTTCTATTCACCAGGCTTAACACCCCCAGCTCTCCCAGCCTGAAGAATGATCCTGTATGTTGTTTCTTTAACTTTTCTGTGGACTGAAATTGTGTTCCTCAGTTCCTCCAAGGATCCAGCATGGGCCTCGAGTTGTGAAAGTGCAGGCTGGGCAGCGAGTGGAGCTTCCCTGCAGTGCCCAGGGCATCCCTGCCCCGTCGGTCTCTTGGTTCCGAGGCACAGGTGCTGTGCCCACAGATGGAGGGAAGTTCCTGCAGAGCCCAGATGGAGCTCTGGGCATCAGCAGAGCCCAGCTCTCTGATGCTGGCATCTACACCTGTGTGGCCACCAACAGTGCTGGCAGTGACACGGCAGAGGTCACGGTACAAGTGCAAGGTACTTGTTTGGGGCCATGCTTCTGCCCTGGCCCGGGCTGGCAGGGACTCCCTGCCAGTGGTGTGGGCTTGGGGCTTTGCAGGGCAGGGCCTTCTCTCTCCCAGTTACGTGATGCAAAAGCCACATCTGGTTTAGATGTTATGTTCTGATGGTAATTGAGGAGAGTTAGAATGAGCAACTAGTCTTTGGAGAGGTTGCAGGAATAAAAAAAAAGAAGTGTGCACACACACTCTCTCTCTTTAAATTAAAAAATGATGTTGAAATGGTAAAAGGGTAAGTGGTCAATGTGCCAATTTAAATACGTAGTGCAGGTCCTCACCTGAGGGCTGACAGATGTCAATGGAGCATGACTGACTTAAACTAAGCAGGAATTGTTTCTTCTTTGCAAAAGTCTAAAGGCAACATTCTGATCCCTTTGGATTAGAGATGCTGAGAAATGCTTCCTACAGACAACAAAGAACTCTCAGTAACTTTTAGTTATAAAGAATATGCTTCATATAGTCTCAGTCTGCACAGGAGTTTAAAATGAGACTTGAGAACAAAGATGGCAGTAGCACTAATATATGTGCAGAGAAAAACCAATCGAAATAGTATTTTTCAGATTGTGCAGAAATATTGCCTTCAAAATAAATTTAGTAAGATTTAAAGAGAACTATTTTCTGTCAAGTTTGAAAGCCTCTTTGTACTGCTTACTTCCTAAATATTCCCACTGAAATGGAAACCACTTGTGCAGTACCCATTCCAGTTAATGTAAAGAGAGTTATTGGAATGTGACCTTGTGTGAATGAGAGAGACTGAGTGTTATGTATTTTCAGACTGTATTTTTATATTTGGAGCAGAGATCAAGCAGTATTTTGCATCTAATTTTCTCTCAGAGCCTCCCACTATTGAGGACCTGGACCCTCCATTCAACAGCCCTTTCCAAGAAAGAGTGGCCAACCAGCACATTGCGTTCCCATGCCCTGCAAAAGGTCAGTGTCTCGGTGACAAAAGGATTTTTATCTGTTGACCATTGCAGATTACAACGCTGCTGTAAAAATGTCCAATCCACACAGTATTTTCCATGTATGCTTTATATGAAAAATATGATTTAAATAGTGATTTAAATAACCACTGTGCGTGGAAGTCCTCTGGAAAGTCATTGGTAGCCAACAAGGATTTTACAGTGTTTAGGATGAAGATTTTTAATGTTAAAATCATCCTGTAACAGCTGGGGCTTCCTCTTGGAAGCTCCTGGCCTCCCTGTGTGTTGCCCTTCCAGCAAGACTTGCAGCAAGCAGCAGGAGTTGTTTGAATCAATCTTGTTCTGAGCTGAGTGAAGCATTTGTGGCCGTTTCCCCTTTTCCATGCAGGTTTTCCCAAGCCTGCCATCAAATGGCTGCGGAACGGGCGGGAGCTGACCGGGGCTGAGCCGGGGCTCTCGGTGCTGGAGGATGGGACCCTGCTGGTCATAGCTGCCCTCACACCCTCAGACAGTGGGGACTATGTCTGCGTGGCAGCCAACGAGGCTGGGAGCACACAGAGGAGATACAGCCTGAAAGTCCATGGTAAATAATACATACAGCCCTTGGGCAGCTGCCTTGGGAAAGTATCTTCTGTTTTCTTCTTCCAAATTACATGGCCCTAAGCAGCCCTTGTGCTGTTAAATGATAAAATCTGAGTACTTCCTATTTTTCTGACACTCTCTGTAGTTTTCTTTTGCGCTGTTTCTTCTGTTTTCTGTGACTTTATGCACAAACCATCCTTGTTTTGCTCAAGGATCTTATGGATAGAAACTCCAGTTTTACTTGAAAATTTTAATGCGAATAACAAATGAAGCTTTCTACTGTTGAAGCTACAGATTGAGGACTAGATCTGCATTTCAAATGAGAGAAGAGTTATCAGAGTGAACACAGACTAGGAGATTTTCTATTTGCTGATATTCTTCCTCTTCCAGAATCCTAGTTAGGAAATAGAAACCCTACAAACTACTTTTATTCCAGCCTTTTTCACTTCCCATGATGGTTAGTTCTAATGCCTGAGCAGGATTATATCCTTGTTTTGAGAAGAGCAGGAATTTCATCCCGTACCAGAAGGGCTCTTCAGTGGGGTTGAAACTTTCTAATCCACAGTTTAAGTCCATTCTCTCTGCATTCATAGTGGGACAAATGGTAAATGGGGTTCTTGGGCATGACTGGACCAGTGAAGAGGAAGGATGACTCTGGAACAGGCTTCCTTCATATGCTAAACAAATAACACTAGATTTCAAGATTAAATTTCAGATTAAGATTATTTTCTTAAAATGTTGATGGTGCTTGTGTTTGAGTGAATTTCCCTGGGAGTCTGTTACTGAGCAAGAGAGAACTGTTTTTGGCAAAGAGAAGAAAGGACTCAGGGAGATATGTCCAGAGCCTGAAGACAAATGGAAATGTTGGGAAGGGAATGAGAAGGGTTTGAGAAATTTTGATTTATAGCGGTCCTTGACTGGGATGGAAAGGAAGAATGGGGAAATCACTGGAATAGGAAGACTTAAATGATAATGTTGAGCTTTCTTGCAGTTCCTCCTGAAATTAGAGACCAAGATAAGGTGACAAATACATCTGTGGTTGTTCATCACCCTGTAAGTCTCTTCTGTGAAGTAACTGGTAATCCCTTTCCAGTCATCTCCTGGTATAAGGATGATATCCAGGTACGTTGAATTAATCTAACTGTGGAGTTCTGAGGGCTTGGTATGGGAATTCATTCAAAATAAATACAGGTAAATGCCTTTATGTTTATTTAAGTGCTCTAAAAACACCTGCACAAAAAGGCAGCTGAATATAGCTTATCCATTAATTCTGTAAGTCAAATGTAAACTCTTTATTTTCAGTATTCCCTTACGAATTGACCTTGGCAATCCCCCAGTATTGTATATGACAATCCATGCAGAGGGGACCAATATTGCCATTTTTTTCATTCTATAGATGGAGAAATAAGAACTTTTGGAGATATATTGAATTCCTCAGGATTATCCTTGAGTCCTCTGTTTCCACTTGTAGCTGATAAGTCGTAGTTTAAGATGAGGAGAGGTCCCTTTATGCACTCCCTGGGACTGCCCATTGCTGCTGGTTGGAGTTTCCCCACTCCCTGCCCTAGGCTGAGCTACAAACCATATTGAATAGATTGCAGCAGGGCAGGAGATTAGTGCTGAAACTGAAAGGGGAAACAGATTATCGTTCCACTTAAACTACCATTTTCTTATAAAAATCCAGCTGTGATACTTGGCTGCTGTATCTTGGATCACATAAGGCTAATGTCTCGGGTTCCTCTAAGGTTGTGGAAAGCAGTGCTCTCCAGATTTTGCACAATGGGAAGATACTGAAGCTCCTGAAAGCTGCTACTGAGGACGCAGGACAGTATTCATGCAAAGCCATAAATGTAGCAGGAAGTTCTGAGAAGCTGTTTAACCTCCATATACTTGGTTAGTTCCATGGCTTTGGGATTGATTTTTGTTTGGTTTGGGTTTTAGTTGGTGATTGGAAAAACAGCTGGTATTTAAGAAGCCAGTAAATTTCAAATCATTATAAATAGATTGTTCCACTCACTGCCTGTGAATTATTGGCTGCTGAAGCACTGAGTGCTTAAACCTTGCCATTCTTGTAGCAACACAGACAAAATACTGCTTTTTATTCCTGGGCTTTGGTGCTTTGTTTTGTGTTTGGGGTGTGCAGTGTGACACGGGGGTGTTCCCTAGTAGAGTTCACCAGTGCAGGTGTGGAAGTGCCTGTCATGATAGACACGCTGTTGTTATCTGCAGAATTCCCTCTGCAGTGAACACTAAAGGTGTTTCAAGAGAATAGTAAGACCCACTGCTGCATTCCATTCAGTCACAGGGCAGAGGTTCCCAGGCTAAATACCAGACCTTCCTTAATGTTTGTCTTTTTAAAGTCCCACCGAGCATAATAGGTGCCGATAGCCCTGGTGAAGTGGCAGTCATCCTCAACCAGGAAATCCGTCTGGAATGCAGAGCCAAAGGCTTCCCTGTTCCTGACATTCACTGGTTCAAGGATGGCAAGTGAGTATATCGCAGCTTTTGTTGTTTGTGTCAGCTTCTTCCTCCCCTAGAGCAGAGAGGAAGGAGGTGCAGTGTTTAACTACCTCATGTTAACTTAGTGTCACAGAATTTGGGGTGGTGTGAGGTGGTAAATTCTTTAATCAAAACTTAACATCCCACTTTTCTTTCTGAACTTGCCCATCATTGGCACTTGCAGAGCAGATTTTGGGTTTTTGGAGCAAGATGATGGTTGAAGCAAGATAAGCAGAACCATTTCTTTGAGTTTATTCTGTGAGTTACTCTACCTGGATTATTTTACACACATTATTAGTTAAAATGCAGTTGTTTAGCTGAGATGATTTTTTCACTTGTAGACAGAACTCATATCAGATGTTTTGCTGGCTAGTGCCTTGTGCAGTTCTGCATCTATACATTAAAGGTTTGAAAGGTTATATGTACATATATATGTTTGAAAACATTTATAGCCTGCATGTTTTCCATTCCTCATCTCATCTTCCAGGAAAGCACACCAGAAGAATTCTTAAATATTAGCTGAAAACCCAGCTGGGCTGGGTGTTTTTAGTTTTTAATAATGTAATTCAGTATAGGCATTGGTCAGGATTCACAGATACTCTGCTGTGACAATTCTTTACCCTTTGTTATAGATACTGTTCCTGTGTAGTAGTTGACATTTTGTTATCAGCAAAGGCCTGGCATGACTAAATAAATTAGGAAAAGGATCTGAGATCAGGTGTGTTTGTGTGACTGGCTCTGATGCTGGCATCCTGGAGGTCTCAGAAAAGTACTTTTTGTGGTTTGATTTATTTTAGAAGTTAGGAGTAGAGTTAATGATAATAGTTTGTCACTGCAGAGTGATTCTTGTGATTAATGCTATTAATTTAGTGCTAAATGGCACTCTGGAATGGTACAATTATTGTCACCAAAGCACCTCTTCTTCTTACTGTCAGTTTAAATCACTGCTGAAAGGGTGGGGGCAGATTTCTGTGAAGCAAAATGGTCTCTGTTTCAGGCCCTTGTTTTTGGGTGATCCCAATGTTGAGCTCCTGGACAGAGACCAAGTTCTCCATATCAAGAGTGCTCGCAGGGTTGACAAGGGTCGCTACCAGTGCAGTGCCACCAACACTGCTGGCAAACAAGTGAAGGAGGTCAGGCTTGTTGTCCACGGTAAGTTTATGGAATGCCTGATCCCAGAAGATCCTCTTGTTTTACTCTTAAGGTTTCTTTTGAATGGAGATACTCAGGCAAATGCAAATTAAGTCTCTGATGCTACAAAATTTGTGTGTAAATTTAATTTAATAATTATGTCTTCACAAAATGATCTTTTTAGGCATTTGTGTGTATGAATTTAAGTATGAATGTAGTCTTTGCAGGCTTGGAAAAATACCTTGAAATATTGTTTGTATGCTTCTTTTTCTAATTAGTAAAAGCAAAAAATCTTGAAGGGTGTTCTCAAATTCTGCTGTTAGTTTCAACTGAATTTTTATTATCATATTGTCTTCATTGTTTTGATCTGTCTTATATAGGAGAAAATTATTAAGATTTTGATTTTAATACACATTTGGTCTTATTTTTCTTAACCTGGTGCCAGAATACACCCTGTATTTCATGGGACTCAGAAATTCTTGTGCCTGGAGTGTGAAGGGTAGGGATTTGGGTTTGTTAGCTCTCAAGTCCTCCCTTGCTATGGATTTGTTCCTGAATGTTGTGTGTGATTCTGTGAACTTAATGTACATTTGTGATGCACAGAGTACCCCTAGGCACAGGAATTTGGCTGCACACCTTTCTATCAGGAACAAAAACAATACTGGGAGGACTTGCAGGAGATTGTGGCTGTTCTGAGATTAGAGGAATAAAACAGCTTCCCCCACCTCCCTGCAGATAAAATCCTCGCAGATGAGTAGATTTATTTAAGATTCTTCAGGAAAGATAAATTTGTGATGGCAGAATGGAAGTTCTCTTTACTTTTGTATTTCTCATTAGTCCTGGCTAGACAAACAGAAGCCCACACAGTAAGTGAGGAACCTCAATGCTTGCTAGTTCTTACTTTGTTTTAGCTGTTTAGCCCTGCTTTTGGCTTTGATATTTTTCCAAAACACCATATTAAAACCATTCCTAATCTCTGATAGAGAAATGCAGTCACCTTTGAACTGGGTGTGTTTCAGCATATTCAGTGGATTTGGAGTTTTTGATACAAAAAATATTTAATTGGTAAATATTTCATTGTGGTTTGCTAACTGCAGGACCTGTCTCAGGTGGGGATCCATCCATTCACAGACTCTTTGCTTTGCATTTCTGCAGTGGTGTTTTCAATGACCACTGTGGAAGTCAGAGGAATCCATGGATGTACTGAGCATGTTTGGCAGCAGGGGAGTCAATGTGTCTGCCAGATGTGTCTGGTCCTTTCAGCAGCCATAAATTTAGTCGTTGCCAATTGCACTGTGTTTTTATTGCTTCTATAGAGATTTACAGACTCTTTATATTGGCTGATTTACACAAGAGCTTGTTTGCTAGAAAAATCCAAGTCCTGCTGCCTAGAGAGCAAGGGAAATGACTATGGGCCAAAAAACTTCAAAAATAGGAGCATAAAGCAATACTATTAAGCTCATACTCTCAAAGTAACTGACTTCATCCTCAAAAGTTTGGAGCATGGAGCAGTTCCCATCGCCATTGTGGAGGCTCTTGGGTGTGTTTGGTATTTTCAATAGCAGGATCCTTGCTGGGAGGATGCATCTCCCAAGGCATCCAGGGATTGCTCTTTCTTTGGAGCTAGGGAAGAGGGCTGCCCAAATGCATTGCAGGAGACATGGAGACCCAGCTGTCCTAACCTGCCACATGTTGGAGCCTGGTGGCCTTTTTGTTGTGTTCTTTTCATGCTTTCCACCCTGTGTGCCTTGAAGGACTGTACAGGTGATAGCTGAGCTCTGCTGGGTGAAGAACCAAACAAAACACAGCAGGAAGGGTTGGAAGGCTGATGAGGATATTGTATTCTTACAGCATTCTAATGTTTTATTCAAATCTGTACATATTTGTAGCCTAAAGCTTTAATGTTGTTTTGTCTTTTGAACTAGTGCCCCCCAGTATTAAGGGAGGAAACATTACCACAGAGGTATCAGTGCTCCTCAACAACCTGATAAATCTGGAATGCGAAGCCAAGGGAATCCCTGTGCCCACCATCACCTGGTACAAGGATGGGCAGCGTGTGATTTCCAGCCCCCAGGCTCTGTATGTGGACAGAGGGCAGTTCCTGCAGATCCCGCGGGCACAGGTGGCAGACTCTGCCCAGTACTCGTGTCGCGTGAGCAGTGCTGCGGGGGCTGCCGAGAAGCTCTTCCACGTGGATGTCTACGGTGAGGGACAGTTCCTGGGCTGCCTTACTGCTCCTGCACTCTTCCACTCTCCTGTGGAAGAGATCTTCAGCCTCTGCTGCCTGGCAGTGGCTGTGATTAAATTCTGGCCTCTGTTGGCAGGGCTGTGTAGGGGGAGATTTAGACCCTCTGCTTTATGGGACTCTCTGACAGTTCTTGACTTCATGGAATCATAAAATGATGTGGGCTGAAAGGGACCTTAAAGCCCATCCAGTGCCACCCCTGCCATGGGCAGGGACACTTTCCACTAGCTCAGATCTGCTCCAAGCCCCACCCAGCCTGGCCTTGGACACTGCCAGGGATCCAGGGGCAGCCACATCTTCTCTGGGCACCCTGTGCCAGGGCCTGCCCACCCTCACAGGGAACAATTCCTTCCCAATATCCTATCTAGCCCTGCCCTCCCTTCACTGGCCTTGGTACCATGCTTTGTTCTACTCAGCTATTTCTCTTCCATATATATCCATTCTCTATCTCACATCTGCCTGCTAAGCAATACTTACTTGAAAGAACCACTCCGAATGGGATTTTACTGTACTGCTTTAAGTCCTTCTTGTCTAGTTCTTCCTTCTCAAAGTACTGCAAATCCTCTTTTTATACAGCTGGTCAATTTTGAGCTACATCATTTGACTTCTCTGCCTTGCCTTGCCCCAGCAACAAATTCTCACATGAAATTGTGCGTGACGTGATGGCAGATGGAGCCAGAGTGGGTGGAACAAATCCATTTTCTCTTAATACATTTTCTGGCTACAGAATTAATGGCTTGCAATATATTTCTTCCTTTCTGCAGTTCCTCCAGTAATTGAGGGTGATGCTGGCACAGCCCAGAGCAGGCAGGTGGTTGCTGGAAATTCCCTGACTTTGGAGTGTAAGGCTGCTGGCAACCCTCCCCCTCTCCTGACGTGGTTAAAAGATGGAGTTCCTGTGAAAGCAAGTGACAAGCTCCGTGTCCTGGCTGGGGGGAAGCAGCTGGAGATCCTGAACGCCGTTGAAGCTGACCAGGGCCAGTACTGGTGTGTGGCCACAAGCATAGCTGGAGAACAAGAAATCAAGTATGACGTTGAAATCTTAGGTGTGTGAGCTGCAGATTTATCAGGTTCCCATAAACCTAAGATAGAAAAGTTGCATGAAACCAATGGTTTTGTTGGTAAGATGAGTTAGTCATGCTCTGTATCTAGCTGAACTAGCACTGCACAACTTTTCTGTCCAGGGCTACAGGACAGCTGAAGACTTGTATTTCAGGTTAGTTCTTGATGATTTTTGTACATGTGGTAGGTAAATATTCTCAGCAACCTCTCAAGTTATTCTTGTCTTCAGAGAAGAAAATCACAGAAATCCATTAGCAATATCACTCAGTAGTTGCCTCTGGGAGAGGACATTTTTCTCTGAATTTATGTTGTGCAAGTTTTGAACCTTTTAGTGAAAAAACCCCTCTTCTTCTTGAAAAGGGTTGAAAAAGCCCTTTTTCTTCTTGACTGTGCAATTGAATCAGCTACACAGTCCCTTCTCAGCAGTCCCTTCTGAATGTCTTGAGGTCTTCTCCCGACATGGAAGAGAATTGTAAAGAAGTGATCTTTATATTTTGCTCACTTAAACATAATACTGAACACAGTAGAACACAGATGTAGAACATCCCTTCTGCTTCTGCAGGTAATGTCACTGGTCTTGATAGGGGAGAAGCTGTGTGGCAATGCTTCCTTCCCAGAGAGGATGAGGCAGGGTGAAGAGGACCTGGAAGAGGATCCTCTGCGCCTTTGTCTTCTCCTTCTGCTGGCAGAAGATGCCAAAAGACCTCCTGCTTCCCACTCATTCACAAGGTTCTTCTGACAGAATCTGGGAAACCCAAGCAAACAATATACAGTAAAAAAGTGAGAGCAGTGATTTGAAGCCACAAAATATTACTAGGCAGATATTTCCCTTTAGAAAGAAACAGTGGTTCATAATGAATCAATGTGTGTTTAACAGTGCTATTTGAGAGAGACTTGTTTGATATTTCTGGCACGTAAATGTTTCTCTTGGTGGATTTTTCTCTCTTACAGTGCCACCATTTGTGGAAGGTGGGGATGAGCTCTCGGGCTACATTGTGATTCTCCACAGCCCTTTGGAGCTGGACTGTTCAGCAAGAGGGACACCCTCACCAACTATCAAGTAAGGGCATTGGTATGACAGTAGAAAAAATACAAATAAATCTGCTGGCTGATTAGGGGAGCTTAATGAGTCACCTGTTCTAATCAGTGATGGTTAATGAGTAGAGGACAAACTCCTGGCTCCACTCCACCATCAGGCACTCACTTGGCAACATCAGGATTTCATTTTAAAGTAATTTGGTTTGTTGTGCCAATGTCCATGTCCTGGAGATGAGGATAGAAAACAAGAGCAGACAAAACTTCTAAGTCCTTTGCTAATGCAACTAAATATGCCATTTCTTCTGCCACCCATGGTTGCTTTTGCTTTGGAGATTCCTCTCTGCCTCTGGTGGTATCTGCTGTCACCTTTCTGACACTGTCTTTAGTGGCTATTCCCCAATACTCCCTTCTGATAGACCCTTCAATCCATGGCACTCAGACAAGGGGAATGCAACCTGACACTTCCAGACTTCCCTAGAAATGCAAACAGAGTTACTGAGGCATTCTGTTTGACAGAATTGTGGATACTTTAAGGTTGTTGTTGATCTTCCTTTCATTGACAACTGAAATGGAACTTTCTTTTTGGTAGGTGGTTCAAAGATGGTCAGCCAGTTGGAGAGGAGGCTGGACAGAAGGTTTTACTAAATGGACAGAAACTTGTTATTTCTCAAGCTCAAGTGTCAGACAGCGGCCGCTATAAATGTGTGGCCACAAACAAGGCCGGAGAACATGAAAAGGAATTTGATGTTACAGTGCACGGTAGGTTACTCAAGGTGGGTGGGAAGCAGCAGACTGCTTTTTTTTTCAAATTGCTGGCAGGAAGGTGCTCAAACTTTTTATACATGTTTATTTGCATTAGCAGGTTGTAAAACTGGAGAGGAGATTAGATGAAATAGAGTCATAGAATGGTTTGGGTTGGACACCAGCCATGGCAGGGATGCCTTCCACTAGATCTGGAAGTAGAAGTAAAGCTGCACTTACCTCTGGGATACTGCTTTTGTGTATTTAGAGGTACATGTTTAAATGAGGCAATGTTTTTGTTTCTGGTGCTTTTTGCAGTTCCTCCAACCATTAAATCGGCTGGGCCTTCCGAGAGAGCAGTTGTGCTCCACAAGCCTGTGACACTGCAGTGCATAGCCAGTGGCATCCCCAGCCCTTCCATAACCTGGTTAAAGGATGGACAGCCAGTAAACACAGCCAGGGGAAATATCAGAGTAAGCATGATTCTTTTATGGGATCCAAACCATGGAAGGTAATTGCCATAAATTATACACGTTAGTGCTTCTTTTCCTTTCGCTTCCCTCACACTGTAATACAAAAGTGCTTAAGAGCCATCCTGAAAAGTGAGGGGCTTTCTACCTGATTAGGGTGGTGTCTCAGGTAATAGCAGTGTTCAGTAGACAGAATCTCACTAGACACCTCATATCAGGAGAGTCTATGACTGGAAATTCAGAATCTGTCTCCTTCCAGTTGTACTTTGCCTTTCAAGGTCAAATGCTTATCTGCTTATTTTGAGTTGGCTCTAGCCACTCGTCCCTGTGAGATGGGATTATCTGAGCAGTTCTGTGATCACTGCAGCACCTACCTGTAATTCCCTTCTCCTGGTGAGATCCTGCCTTTCCATGAAGAGCCCTTCCCACTGCTCGCATGTTCCGGGGTGAGTGCTTGCAGTGGCTTTGACTTCCCATGGCTGGAGCAGTTTTTGGTACCTTGCCTGCAGTCTCCTTTGCCTGCCAGCCCCTCGGCAGCCATGTCTCCTCACACCTGTACAGCTCCTGATGCTGCTGTCCCAGGGACAGTGAAATCTCTGACCCAGCAGTTTCCTCGTTCCATGAAGCCAGGGTTGGGAGGGGATGAGCCTGGCCATGTCCGCTCTCCCGGAGCGGCTGTGCTGGGGGTGGTGGTGTCACACGGCTCCTCTCTGTGTTTGGGAACAGCTGGAGGCCTCGGGCCGTGTCCTGCAGCTTGGCAAGGCCCTGCCCGGAGATGCCGCCCGCTACACCTGCGTGGCCACCAACGCTGCGGGGGAGGCCCAGCAGCACACCCGGCTCCACGTGCATGGTAATGCGGCCAAACGGGGCTCTCCACGCAGCTCGTGCGCCTGGCTTTCCTCGCTCTGCCTTTTCTCCTGGCTCTGCACATCCATCTCTCAGTTCTCTTTCTCTGTCCCGCTCCGTTGGTAAGGAGTGAGGCCAAAAACTGGCTTTTGTAGAGTTTGGCTTCTCTCCTGTAATACCAAAGAACACAGAAATGAATGTCTTTACAGGTACCTCTGCTGCTCAGAGGTATCCCAAAAAGCCAAACACATTCTTTCTAACCTACCCCTCAGAGGGGTACTCTGTGTTTCTTAATCAATGTGTGATATACTACCACTGGCATTACTAATTTCATCCAAGCTTTTTGTGGATATTGATATTCCCCATGACCCTGGGAAATGGGAAATTTTTATAGGAATAACTTTTCTGAGAAAGGAACATTTTCTTGTGAGGGGATTTTTCTGCCTGTTAAAAGGAATTTTCTTTTGCAGCTAAAAACAGTATGAAATTAATCAGGGAGACTTGCAAATCTGTCATTTGCATGTGAATTTAATAAATGCTCTCACCATGATTTACATATTTTTAGCTTAGAAGTGGTCACAAAGTGTTATGCTTTGCTGATGTGACCCAGTCCTCAAAGGAGGTGTGAGAATCCTCAGGAGGTGCATGAAAAGACTGTGGCAATATTTTCACAGAGTATGGTTATATTGACTTTTGTTACCAAACCAGTAACTGGAAAACGTTAAACGGAATGAGGAGAGGTTGCAGAGTCTCTGTGGATGGGACTTAGAAAGAGGAGCCACATTCAGACTGTGGTAATTGCATCACAACTAACTTTGCTGTGAATCCCATGCTTGTAGACCTCTCCTTTGCTATCAGTATTCTTCTTCAAACTGTCATTATCTGGCGTTTCTGTAATGTTTCAGATTTTGGAACTTCAGGAATGTAAAAGCTGTCTACACTACTCGGTTTACTGTCACCAGCTGAAGTGAGAGGAGCTTGCCACAAGAAATAACTGCTGTTCTGTGTTGTGTACCCATTACTGGCAGATTTTTAAGTTACATTTTTCCTGGAAAAATTAAAATTAGCAAAAATAATGTTTTATTCCTCTTACCACTAATGATACTATATAATTAGAGAGTATTCCCATTTCAGAGGTGAAAATTCTGGAGAAATTCCTTGGTCACTCATCAGTTGAAGCTTGTGCAACTCATTGCCCAAAGTTTCTCCAAGGGTAGATGACTTTGTGATCGTATGCTCTGCTAGCTGGGTGGCTGAATTAACAGAAACCTGCTGCTTTTGTCTCTTCCCAGAACCACCCAGTCTGGAACATGCAGGAAAAATATTGAATGAAACAGTGGTGCTGAATAATCCAATCCATCTTGAATGCAGAGCATCTGGGAACCCTTTGCCAGGTATCCATGTACACCTTGGGGAACATCTCATCAAGGGTTTCACTTTCATGTGTCTTTGGAAAGTACGGGATATGCTGAATGTGGAGCTAATTGTGTGATTTTAAACCAGCTAGAAACTGTGTGATGGGAAATGTCAATGGATGGGCTGACATGGAGGAAGGATTGAGGACTGGTAAATGAGTGAAAAGACATCACAAGGATAATCTGTTCCCTTGTGATGCCCTGTCCACAGGCAAGAGCACTATTTGATTTCTACTGAATGAGCTTTAAACACATCACTTTCATCTCCTATCACTTCAGTATTTGTTAGTGTAGAGTAGACCTGAAATACTTCATGGATTGACTGTGCCTGTTGAGTGTGCTCGTGTATAAGACTTTTTTAATGTGTGGGTTTTGTTACCTGGTAAGATATAAAAAGATAAACTATTATGAGAGAAATTTGCTCTATTAATTGCCCTATTATTGTAGGGCGAAACAGGGGGAATAGTTACTAAGAGCTTATATCTAATATAGCAAATTATTCTCATGCTGATTATAGCAACATTTTCAGATAAAAGGTGTTATTACATTTCAGATGTGCAACCAGCTTCTCATTTTGTGCTTTTTTAAGAGTTAATTCACAGCAAAGTATTATTTTATAGAATAATTTATACTTACATGCAAAAATTAAAACACCGAGGAAGTAAAATCTTAAAAAAGCATAATAATTTTATGTCTATTTTATGCTCCTTTTAAATTTTTTCTCCTTTATCCTCCAAATTTTAAGTTATTTTAATTATCAACAATTAAAACAATGGATTTCAGATAATTTATGCAGTAAGAACAGCTTGGTCACCCCTGGTGTTATGCAATGTCACATCCTATTGTCAAGATATAACATGCCTCAGGAGAGGGAGGAGCACAGCATCCCACTGGAAAAGAGAGAAGCTGTGTGCAAATCTTGTCTATCAGTCAGGCCAGAGCACTTGGTGTGAGTGTGAGTCTTTCTCCAAAACCCCAGTGTATTGCAGATAATCCTTCCTTGAGCAGGAATTTCATCTGATTAGTGAAGTGGTGCCAGCAGAGCCTCGATGACCATTCTCCTGATGGATGGTGCCATCTTTTGGCTGAGATGCAAAATCTGCAGATTTTCTTCATTGTCAACTTCCTATAAAATTTTTTTCTGCAGTAACACCAAGTTTTCTGCTCTTTATTTTCAGATTTTTGATCTGCCAGTTGCACTTTGATTTGGTTGCTTATGTTTTGATTCTTTGTTCCACATAATTCAGTTTAATGTAATGATAATTTACGGTAGAAAGTAAAAAAAATTGATATATGTTATTGAATCCCTGGATAGATCCTCTATCTATCCCCTATTATAAATATCTATAATATCTAGGGATATTATAGCATCCCTGGATGGTTTGGATTGGAAGGAACTTGAAATCTCATCTCCTTCCATCCCCTCCCATAGGTAGGGACGTCTTCATATTTTTGTGTGGTTTTAAACAGCTGCTCTTTACCTTGGTATAAAATAAGTAAATTTCCTGTAATTTGCTTTGTGTGATAATTTCTCAACTTCAGAGCACTTTTCCATAAATATATGGGGGGGGTGTGGATGATAGTGTCAAATTTCTCGTTGAATTGTGGGGCACAGTCAGCAAATCTTCCTCCTTCCTGATTTTCTGTTGGATTTTATTATTCTTAATCACGACTGACACTGCCATTGGCTGTTCAACGCTGGTGTGTGTGTGTGTGAAAGCTGAGGTGATGGTGCCACAGCTCTGTGGTGCCACGTGTGTCGGTGTGTCGGTGACTTGTCCCCGCTCCTCCCCGCAGCGGTGTCGTGGTCCAAGGACGGGCGCGCGCTGGCTGCCAGGGGACAGGCGCTGCACGTCGAGGGTGCGCAGGTGGCCGACTCCGGCCTCTACAGGTGCCTGGCTGCCAACGCCGCGGGCACGGCCGAGCTGCTCTACAGCCTCCAGGTCCATGGTGAGTGCACAACCACGGAACTGTCACTTCTGGAGCTTGGGGAGCACTTCTGAGAGCATTGAGTCCAACTTTTCCCCCAGTGCTGCCAAGGCCACCCCTGACCCATGTCCCCGAGTGCTCCATCCACACGGCTTTTAAATCCCTCCAGGGATGGGGACCCCACCACTGCCCTGGGCAGCTGTGCCACTGTCTGCCTACCCTATGCATAAAGAAACTTGTCTTAATATTCAAATTAACCTCCCTACCCCCAGCACAACTTGAGGTTTTTTCTTCTTGCCCTGTATTGTGACACTTAGGAATAATACATGCAAGCTCCACCTTTGTTTTCCTCCTTTTCCAGTCTGCTTAACAGATTTGGTGTCGCTCATATGATCACAGAATCCCAGGGTGGTTTGGGTTGGAAGGGACCTTACAGCCCACCCAGTGTCACCCCCTGCCACAGTGTCACACCTTCCACTATCCCAGGTTGCTCCAAGTCCCATCCAACCTGCCTGGGACACTTCCAGGGTTCCAGGGGCAGCAACAGCCTCTCTGGAAATTCCTTCCAGGATCCTTTCCACCCTCACAGCCAGAAATTCCTTCCCAATATCCCATCTTAATCCTGTCCTCTGGCAGTGGCAAGTCATTCCCCCTTGTCCTGGCACTCCATGGTCTTCACTCTTCTGTTTTCTCACTGACATTAGAATAGGTGTTTTGAATGTGGAAAATGTGCCAAGGGAAAGCATTTCTAGGAAGAGTGAATTTTGGAAGAGGTATTCCGTGTAATGGATCACTTGATCAATTTTGAGGGCCTGGCAGTTGCTGGGGTTTGTTGTAGGTGACTTTGAAGCTCACAGTAGACAAAGAACACAGATCAAATGCTCTTTCATAATAAAGAGTTTTAAAGGAAAAAGAACTGTGTCTAAGAAGATGAAGTGGGAGTGTGGGTGTTTGCTGAAGCCAGCAAAAGCCCAATTGGAGCTATTCCAGTGATTTCAGTGGCTTTTGAATATGGCCATAATCCAAATTCTTATCTTCAACACATGCATGTGCATGTAGCTGGTTTTCTGTGGGAGTCTTCCATACAAAAGTGTGGCCCAAATTTGGCACAGTGTTCCCACCTGAGATGCATGCACAGTATATAATTCCTGTTAATGTTAGTTACTGACTTGGGTAGTGCGTTCCCATGGATTTAATGACTATCATGGGAAAAACTGATGGCACAAGACACAGTCAAAGGAAATTAACCCCACCCAGTTATTAATTCTCAGGAAATCCTTAGATCTAAGGTAATTATTCTAGTTAAATAGAAAGTAACTCTTCAGTACACGTGTCTTTTTAGGGGTGGCAGAATTCCAGCAAACATGTCCAGAGTTTTCTAGGGAACTAAAATTTTCTAAGACACAGAGCTTCCCCTTCTAGAACAAACATATGCTGTTACTTTAGTTGATGCCACAACTAGTGGCATCAAAGGAGCTAATTGCATCAACTACCTCTCCATGAACCTGCTTCATTCAGCTGGTGTCCTGCCAGGCTGACAGTAGAGAGGTGCTGGAATTCACCATCCACAGGTTCATCATCCACTGTCCTTAGAGTTTATGAGTTTGAGAAGACAAAACTTAAATGTTTTGCCCTCTTTACCAGTGGAAGCAATGACTCCTTAATGGAGAGCAGGCTCAAATGCCAAGTACTGAAAGGTGTGCTGCATTTATGGAAAAGCTGCTCTAGATTTCCATGAGCCCCTGCCTCAGTCAACTACTGGTCTTATTCACTAGTTTCTGTTGTTAATACGCCAGGCTTAACACTGAATGGAACCAGGCAGGCCAACTGAAGGAATCAGGTGGAATTCAAGTTTAGTTAGAATTCATAGGATTTCATTGTATTAATTTTTTTTCACTTCCTTCTCCCCACTATAGCTTTCTCAGGCATTTGAGAACAATGAATGCTGTTGTACTGCAATAGGAGGAACTCTGTGTGGGGAAAAGATGAAAAAATTATAAAATCCGGTGGACTGGATTATAAAATCCTGTGCCTTTTTCCTGCCCTTGTTCCACCCCCTGCCATAGGCAGGGACAACTTCCACTGTCCTGGACTGCTCCAAGCCCTGTCCAGCCTGGCCTTGGACACTTTCAGAGATGGGGCAGCCACAATCTGAGCTACAGGCTCTTAGAAGTTGTTAAATTCATGAATGAATATTATTTTCAGTGCAGAATTTTTACATGTTTTCTTCCCTCACACAGGGCTATATGTGTGAGTTGCACACACCATTCTTATCTCTTTGCAGGAGTGATTTTAAAGTTTTCGTGTGATACTAACTTCCAACTTTATCACTAAGTTATTATTGGTAGGAGCAAATAGAATAGTTTTGATTCTCCTAGTACATGAAAGATCTTCCTTTTTTAATGATTCTTGTCTCCCTTTCTAGTAGAGTCCTACAACATTTGCTAGACTGTGTGCCTAGAATAAGTGCTTTAGATATTCCATTGCAATGTTTGTGTCATCAGAGGCAGATGTTTTCCAGTCTAATCTGGTAAACGTTTCCATATGCTCTGATAGGGAAATTTATCACTCTGTGTATGGATTTGCTTTATGGGGTTTGTATGGTAAACTCCTTTCTTTAATCCCCACCACTCCTAAAGTCTTTCACAAGGTCTAAATTGAATAGTAGAAAAGTTTGAGGGGATATTTTCTGGCTTTATGGTGTGGTTCCTGGGTTTCACAGCTGTCCTCTGGGCTGTGGGCCCAGTCCCACATATCTTGCTCACAGTAGTTTCACTGCAGTTATCTGCCTGCTTATGCTAGGGAAGAGCAGGATTTGGCACAGAGCAAAGACATGACAAGGGTTCAGCAGGAATAACATGAGAAAAGAGAAATAACATCCAAAACTATGCAGCCTATTTAATGTCATTGTGATTAATACTCTTATGTAGCTGTTACAGCCCTTTTTCTGTGGATTTTTTTTTTTCAGTCCCCCCATCCATCTCTGGCAACAGTGACATGGTGACAGTAGTGGTCAATAATGCAGTGAGACTGGAGTGTGAAGCCAGAGGCATCCCTGCCCCTATCCTGACATGGCTGAAGGATGGGAGCCCTGTGTCCAGTGTCAGCAATGGTCTCCAGGTACCAGGGACAGATCCTGCTCTATGGTGTTCCCTATTGTGGGAGGAGGCTTTTAAGTCAGTGCTGTTTAATAGAAGAGAGTAAGTTGGAGGATTTGGAATAATAATATAAGGCCTTTCACTCTGGGTTGTTTGTGTGAGTTTAGCTCCAGTACTGTGTGAAGTGGAAGATAGATATATATTGAAATAAAGTGGTCCTTTCACCTAGTCTCATACTGTGTAAATTTTCATCAACAAATTTTCTGCTTACTGGGAAGAAGGGGAAATTGGAGCAGATTCCTCTGCTGAAGAGATCTGGGAGGAGCTCATTACATACAATAGTAATTCAGAAAAGAAAACCAGCCTCTGATATAAGGAGATATTTTAGAGGTAAAATGAGAGGCCATGGTTGGTTTATGGAAGCTGATTTTATAATTTGAAAGGGAAGAGAGGGAACTGTGTTCTGTGCTCAGGGAACAGACAAAAGGTGTGACAGCATGTTTGAAGCTGGTGGGAGGGAGGGAGGATGGGGTGTCCAGATCCTGCAAAGTCATGAGAATGCCAGCAATTCCCAGGGACTGGCATGAAGTGAGAGTTCTGCTTTTGCAAGTCTGTTTTAGAAGAGAACTCTGGGGTGCAGGGAGATGGTGGGAAGCAGTGGCAAAACAAGTGTTCCATTGTGAAATGAGCCCTGGGAGTTCCCCCTGCCTGTGTTTGACCCTGGGGTGTGCCTGAAGGTGCTGTGCTCCCGCTGCAGGTCCTGTCGGGGGGCCGGGTGCTGGCACTGCCCAGTGCCCAGCTCAGTGACACAGGAACATACACGTGTGTGGCAGTCAACGCTGCGGGGGAGAGCCAGAGGGACATCGACCTCCGTGTTTATGGTGAGTGACAAATGTCTTCCTTTTGGTTCTGAGAGCTCTTCTTGAAGCTTTAATTTAACACACTGGGCCCAGACCCTGAGCAGTGCTGAGTAAAAATAGTCCCGACCCATAATGGAAGGCCAGCTGAGGAAGAGTGGATTGTGTATGGAAGTTAAAACATATATGCACATCCACCTTCATTTACTAAAGTGTGTGGTGTGTCCTGTGTATCCTTGAAGGAATGTAACTACAGCAGTGCCTTTACAAGTTGAATGCATAAAAGCTCATTTACACGGGTTTGTGTAAAAGCAGATAGATCTGCCAGGTGAGAGATATTCTTGGGCCCAGTGCTCTATTGTCTTTATTGCACCAGGAAGAGGTACTGGGAGTTCCCCGTCCACCTCTGCCATTCAAGCCTTGCTCTGCCTCCCTAAATGGAGGGGGACTCTTCTAGTGCTAAAAGTGACACTGTGTTGAGCCCAGCCAGTCCGCTCTATCTCCTTCAAGGAGCAGGAAAGGAGTGATTTTTTAGTTTGTCAGTTTTCCAGGTTGTCAGTGGGGGTTTTTTTTATGTGAACTTGTGTAAATTCATCCTCCCTTCTGATTCAGACAGTGTTCTCAGATACCTGCTGGGATTGTTGGGACTGTCCTGTGCAGGATTTCGGTGATCCCTGTGGGTCCCTTCCAACTCAGGACATTCTGTGAATATGTGCTTTCTTGTAACTTGTATGAATTTCATCCGGGATTTTTTGTAACTTGTATTGGATGCCTTTTCATATTCATAGAATGGAAGGGACATTAAAGCCCGTTCAGTCCCATCCCCTGCCATGGGCAGGGACACTTTCCACTAGCCCAGGTGGCTCCAAGCCCCATCCAGTCTGGCCTTGGGCACTTTCAGGGATCCAGGGGCAGCCACAGCTTCTCTGGGCACCCTGTGCCAGGGCCTGCCCACCCTCAGAGGGAGCAATTCCTGCCCAATATCCCATCTAACCCTGCTCTCTGGAAGGCACTCATAATTGTCCTGTCCCTCCAGGCCCTTGCCCAGTGTCCCTCTCCAGTTCTCTTGGTGCCTCTTCAGGCACTGGAAGGTTCCCTAAGGTCACTCCATGTTGTGTTCTCAGAGCCTGTGGGTGCTGTGCCAGCAGGGATGCCAGGGAGTGTGACTGTAGCAGGTTTTGAGTTCCCTTGGACATCTCAGAGGATTTGTCCAACAGCAAAATGAGGATGAACAATAATCTGACATTTGTTTTAGAAATGTTACAGTACCAGATGTGTAGAGAGGCATTTAGAATTGAGGTTCCAAATGTAGTTTGGCTTCTGCTTTCAGTAGGTCAGTAGACTCTGCCAGTCTCTGGCATTATGGCAATCCCCTGTGTATAACTTTGCAAGAAAAATTAGGAGTTTGGTTGAGTTCTAAGAAGGGCCAGCTGGGCAAGTTATTTGTTCTTGAGTTTGGCTTTCAGAATTGTCTCCCTTGGTTGGGGTACCCCTGACTAAAATCCTGGTGACTTTTTCATCTAGAAGGGGCAGTTAGAAATCCAGGACACTGCTATGGCAAGTGAGCCAAAAATAATATAGGCTGGAACATTTTATGTCTAGAGCAAGGAATATTAAGGTGTCCTTTGGAGTTTGAGGACAGGTGTGTATGTCTGTGTAAAGTGACATAGGGATATTTATTATTCCTCTTGTATTTTCTGGAACCTCTGTTCATTTTAGCTGGAGGAAATGAAAAGAGTTAGGAGTTGTGTATGTTTAAAATTAGTGTTGTATTAGAAGCTGGCCAGGGCTGAGCTCAGCTGCAGGACCAGCTTGAGTGAGGCTGTCACCAAAAAGTAATATTGCTCTTCAGACTTGCCTCATAAGGGCAATCTAATTAAGAAGCCACGGGAGGAAAATAATTTGGAGTAGAGTTAGAGCTGGGTTGGTTGGAAATGTGCACTGAGCCAGGAGTTGGAACAAGCTCAGTTACATACTATGAGCATAATTAGATTAATTTTAAACCCCGTTCCTTCAGAAATAAGTGCTGTAGTGTCTGTGTCATAAACTCAGTTTCCTTTTGAGCATATTTCAATTCATTGAGCTGAGAGGAAAAGTAATTGGTTGAAAAGTCTTTGGAAATAAATTTGCCTTCTGCCAGAATGGATCAGCTTCCAAGTCTCAGTTCCACAATACTCATAAAGAACCTGGACCTTTGTGAGTTCTAGAATGATAAAAAGATAAACAGATTTTTTTCGCTTGCTGTATTTCTTATCCACAGGGACAAAGCTTTTCCCTAAATTATTTGCAAACTGATTTCATCAGTTTGTAAATAATTTAGGGAAAATCATCAGTTTCATTATTTGCAAAATAATGAAATCAGCAGTTCTGCTCTGAACTTCCTGGTCAAGAAACACAAAGCTTGATTGTTCCTGGTCTTTTTAGGCCACCTCGTCTTGCTGTCCCCTGAGTGCCACTTTGGGACACATTCTGGTCTCCTGTGTGTGATTAACCTAGTGTGTTTGCTCTCACAGACAGTCCCACTGCCTCCCTTATCTCCCCAAATTTCTGTGCACTCACACCCTCGGTGTCTGGGGTCATGGATTCCAAAACTAAATTACAAAGGAAATGTGACAGTAAAGGTTCTTATATTTGGTCATGGTCAACTTCTTGGGGGGCAGTATTTTGCCTGTGTTCTTTTTTATTGCAGCCATGAACACTTCCCCTATGGAAAATTTCTGACTTGCTGTGTTCAAGGTTTAGTTCTCAGTTGCCTTCTCAGTTACTTTTGTTTTTCTGGTTGTGGAAACACAGTATTTAAAAATGAGGGGGAAAATGTGTTTTCTCAAATCCTGATACTGTTCAAGAACATCTGATGGGTTTCAATTAAAGTGTCCAGTGCTTTGGGTTTTTTTATTGCTACACAGAAAACTTTCCTTTCAAAAGGAGATTTTACTACTGTCTGATTTGGAAATAGTAGTGTAAAAATGAGGTTACCACTGAACTGCAGAACAAATGTAAATATAATGCTCAGTGCCAACAACTGCACTAATTAGTAGATCCCACACAAACCTTATACATGAGCTAATTGTAGATTATGATTTATTGATTAAGTCATTTAACCCACTGACTTGCTTGCTGACCATGTAAATTCTTACTCTGTCAGCTGTATTTGGCCATCTCTGGACAAATTATCTATAGGTCAGAGTTTTCCTTAAAGCCAAGTATCCTTCTTGGCACTGTCTGGAACAGCTTAAGACATTTTCACCTTCTGGGCTTGATTGTTATCTTATGATGTTATCATGAGCTTTTTCACTCAGCAGTTCTTCCTTCTTGCAGGAATGCATCTCCCCATTTTTATGTACTGGGCGTTTTCCTTTCTAGCTACGTTTAAAGGGTTTTTTTTTTTTTGCTGTAGCTGATACCTCACTAGTGTGTATTTTGTGTGGAAGATATTCTGTAAATAACAAAAATTATTATTGTGTTTTTTGTGGAATAAAAGAGACTGAAGTTATGCGTAACTGAAGGTGTGTCATTTTGTCTTTGCACAGTGAAGTCCCTTAACTCCACATTATGTTTGCTCTTGTGAAATCTTCAGTGGCCAAAGGTCCCTTGGTTTGAGCAATAGGACAAGAGGAAAGAGCCTCAGGTTGTGCCAGGGGAGGTTCAGGTTGGATAGTAGGAAAAATTCCTCACAGGAAGGATGCTCAGGCACTGGCACATCTGCCCGGGGCAGGGATGGAGTTGCCATCCCTGGGGGAATTTAAGACCTGTGGATGTTGTTCCTGGGGACCGTGCTGGGGAATGGCTGGACTTGATGATCTCAGAGGGCTTTTCCAAGGTAACCCAGTGTGTGCTTGTGTTGGTGCAGTTCCCCCCGACATCGCGGGCGAGGAGCAGAACGTGTCGGTGCTGCTGGGCCAGGCCCTGGAGCTGCGGTGCCAGGGCAGCGCCGTGCCCCCGCCGCGCCTGGCCTGGCTCAGGGACGGGCGGCCCTTGCTGGAGAAGCCAGGCCTGAGCATCTCTGCAGATGGCAGCGTGCTGAGGGTAAGCTGGGCAGGCAGGGCGTGCTGGGGCTCCCTCCTGGGACAGCACTGGGCTCTCTGGGCCAGCAGAGAGTAGGGTGTGAGGAGGGAGGGATGGCAGAGACCCGTGGTGAAACCTGAGCCCCTTCTCCCTACACATTTCATGAATAATTATGTAGGAATAAAAAACCCAGGTTTTCCTTTTGTCCCCAGATTGAAGGAGCTCAAGTGCAGGACGCCGGACGCTACACTTGCGAAGCGACCAATGTTGCTGGGAAAACTGAGAAGAACTATAATGTCAATATTTGGGGTAAGATTTATTAAGCTTATTCCAGAAATGGGAATGAAGCTCAGAACTGAATTATGATGTGAGACACTGAAATCCTCTGTAGTTCAACAACATTCAGTTGCTGAGGCTCATACAGGGATATATTGTTGTATTTGCTGTAGTTGAACATGCCCAGGACAGTGCACACATTTTTCAAATTGCTTTAATTCTAAATTAACACCAGTTACTCTACATGCCTTTCTTGAGTTTGCAGGAATAAGAGTAGTTAGATCTGTAACTAGAGAGTGGCTTCCCTTCTCATGGCAGGGGATTGGAGCAAGATGATCTCTAAGGTCCCTTCCAGCCCACACCATTCTGTGATCATGATTCTATGATAAATACCTGGGTTTGGATCCATAGCTTTAATGCCATTTAAAGTAACATACCAACTTTCCACTTACTGAAATGCTGAAGCATTGGAAATTCAGATAAATAAAAGTTGCATTACAAACTTATTAGTGCTGAATCATAAAAACAGCTTTAATCATTTTTTTTCTGTGGCTCTATGATGAATGTGGCTTAGGACATTATTTTAATAATGGCTATTAAGGGGGTTTTCTGCACCATCATTTTCTTGTCATGTACAAATTGAAATGTCCCTGGTTTACTATTATAAATCAATTTCTTGCTTTGGAGTCATAAGACTAGAATTACGTATGAGGGTTTGTAACATTAAAATGACATTTTTCAGTTCAGATTTCATGTCTGCCATTATTAAAAGACCCATTCATAGCATTTGAGTTAGAGGTGGGTATTGTAGTACCATGCCATTTTCCCATGCTGAAGCAAATACCATTTACTGTGCAGGTCTGCTTCTGCTCTCCTCTCTCTCTCCCAGATTTTTGCACAGGACCTTTGCTGGAGGGATTTAGATTTGTTCCTTTGTGCAGTAGGACCATTCCAGTAGGATGTGAATGGAGGGATAATTCTTTGCTAGTTAGCAGCTTTGATGGGATAAGCTTGATAGAAACCACAGGCTGCCTGTGAAAGCCATCTGTGGGTAATTGTTTAGAATTATAGTTTTCATTTATGCCGCAGCATCCCAAGTCCTCCTTGGCATATTTTGACATTTTAAATCCATGAAATGTATCCTTCCGAGAATTTGTGAGATCCTCAGAGCTAAGTGTGGACCCAGGAGCCAGCGTATGAGTTAAATGAAGAGAATAACACAGGCTTGTCCTGGCTGGAAGCAAGGCAAATAAAGGGTAAAGCACACAGTACCATAAGGTCCTTGGCAGTGTTTTTTCAAACTCCACATGCCTGGTTGCTACTGGAGAGCTGGAGGTGTCAGAAGGAGAAGCTGGCTATTGTCACATGCATTAAAAATGTGCTGCATAAGTTATTCATCTGGGAGGTTTTATTTGCCATGTTCAACCTACATTCTCTTCTGCTTTTTCTTGGTCTCTACCTACTCTATTTTCATCTGTTGAAGATCATTCCCTGATTTCTGAGAGGTAATTTGCCCTTCCCTAGGGATTGAACCAAAGTGCCTTAAGACTTTGAGAATCAGAGTAAAACACTGGTCCCTTTTGTCTGCAGCTGGTTTAGAGTCCTAGAGCTGTAAAGCAAAGTGATCCTTCTGTTGCAGGAGGGTGATCAGAGGAGTGAGATCTATAGCCTTGGATGTGGCAGCCAGTGTATTGATGCAGGAAAAATTCAAAGTAAAAATGTAGGCTGAATTTTAAAAGTCACTGATGATTACCTCTGTGGGTTTATTAGCTGAGGCCATGAATGAGGCAAGCTCTTAGAGTTGGAGTCTCTTGACAAAGTTCCCCAAACCATCTTTGTTCAGTGAATTCCATTAAAGGCAGCCCAAAATAAAGCCTGTGCATGCAGCAGCCCTTGGAGCCCAAAAGGATGGATGCAGTCATTCCCAAGTGTATTGTTCCCTACCCAGGGTAGGTTAGCACTGAGGAGACAATCCTTTTCATTGCTTCAGAGCTGTATAGGAGAGATTTGAATGAGAGTAATTTGAGGTTTATTGCTGGCTGATAATGTGTTGTTTCAAAGGCTGCACTTATTTGGCTTTTCTTTGCAGTGTCACCAAGTATTTCTGGCTCAGATGACAGTTCTCAGCTGACAGTCACTGAAGGGAGCTTGATTAGCCTCATCTGTGAGTCCAGTGGCATCCCACCACCCAGTCTCACCTGGAAAAAGAACGGTGTGTAACTGCCAATTGTCTGTTTTAAAAAGCAAATGGGATAATTCTGATCTGTGGGTTTGTTTTTCATCTTGTGTCCATTCTGGATTGTGTGTTCTGAGGAGCTCAGTTATGCAGATATCTGTGTAGTCCTGGCATTGCGTAACGTGAACTCCAGGAGCAGATTACTCTCTTTTGATCAAGTGGAAGGTGTCTGGGCCCATGGCAGAGAGTTGGAGTGAGATGATCATTAAAGTCCCTTCCAACATAAACCATTCTGGGATTGTAAGACTTGTTTGTGGATCCCAAATGTCAAGGCCAGGGTCAGTGGGAGTTCCTTGGTGTGAAGTTGAGTTTCTGCCCTGTGATCCACTGCATATCACAGATTCTCTGAGCTGGTTTTAAATCTGCAGCCATGGCATCATACCAAGTGGTGAAGATGTGTGTAGTTGTAATTGCTTTGGGGATACACCAAACCCTTTCTCTCCTCCCATCTTGTTCAAGAGTAGTCTGCACACACCTTTTGCTTTAGGGGTTAAAGTTACATCGCCAAACACCTCTTTAGGAGTTGGCAGACAAAGCCAGCTATTTTCAGCACCTTTTAAGCACTCTTGGAGACAGAATACAGGGCAAAATAAGAGAATTTACTTTTCCTCTGTGTTAATTCTTGTGTTATTAATAAATCTTACTTATATTTGTGTTTTTCTAAGCAGAACAATTCAATATGGTATGTACTTGCTTTAATTAATTTTGGCTCATGGAAAGAGCAGGTTTTAATTACAGAACAATTTTTCCAATGCATAACATATTCAGAGAACAGGAAGTTCTGTTTAATCCCTGTGTCTTGGAAGTTCTTTTTAAACCCTGTCTCTTGGAAGCCATGACATGTAAATGCACTGCAAGGCTAATGGGTGTGCACTTAATGTCAGGAAGGAGACTTAAACCTGCTAGAAAGTCTAGAAAAGCAGATAGAAAGGAAGAGTATATTTTTCAGCATGTTTGACAATTGGTGCACTTTGTAGAGAGGGAATGCACAAGAGGGAAACGAAGATTAAATTTCTTAGAAGAATTCATGGCAGGTGCATTCCTTCTGTCAGGAAGTCTCCCTGCAGTTTGGAAAGATGAAAATGAATAATCTGAGTTCTCAGGGAGTGCAATGGGAGTTTGCTGTCATATTTCTGCTGAGGAGTTCCTGAGAAGAAGCCTGTGACAAAGAGCACACAGATAGTGTGAAACCTAAATTAATTTCTAAACACTGGCTGTGCTGGGTGAGACAATTATGCACTGAAAAATGAGTCACATTTTACTGAAAGTGCTGAGCTTTCTGCTCAGTGGAGGTGTTCCCAGCTCTGGATGGATGTGAGGGAGGGTCAGTGTGCTTTAGCTCCGGGTATCCCATGAAATCAGTGGTTAATACAGAAGGTCCTCAGGATCTACTGGTGCCAAGTTCCTGCTCTCTGGGAAAACTGACAGAGTACTTCTAAAATGGGCAAATGTGCAAGTCAGTCCTTTTGAATGAGCCAGTAGACTTCACACCACATGACTTCCATTTGCTCCTGGCCACTTGTGTGGTTTTCTGTGACAGAAGGTGTCTTGCAGGCTCTCCTGTGGTGCCGGAGCCATCGGGAAGGGTGCGGGTGCTGTCTGGGGGCAGACAGCTCCAGGTTGCAGTTGCTGACAGGTCTGATGCTGCATCTTACACCTGTATTGCTTCAAACGTGGCTGGGAGTGCCACCAAAGAGTACAGCCTGCAAGTGTACAGTAAGTGCCAGGAAAACTCTGATCATGGCTTACCAGTTGTGCAGTAATGTTATGGGAGGGTGAGCTGGGCAGTGATGTTGAGCTGCAGGGTCTGCAGAGACAGAGTGCTGGCTGTAGGACAATTTAGAGGTAGTTCAAGGAGAGCATTATGTCATTAAAATTTTAGCAATTTGGACCTATAGCTTGACCAAGACATTGCATGTCCTTTTTGAAACTGCACAATCCACGGATGTAACCCCTTCATCTTGCCCCCAAGCTGCAGTAGTGATAATAACTGACTAAAGTTAGATTTCCCTTAATTCCCTTAGACTTTACTATATTTTTTTGGGAACGAAAGGCGGTATTTTTAAACAATCGCACAGAGAATAAAATCTTCCAAAATCTGTAGGGATTGATAGTGGGGGGACAGTCTTTTTTAATTTAATTTTTTTGCATTGCAAAAATTGCCTGTAAGTTAACATTTTAAAAAAACATTTTTACTTTATGCTGTGAGAGAGGGGGAAAGGAGCTGATTTGCTTTTTACTGGCCCTGCTGCTCTGGAAAACTGACTCAGCAGCAGGTGAAGATTCTGAAGTGCAGCTTCCAGTTGACTCTTACACTGTGTCCCTTGTTCTTCCCTAGCTCGACCAACGATATCGGGCAGTGGTCCCCACCCATCAGAGATCATTGTCACCCAGGGAAGTGAAATATCCCTGGAGTGCGAGGCTCGGGGCATTCCTGAGCCAGCGGTGATGTGGCTGAAGGACGGGCGGGCGCTGCGGGACGTGGCGGTGCTGGCTGGAGGCCGTGTCCTGCGGCTGGAGCGTGCCCAGGTGTCCGACACCGGCCGCTACGTCTGCGTGGCCACCAACGCCGCCGGGCTGGCCGACAGGAAATACGACCTCAGCGTCCACGGTGAGTGGGGCTGCGTGGAAATTCACCCCTGGGTGCCAAGCAGCGCTGTGGAGCTCAGTGCACCTCCTGGATCTGCTGCAGCAGATGCAGCTCTAGTTGCAGTGTTAGGAAAAGCACAAATCCTGGTTTATAACTCCTGAATGTTTTAAAATTGTAGCCTTCTTTCTGTTAATATCAATCTACCCTGAGTGGCTTTGTTGACCGAGATACGCAGGATATGGTACAATTTTACTTGATATTGGGGTGAGTGTCATGATTCTATTGTTGGAGAGAGAAATTAAGGTTTAACCAAGACCACCCTGCTGCTCATCCTCAGTAAACTAATATTTGGATGACACAGCATTTTGTGAGCAAAATGAATTTGTATTTGTTCTGAAGTATGGCTTTTCCTTACTCTTTGCTGTAGTTCCCCCAAGTATTGGTGGTTACCTGCAGCTGCCTGAAAACATCAGCACTGTGGAGAAGAATCCCATCTCCCTGGTTTGTGAAGCCTCAGGAATCCCCTTGCCAGCAATCACATGGCTCAAGAATGGGTTGCCCATCACCTTGAACAGCTCAGTGCGGATCCTCTCAGGTACAAAAGCTGGAGGGCAGATGGCAACATCTCAATTTGTCATGCCCAGAAGTACTCTTCATTGGCTCTCCTATTTATTTTTTCTCCACCTCTTCCTCTTCACAGTTGTTTTACCATTTAAAGAGGAAAAATCTTTGAAAGAACAAATGGCAAAAACCAAAGCACTTCTCTAATTTCTGTGGGTCTGTAAATGAAACCAAAGAGAGCCTCAGAAATGAGTGCATGTAAAAGCATTTCTGGCTGTGTTGTTTATTTGACCTTGGATTTGCCACTGGCAAGTAGAAATCTCATGGCAATAAGTTTTGATGGAGTTTCTAATACTCTGTGATAGCCACCCTGCAAAGTCTGCATCATGAACCTAAGAAAACTATCAGACAGGTAAAGAGCTGGAAGGTGTTTAAAAGCTCAGCTAAGATTGCATTTGAAGCTGATAAGCTTCAGGATATTTTAATGAGTGCAGCTTTTAATGTTACACATAGTCCTGTCCTATGCTTTCCCATTTTTGCATATGGTGTGTGGAAAGAGGAGTGGGTGTGTGATTATTTCCCAGTATGAACCTGGCTCTGGGAGCTGCTCTGCATTCCCTTCTGTCTCAAGTTACCGTCAACAAAATTAACATCTTCTGGGCTTGATTGTTTCTGTCCTGCCTGTTATGTTCTACACCCACACTAATCTCACCTCCTGGATCAAGAGTCAGGAAGGGAGAGACAAAAAGATGTTTATTGTGTGGGAGGGGAAACTCGCCAGGGCTCAGGGCTTTGTTTTCCTCCAAACTTTGTGCTTCAAAAAGCTACACGTTGTGGTAGTGAACTGTAGCCAGCATGGCACTTGGAGCTTTATTTGTGCTTGTAAAGCTGTAAAAAACAACAACAACAACAACAAAAATCCTCCTCTAATTTTGGAGTCAAATACTTTGCCAAAGCAAGATATTGGTTCTGTTGACTGAAAACATACTTGGCATTGTAGATCATTTCAGTGTGTGGACACACTGCTGCCAGTTAATTCAGATCATTGAATCACAGAATATCCTGAGCTGGAAGGAACCCACAAGGACCATCCAGTCCAACTCCTGGCCCTGCATGGGATACCCCAACAACCCCACCCAGTGCTTGAGAGCATTGTCCAAATACTGATGTTTGCTTTTATGATCCTTCCTACATATCTTCTGGGAAAAAAAAAAAATCCACTGTACCACTTCTGCTTCCCATGCAGCCCATGCCCTAAGATGTACATGGACTTCAGGAAGGAGAAGAGCTTTTGTTTCACCAAATATAGAAAATCTGTCCTGCCTCAGCACTGGAGGGCTGGGTGTGCTCTGGTGTGTGATGCTAGGGAAGGTCACAGCCTCCGGCAGGTTTCTGCTTCTGTTTTGGCCTTGTGCAGGGGTGGATGGGAGAAGGGATGAGGGAGACATGAGGCTGGAAGACCTGAGCCTCCCTCAGTCTCCCAGTGCTCCCTGCAGGCAGGATTCCTTGGGCAGAGCCACATTCATTAACCAGCTCAGCAGTTTGTTCCTCCAAGTGCATGGCCAGGATCATCACTTTTTGGGCTGTGTCCCAAAAGTGACAGCCACAGACAAGAGCTGCTCAGGGCAAGTGTGGTGTGGATTAGGGAATGTTGCTGATAGGAGAGCTGCTAACCAGAAACTGGGAAAAGCTGCAGGCTGGCTGCCACCTTTGGCTTCATACTCAAATGCTCCCTAATGTCTGTGTGTCTGCTGTTCCTGTGCCAAAAAGCAAGGAAAGAGAAGTTACTCTGTGATGGCAAAGCAGGAATATTCCTGATCTTTGCTCAAACATACTTGCAAATCTTCCTTTTAAATCAATGTGTCTGTACAAAGGTGACTGGACTACTACAGAGTCAAGTAGAATCTGTTCTTTTAAACCACTGCATGTAAACCAGTGCTATTATCACCTGTTACTATTACTATTGATGGCACAACTAATGCAAATGCTAGAAGGGTGAAGTGGAATTTTATTCCTTATCTGTACATATGATAAAACCTTAAGGGTATTTATGACACACGGTATTTATAGAAATAAGCTTATTTTTGTGTGTACACACATAAAAAGCCCTTATGGGGCATTATTAATTTTCCTGAATATTCATCTAGAATCTCAGTACAGCAAAGTACTCTTGTGAGTGAAAACTCTGCTGTCTCAAGCACTGTGTGCTGTCCCAATTTCCTGTCCAGCAGTGTGTGTTACAAGCACAGTGTTCCTGCTGTGTCCTAAGTACCAATCCATGAATCTCGTGCAGTGGAGCAGGGTGTGTGTGCCCTGCCCAGCCCTGGGGTGGTGCTGGGGGACAGAGCAGGACTCTGATGCTGTTTTGACTGTCTCAGGGGGCCGGACACTGCGGCTCAGCCCCGTGGGTGTGGCAGACGAGGGACATTACACCTGTGTGGTGACCAATGCTGCAGGAGAGGCCAGGAAGGACTTCCACCTCTCTGTCCTGGGTGAGTACCTGCTTGGTTTTGGGGCAACACAAGAGAGGGGTTTATATACAGTAAGAGGGAGGGCATTCTGTATACTTTGCTGGTATTTTTAAAAATATTATGCCAAAACATGCATCCTTAAGGAAAAAAAAATGAATTTGATACCACAGACAGAAAATCAGGTTGTAAAGAGAAGCTTCTTTTACACAGAATCGTAGAAACCTGGAAGGGTTTAGGTTGGAAGGGACCTTAAAGCCTGTCTTATTCTAACCACCCCCACCCTCCCCCCATGAGCACCACTATCCCAGGTTGCTCCAAGTGCTGTCCAGCCAGGCCGTGGGTACTTTCAGGGATGGAAACCTGTGCCACAACCTTCCCACCCTCACTGGGAAAAATTCCTTCCCAATATCCCATCTATCCCTGCCCTCTGGCAGTAGGAAGCCATTCCCCCTTGTCTTATCTCTCCAGATCCTTGTCCAAAGTTCCTCTCCAGCTCTCCTGGAGCCCATTGAGGTCCTGGAAGGGGCTCCAGAGTCTCTCCAGAGCCTTCTCTTCTCCAAGATCATCAATCCCAACTCCAATGCAGTGGAAACCTTCAGTCAGCAGAGCCTTTACTATGACAAAGGATATAAACCAGTGTGGTAGGGGGTGATCCTACTGATGTATTAGACCAGGAGTTGTCCAGTAGGCTCTTTAGATGCTATTTGGAACTATTAATGTATTATTCTATTACATTGCTTAGTTTTGCAAATCAGTGTTTTCCCCAGAAAACACTACTTCTCGATTTAGTGACTGTTATTTTTATCAATAGCTGTCAGACCTGGCACAGTGGAAGTTTTCTCACAGCATTTCTGTGTCGAATTTGTTCTCAGTTTCCTTTCTCTGAGGTGCTGAGCACCCTCATCTTCCCTTGCCTTCAGCTGACTTGGGCATATTCAGCCAGTAAATGATAACTCCCATTCAAGTCAGTTCATGTTTATTTGATGAGCTCATGGAAGTGTAAGTGTGGTAGAATGGATGAAGTGGATAAACACTGGAAAGCATTCATTGTCTGACTGTTTTCTTTGGAGGGCTTTAGTAGCAGGGTGTTCTTGAGGGTTCTGGGAATCTCTATTGCATAGGCTTTGTTTTCCTTGAAGAAAAATGCTCAGTGAAGCTGATTTCAAGTGGAAAATTCCATTGTTCAGTCTTCTCTTCCTTCTCCCCAGTAATTTCTTTGTCTTTCTAGAGGAAAGTTACTGGAATGGGATCCTCACCAGTAACTGTCAGTGGGAACTGTACACAGACATGCCAGGGTTTTTCTGGATTATTGTCAGAGGCACAGTAGTTTGCAGGCAGAGCTTGGTGTAATAAGCACAATATTTATATATTTGAAAAGGGTTTGGTGTGGCTTTGCCATATTTTTGAAGTTGAGATGTGTTGATGACTTACTGTATTATTTTGGAGTCAAAGCAATGAGTTGTTTTCTTTGTTTATCGATAGTAGTAACTTCTGGTCTGACTTAAATCCTGAACTTCATGATTTGAAGTTTTGTTCGCTCCATCTGTTTTCTTCATTCAAGTTTAAACCCTTCATTAGTTATCAGAAATCTGGTGTAACATTCTTGTCTCTGTTAACAATGAATTCTGCATAATTCCATGATTCTTACTTTGATAAAACTTTTGCTTCAAACAACGAGTGAGATCACAAATAAGCTGTTAAGTATATTTTAATTCCTTTCTTCTTAGGTCTTCTATCTAGGCTGAAGGTTTGCATTTTGCAGGATTTTTAAAACATAAATCTGGCTCCTTTCTGTGACATTTTTGTTACAAAATTTCCTATATCTCCTGGAGATGGAGCTACTTTCTAATAACTACAGGTCTCCTTTTCAACCTTTTGCACTCCATTCCTACTTTAACTTTTAGTGCCTGTTTGTTTTGCCCTGATCTACAAATGCCTCTACCTTGAAAGAAATAATTTATCACATCTTTTAACCAGCACAGCTATTCCCCAGCATGCTCATAATCTGCCCTCCACATCCAAAAGCACAAGTTGACCAGGATAATTTGGAAACGTGTCAGCCATACAGTAGGAGTTTCTTGGGTTGGCTGTTTGGGGGAGGGGTGGGGGGGTGGGATAGGTATTTTAGGTGTTTTATCTTCTACTTCTCTAGAGAAATGTAATTTGTACCACAGCAAGGTGCCTTTAGACCTATGTAGTGGTTTATTCCCACATGGAATTAGCTGTATTTGCAGAGAACACTGATAAGCTGTGGCTCAGCATCCACTTGTTGGGAATCTGTTGTATTGTTCCTATTTTTTTACTGTGTAAGAAAGCACAAACAGTGGTGAGTTTGTTCTCCTAGTCCTGTGTTCCCAGGCTCATCCTTCCTAGCAGCATCCTCAAGCACCTGTTGTGTTTCAGTGTTGCTGAAACCATGCTGATGTTGTGTCCTTGCCTGTTGCAGTGCCTCCAGGGATTGTGGGGGAAAATGCTCTGGAAGATGTGAAAGTGAAAGAGAAGCACGGAGTTACCCTGACGTGTGAGGTGACAGGTAAAAGAACACTTTATGATTTACCTTTGCTCATCAAAGCTATGGTCAGATCACTACTGGTGCTGCACAATCTGTTTTTAAGGGGATTTCAGTTCAGCGGGATTTTTAAATCTCAGATTAAACTGTGGTGCTTAGAACAGGGCTAAGCACTCCTTGTAAAGGTTGGATGAGATGAACCAAGAGGGATGTTGCTGTGATATTCCTTCTCCAAAGGCTTGTGGAATTTCAGAGGAGGTGTATGTCACTTCAGGAGGTTCAGAGACTTCACAATGCGTTTTCCAAATCTTCCCTCCTTGAATGTACATGAAAAGCACACCTGAAACTATATTTTCCTGTTTCTCAGAAATCTTGGTATCTCCTAGAGGTTATGCACCAATTCACGTTTACCATTTTCCTGACTCCATCAAGGGAACCCCATGCCACAGGTCACGTGGCTGAAGGATGGGCAGGCTCTGGCTGAGGCTGGAGACCCCAGGATCTCGTCCAGCGGGCGATCCCTGCAGATCTCCGAGGCGCAGCTCCTGGACACGGGGCGCTACACCTGCCTGGCATCCAACGCTGCTGGGGACAGGAGCAAAACCTACAGCCTCAACGTGCTTGGTGAGCAGCTGGGCTGCCTCTGCCAGAGGAACAGGCAGCTTGGGAAGAGAGTCCTATTGGAATTCTGTAGGGCTTTTTTGACAGAACTGCACACGTTGCCTGTCTGTTTAGAATTTTGCATCTTAGTAATTGATAAGTGATAATGGTTTAATAGAAACACCAGTGCTGTGCTTTAGACAGCAGAGCTGGAGCATAGGGAGCCTTCATAGGTTATCATCTCTGTGGAATGGGCAGGACAGCACTTTGGCTTATTGTGATTCAAGGAAGGAGCATCTGAAGAGTGTTTCAGATTGTGATCTCTTCAGAAAAGCTGAAACCATCTGCACTCCTCATTTTGGTTTTTTTTTTTTTTTTTTTTTTCCCCATGAGGTTTATTGCACAACAAAGTGCAAACAATGGTGAGTTTGTTTTCCACAGCCTTGTTCCTAGGCTCATTCCTCCTTCCAGGATCATCAAGCAGCAGCTCTGCTCAAGGAGTGGTAGCTGGTTTCCTGGGGAGCTGTGCTTGACAAAGGCACGGGTGGGAGTGAATGCCACTGGTTTGGGATCACTGCTGACTTAAAGACAAAACACAAAACCAGCTGAATGTTGTCTGGGTATGGGTTTTGGTGCTCCTTGTAGGATCTGTAGGACTCCCAGCTAGCTGAGGCTGCAGCCAGATTCCTAGACTGAACAGGGACCAGAAAATGGGCTTTTCAGAGGTGATTCCTCCCTTTGGTTACTGATTTTGTTGTTCCCAGTGGCTCCAAGCATTGTGGGAGCAGACAGCCAAGGGAATGCAGAGGATATCACCGTTATCCTCAACAGCCCCACCTCACTGGTCTGTGAAGCTTATTCCTACCCCCCAGCCACCATCACCTGGCTGAAAGATGGGAATCCCTTAGAGTCCAGCAGAAACATCCGCATTCTGCCAGGTAAACTCTGTTCTTACTGGGAAATAATGCCTGATTCTTTTATTGCATGTTTTTCTGTTACAGACTTCTTTAAAAAAATCAAAGGATATATTTCTATGAAGTGCAGTGCACTGGCACAGGGTGCCCAGAGAAGCTGTGGCTGCCCCATCCTTGGAAGTATCCAAGGCCAGGCTGGATGGGGCTTGGAGCAAGCTGAGCTAGTGGAAGATGCTTCTGCCCATGAATGGGCTTTAAGTTCCTTCCAGCCCAAACCATTCTGGGATTTTTTTAAACTTCTCTAGCATTTCCCATTCCAGTATTTTTAAGTACTTCACATTAACTGATTGTTTATTTGTGTTTTATTATGTATTTATCCTTTTGTACCATCAAGCAAAAATATGGGAAAATTCATATAAGTTAATGATGAATATAAATTACTTGCAATTAAGTGTGGAAATTAGATGGAGAGAGATATAAATTAATAAAGAGAATGAGGTGGGATTTTTCTAGGTCATTAATAGTTTGCCATTTTTAGTTAGTAGAATAATTTCTTCCTAGAATAATTTCTCACTGAACTCCATTTTTCCCTAGTATTTGTGCAGGTGGAAAATGGGAACAAGCTTCAGAGGGAACACTGGATTACTGTAGATGTACGAGTACCTTACCTTGTTAACTGCAAGTGTTCAGAGAAGGAATGAGTCTTGGCTAAATATCTTCAAGAAATTCCCTGCATGGATTTCTTGAGGAAATTTTTTAGCAAATTTCCCAAGAATCCATAAGCAACAGGAGTTGCTCCACAGCACTGCCATGCACTCCATCATGCACTCATTTGTTGCATGTGGTAGTGAGCAGTTAGTTTTTCTGCTTTTCAAAGGGTAGATTTTGGACCAGAGGGTTGGAAATATGTTGGAAAAAGTATTTAAATAACTGGGAAGCAAGAGTGTGCTGTGAGTGCTATTAAAGGTTGGTGTCTTTGGCAGGTGGAAGGACCCTGCAGATCCTGAATGCCCAGCAGGACAGTGCTGGAAGATACACCTGCATAGCCACAAACGAGGCTGGGGAGACCCTGAGGCACTATGAAGTGAAAGTCTACAGTATGGCAATGCTTTCAGTTTTGGAAATTTCTTCTAATTTTGCATTCTTCCATTTTCGCCATTGCAGTGTTATCTGTCCTACTGAATACAAGGTTTCCTATTAATGGCTTTGCTGAGCAGACATCTGCATTAGCTTATGGCATTGCTGGAGGAAAGACACCAGAAAAGTTGATTGTTGTATCTTTTGCAATGCTACAGTTGTGCTAAAAGCCTTTATGTCACCCAGGGGAGAACATTTGAGAAACACTGAGCTCCAGTTTCCTCTGAAATGCCTCATTTAGTGCTGATTTTCAAGTCAGATGAGAGCAGCACAATGGGAGATGTGAGCAGAGAATCTCCTGAGCACAGAAACCATTTTGGAAAAACAGGAGAGGGCCTGTAACATCTAGTGGGACATTTTATTGAGGAAGGTTAAACAGAAGGATACTATTTTTATATCCTTCCATAAGATATCATATGCACAAAACTTTTCCCATTCATGTCTGTCAGCACATTATCCTTTGAGCATCTCTACCTAAGTACTCAATCTTAATGCTAAAACTCTTCATTATGGGCTCAATCAAGCATGATTTTTACCTTTTTTTTTAATTTCCCAGTCTGATTTGGAATTGGTTTGCTCTCTTACAGTAACCATACTGTTACTTAATTACAGTAAGTCCTTAATAAGGCCCCACAGGATTTGGAGTACTGAGAAGGTGACAAAGGAGTTCATTACTAATGCATGCCTGTGGGAATGTAATGCCCTCCACCCCCAAATGCCATTGCAACTGTCAGTTTTTAGGATACTGTGTTAGGGGAAAATTTAAAAATTCCCAGTGGAAAAAAAGAGTAGAAAATGCTCTGAAAGCATTTTACATAATTTCAAAAATATTATGAGACTGAGCTGGGGGGTAGCTGAAGAATTTTGAAATATTTTATTTTTGTTCTGATTCAGAAAGAAACAGGATTTTGCAACTCTGGAATTTCAGTGGAAATGTTGAGTTTTTACCAGCTACTCTGAGTGTGGACTTGTGATCAAACATATGTTTCTGGGAATATTAGTTTCCATTAAAATGCTCTTTAATGACTACAATACCCTGAACTTTGTAGAATTGAAGCCAGGCAGGTAATAATGAAGTGCTGCAGCTAGGTAGGGCTCTAGTCAGGCTTTCATGTTAAAAAATCTGCATGTTTAAAAGTGTTGAACACAGTTTTGTATATTTTTGTACATAATAACTGTACTAAAAATAGCTGAAAATGCATACATACATACATATATATATGTGTATATATATGTGTATATATATAAAAGTAATAATTTGGCATTTGGCTGTGGGCAAGAGGCAGTTTATTGGGGGAATGCTTGCTTTCCAGGAGGTTATCATCTTATTCCAGTTGATGGTGAAATGCTGCAGCAGCCAGTAAGCCATGACAGTCTCTCCCCTCTCTGCCTTTGTTTGTGTGCAGTTCCACCCACCATTGCCAAAGGGGATGTCTCAGGGACAGGGCTGTCCCCCAAGGAGGTGAAGATCAAAGTGAACCACAGCCTGACCCTGGAGTGTGAAGCTCATGCCATTCCTGCTGCTGCCATCAGCTGGTACAAGGATGGACAGGCCAGTCAAACTGAATTCCTTCCTCCGAGGAGACGTGGGACAGGGACAGCTGTGTGTTCGCTGTCCCTGGAAATAGCATCCATGCAGGGCAGCAGGAGTCACCCACTCCCTGCTGCTGGCAGAAGCACTGCCTAGCAGTGTTGAGTGCTGGCACCCAGGCCTCTGCAAATCAATATCCTGGCTTTTGGTGGGTGTCTGGCAGTGCCTGAGACACCGGGGCCAGAGTTTGCAGGCCTGGCACTGGCCTGTGCTGGGACAGGGAGTGCCCTTTTTGGCAGGAGCATCCCATGGTGTGACCACAGGGCCCGTGGCTGTTGTGTAAAGCCCCCAAAGGCCCTGTTATTTACAGATGGTTCTCTCAAGTGCTGCCCTTGCAGAAGTTGCAGAACCTCCCCCTTGGTCCTGGCAGAGCTCACAAAGCCACAAGAGCATCTGGCTGCTCTGGAGGGGGTGAGGCACAAGTCCTGCCACACACAGTGCTCCAGAATCCATCTGGAGAATTTGGGAAGGGCAGGGCCACGGGGACACACTGAAATACGGCACAGGGGATGAATAAAAAAGGAACTGTGCTGCTCTTCTCTAAGAAAGGAGAGTATAATCTTTTGCTTGAGAGTATAGTCTTGCTGTTCTTGGTAGGGCGCTCATTTGTGGAACAGCTCTTTCTGGATTTAACAAGCTGTGGGGATAACATGGATGATCACCTACTGGCAGTTTCAGGTGTGCTCTGCTGTTCTGGAATCCCTGGGAGTCCTGCCTCTATTGCCAAAGAAAATCTCAATTTGGGGAGTTAAGAGGTCCCCAAAGCAGTGACTGTGCACACCTGACTGTTACTGGAACACCAGCTGCTGCTCCTTAGGCTGCCCTGGGTGAAAGGCTCTCACACCTGTCCATGGACTGAATGACTCCTGCAGGCCAGGAGTTGAGTGCCGACTCCCTAATCATGGAAGAATGGGCTTATGGCCTGGTTTGGGTTGGAAAGGACCTCAAAGCCCATCCAGTTCCACCCCTGCCATGGGCAGAGACACCTCCCACTAGACTAGGCTGCTGATGTAGATGAGCACATCTAATATATTCTGGACACACAGGCTGTGTCACTGCAGCCTCTGCTGTCACCTGTGAGCCACATTTGGGCACAGAATTATCTAAGTCTGTGTCTCTTTGTTCTGCTGCTGTGTTCATTCTATGTTCAAACCGTGCCCTGGCTGGCAGCAGATCTGTAGGATGGGTTAGATCCATTTGTTCACCTTACTGAAAGCTGTGAGTTTTCTAGGTATTGGAAGCTTGGCCAGTGAGTTCAGGGATTGGATCAGCCTGGTTGGATCCAAGGTCACCAGAGCCCTGGCCTGATAGGAATGGCATTGATCCTTTCAGCAGTGTCCTGGGGCTAGGAGTGATGGAAAATTACATCCTTGAGGAGACCAGCCAACATGATCAGAAGGGTGAAGATGCAGTGTTTTCTGAAAAGAAAATTGTCTCCAGGAACTTAGAGCTTGATTGAGTTTACTCATATCACTACCACGAATCTGGCTATTTCTGGTGTGTTCTTTGCTGAGTATTAATTTTCATTTGAATTGACATTGCAGCCACTGCAGGCAGATGAGCATGTCCTGATCCAGGGCAGTGGCCACACACTGCACATCAAGGAGGCCCAGGTGTCAGACACGGGGCGCTACACTTGTCTGGCCTCCAACATTGCTGGGGAGGATGAGCTGGAATTTGATGTAAATATACAAGGTAAAAGGGTAATAAAACTCTCCTGGTAGTCTGCCTTTCTAGTATTCTGGGATGTTTGCATTAATGAGTTTAGGTCCCTTACCCTTGCGTGGTCAAACCCAGTGCTTTTGTGTTCTGTGTGGCTTTCATTTCAGGGATATTTTGCTCATTGCTGACATAATAGTATTTGATTATTCTTTTATATGTTGTGTTTCTGAATTCAGTGCAATGACATAGTAACTCTGAAGTTCCTCTAAATGCCATGAAAATTTTTTATTTGTTTTGAACTAAGACATACTTTACCTTTCTGTTTCAAGTAGTATTTAGAGGCCCCAGACATAAGCATCCTATTGGCCTACTCTGTGTCAATACAAGGAAACAATCATGAGTAATTTCTGAAAAGATAGACAAAGTGAGAGCTTGAATGAAACCAGATACCTCATTGTTTAAGTATTTTTGTTGATGAATACCCTCTGTTACCAGGTCATCTTATGCTGTTATTTATTATTCTTCAAAAAAATACTCAGTAAATTGCTCAGTTGTTCATTCAAGAAGACCTAGAGTTTTCCTGGGTAACTGAATGTGGGAGGAGGGGTTTATTTAATAAATTTTATTGCTACTATTGAACATTCTTATTTTTGACTTTAAAACCACCTATTTCTGCTGCAAAATGCTAACATTATTCCTCTTCTTTGCTGTAGTTCCTCCTAGCTTCCAAAAGTCTTACAGGGAATGGGAAGCTGGGAACATGGTGGATGGACAAAGAGTTGGAGAAAGTAAAGATGTGCTTGTCAACAACCCCCTCTCACTGTACTGTGAGACCAATGCTGTTCCTCCCCCTGTGCTCACGTGGTTTAAGGATGGGCATCCCCTGAGCTCCAGTGACAGAGTGCTCATCCTGCCAGGTGGGTGTTCAGCTGGCACTCTCTGGCCCTGCACTGAGGTGATCAGAGGGCTGGAGCAGCTCTGCTGTGAGGAAAGGCTGGGACATTTGGGATTGTTCACCTGGAGAAAAGAAGCTTCAGGTTGACCTCATTGTGACCTTCCAGTGCCTGAAGGGGCTGACAGGAAAGATGGAGAGCGCCTGTGTACAAGGGATGGAGGGACAGGACAAGGGAATATGGACTCAAATTAAAAGAGAGTGGGTTTAGATTGGATATTGGGAAGCAATACTTGGCTATGAGGGTGGGGAGGCCCTGGCACAGGGTGCCCAGAGAAGCTGTGGCTGCTCCTGGATCCCTGCACGTGTCCAAGGCCAGGTTAGAGCACCCTGGGCTAGTGGATGGTGTCCCTGCCCAAGGCAGGGGGTTGCATTGGGTGATCTCTGAAGTCCCTTCCAACCCAAACCATTCTATGATTCTGTGGTTAAGAAATGGCCTTAGTGCTGGTATTGTGTAGTGATGACACACTACTCCTTTTCAGAATGCTTCTTTAATGTTCTTTTCAGACTTCATTAGCTGGAAATGTTTCTCTCCAGTCCTTGGCCTTAAGTTGTTTTCTTTAATTTAAGAAGTAGTCCCTAAAATGGTGTGAATGTTATCACTGAACTCTCACAGTGAATCATGGAATCACAGAACAGTTTGATTTGAAGGAATCTTAAGGCCCATCTCATTCCACCTCCTGCCATGGACAGGGACATCTTCCACTCTCCCAGGCTGTTCCAAGCCCCATCCAGCCTGGCCTTGGACACTTCAGTGTGTTGCAGAATGAAATACAGCAATAATATCTTCTCTCTCATGTGTTCCTGATTTATTTCCTTATTAAATTTGCTTTGACAAAAAATAATTTGGGTAGAAAAGGCCTCTTAACCAAGGGGTAAGGCATGGAAAGCATGTCTGCAGCAGAAAAATGCCCATAATCCCCTACTGAAGCTCGTGGGGAAGGGAAGGAGCTGCCTACAGTCATGAGTGTTGCTATGCAGAGATGGTTTGGGATGGAGTGTTTAAGGAAGGGCAGTGGTAAAAAGGGAACACCTGTTTGTCCATCTTGTTCATCTCTTGAGAGAACAATGACAAATACTCCCAAAGTGTGTTCCTAAGATCTCCTCTCCTTCTGCAGGTATTTATATGGCTATGCTTTTATGAAGAGTAGAGTGACAAGTACCTCTAAGCCTTAGAAATGAATCTTTTCAGTTTGGAACAGAATATTCTGTGCTTCTATTTCCTTTTGCCTATTAGTTCTGTGCTATCTTACTGAGAAATATTTCTGTTTTTGATGGAAGAGTAATGCCTGGCTACATATTGCTGCAGCACGATCTTCCTTTTTTGTGGAATTAATTCCTCTTTTCTAACATTTCAGTATGAGCATGGCCGCACTCCAACTATCCACAGAAAAAGTAGCCAGGAAATAAAAACCTTTAGCTACTTATAATTCAGACCAAATGCTGACCATTCATAAGCTTGCTTGCTCAGGTCTCTGGTGGGATGTGGTGTGGAGATGATGGAGAGTGCTGGATGCTGCCTGGGGTTTTTGTTTGCAGGAGGCCGGGCGCTGCAGATCGCGCGGGCGCGCGCGGGGGACGCCGGCAGATACGCCTGTGTGGCCGTCAACGAGGCGGGGCAGGACTCCCTCCACTACCACGTCCGAGTGCTCTGTGAGCTCCTCTTCTCCTCTGAGTTCCAAAAAAGGCTTCTGTGCAAAACAACCAACCACTGCAGTCCAGGAGTCCCTAGTGTTTGTAATGTTTATTTGTAAACCATGATGTTAATGTGTTTAGGGTGCTGGAGCTGTACAGAGCTGTGTGAACAGAGTGCTGATGTTCTTAGTTCCATGTGTGTAGGTTATTGTTGTAGGAACTCAGTTGTTTTACAGCTCTCAGCATTCACCAGAAAGAAAAGCATAGGTAAAAATCCAGCTTTTATCTTGGTATCTGTAATTCTCTCTTCAGCTTCCCATTGAGAATTGTGACCAAGATTTTCTCTCTTTCTTTATTTTGGCCCTAATTTTCTACAATACCTGCAGAACCCCCGAAGCCTGAAGGGAACTGAGGATATAGATTAATGAATGCCTTCACAACCATTTGGTTGACCTTTTGTGTCTGTTGATGGACTCAATGTTTTAGCCTTGGGAAACACTTCTTTGCCTTTATGGTGGTGTTATATCACTGAAAATTCGGATTTATTGTTACAAGGGGGTCCTGCCTTGAAAATCATCTTTTATTTTGATGGCAAAGAACACAGTGGAATAATTGGAAGATGGGTTTTCACCTCTCTTTCTCTCTATGTGCTGTGAATAATTGTAGTTCTGCTGCAGTCCTTGGAGTTAGGCTGAGTTGTTCCAGCTGAACTACTCATGGGATGGCTTTATCTTTCACTTGATTCACTGGAGGTTTCACACCTTCCTCCTGCAAACCTCATCTAATCTCACAACCACCTGAGAGGTGCTGAGTGAGTGTTCTTGTCACCTTTGCTCCCTGCAGCTCCCCCATCCATCAGTGGGGCTGATGGGGACCTGCCTGAGGAGGTGACTGTGCTGGTGAGCAAGGAGGCAGCCATGGACTGCATTCCCAATGGGAGCCCTTCCCCAAGGATCACCTGGCAGAAGGATGGCCAGCTCCTGGCAGAGGATGACAAACACACATTTCTGTCCAATGGAAGGAGATTACAGGTAGTGTAACCATTTCATAGTAGAAAAGCTGGGTTTTGGCAACAAAAAACTCTCTGGTTGGGCTAAGTAGGAAGTATTTTCTTTCTCCCACAAGGTGCTGTCAACATAAGGAGTTTTTGTCCTTTGTTCCTGTCCCTCACTTGCTGCTTCTTACTCCTGTGTAATTCCTCAGATCCAACAATTTGTGGGATTATGCTATGAACCACATCAGTTGAAATCACATGCTTTTAAATATTACTGATTTTTTTGAGAAAATAGTGAAAATAACATATTCTGAAGACTTTCCCTTCCCATGATGAATGAAACTGAAGAAAACTATAAAAGCAGAGAGCTGAGCTTAATCCTCTCCACTTGTTTCTTTGGCAGTGAGTTGTCTATATGTTAGCTCCAAAGCCATATTTTGTCTTTTTTTTTGCCTTAGATTTTGAATTCCCAGATAACAGATACTGGCAGGTATGTCTGCATTGCAGAAAACATAGCTGGAAGTGCCAAGAAGTATTTTAACCTCAATGTTCACGGTAAGTACCATCAGCCATCTGTCAAATGCTGGCTCAACTTGGGCATGTTATTTTTTTAGCAGAGTGCTCAGACCCCCTCACCTTCATTGATGTGTGTCCTACTGGGTGTGATGGAGATTCTGACAGACCAGAACTCAAATATCAGTTTAAAGTACCTTTACAAGATATGGCTCTTGATAATATGTGGCTTTGGCTCCTCATAGGTGTTCCAGAAAGGTGGGAATTGTAATTGAGGGAGCCTTGTGTGATGGCTGTGTTCACCCAGTTGGGGTTGCTGAGCCCTGGAATCATGAATTATAAGTAGGTTGGATTATAGCCTGTTTTGATGCATTCAGAAAATGAATTTTTTCAAAAAACTAATGATAGAAAGCATCAAACAAAGGTACGCAGCTTGTAAAAGATTGCTTTTTATAAATGTGCCATTTGAGCTTCCTTTCTGTTCTCTATTTTTGGTTTTCTTGTTGAGTTGCAATAGGGTTAAAATAAATGTTGGCTTTAAGCATCAGAAGTCTAAGACAAATACAAACAAGACATTTTCATGGAACAGTCTCTATTACCTTCCCTTCCCTTTCCTGATAACTTCAGAAAATCAAAATATCTCTAACATTTCAGAGAAAACCCAAACTTCCCCTTCTATTTCTGCCCACTTTCAGCTTTCCATCCTGAAAAGAAAAGAAGTATCATTCCCACTAATTCTGCTGTATCATTCCATGTTTCAACCTGACAAGGAATACTGGCAGCTACATTTTTTTTCTGCTTTATCTCATAGAAAACAAGGGCTGTCCTTTCTCCCACCTAAAGACAGTACAAGCGTCCCAGGAATGTGAGGAGTCAGCTTATTGCACCCAGAATAATTGCATTTTTTTCCTCTGTCACACATGCAGCAAATTTACCTACTACATGGCACAGATTTATAGCACTTTTTGCTGCTCAGTAATGCATTTAGCCAAAAATAGTGTTGTTGTGGGAAGAATTTGCCCTGGAGTTGTTGTCTCAGAAGTTATTTTCTGGACAGACAGTGGAGTCTGTCCAGATGTCCTGATGTGTGAGTTTTGCATTTAAATCAAAATATTTCACTTTTCCTGACATTCGTGTTTAAATTTAAACTTTTGTCTTAAAAATATTTGGTTTTAGTGACTGTGGATAAATACTATTCTCTTAAAAGAAATATTTGCAAGAAATTTGAATTGTAACCCAACAGTATTACCAACTTAGGTCTATTTTTCTTAATGCAGTTTAATTTGAAAAATTAGAGTGTAGCTGTTCAGGAGAAGACCACACAGGGTGAAGCACTAAGGAAAATGCATTATCAGTAAGCAGAAAGATCTGTGTTTTGTCAGTGTCAAAAAAAAAAGCTATTTCCCAGCACTTTAATGTGTTTCTAATACAACTGCTCTCATAAATTGAAGTAAAATACTAAAGATAATCCTCTTTATTGAATTGAAAAATTCACTTCTGTTCTCCAAGGTGAAGATTAAATAAATAAAACTAATAAACTAATAAAAAGAATAAAACTAATATAACACCTTTTAAAACATAGAAAATAAGCACCCAGATTTAAAATAGGGAAATAGTAGGTAATTTTCATGCTGAGTGCCTTATTTGAGCCCGTGACTGTGTCTTTATGCACATACAGATACGTTTGCCCATGCAGATTACCTGTTGTACATTTTGGGTGTTTTTTTGCTGCAGAAATTGAAATCAACCACTGACACAACTGAAGCAAGTTTCATTAAAGACAGCTGAGATTTGGCCCAGTACACTAAATTGCCCACTGCCAATAATCACATCTGTGGAAAAGGAACTGTAAAAGTAAATAAATATAAATAACTATCGAATGTCATCAGATCAGAATTCTCCACTTGCTTTAGTGAAGCATTTTATCATCTTTATCGGGGAAATAGTCTTCAGTTATTCCAAGCTGAAAAATATGGACTGAATTCCCCATTTACATGGGCTGCTCTTGTTTGTGCAGTGCCCAGAGGAGCCATAAAGTTGCCTAAATTACTCGTTTGTGTCACTCAAGTGGCAGCAAACAGCTGGAGCATTTCAGGGGAAGATGGGCCAAAATACTTCAGTGTTTCTGTCTTTGAAGAGGAGGATTCCATCTGTTCTTTGGAATGATTTTTCCACCCAATAAAGCCAAGAACATGTTTTTGCCTTCCTCTTAAGTGTTTTATATATCCCCACTGCAAAAACATGGCAACTAGAGCTTGGGGGTTATTAAAAGGCAGAGATTTACAGTCCTTTCATTCTAAATCATTCTTGTAGAAAGGTCAGATGTCAAACTATTCTTGATTTAAAAATTCTGGGACTTGTAAGCTTAAGGAATGCACCCCTTGGAGCAATGATGCATGCCAGGATTTTCCAGTGCTTAGTTCACTGCTAAGCAGCAGGTTTGTCTGGTTGACAGAACCACTCTGAACTGTGTTGGGAGGAATAAGTTTGGGGTCTCTGTAGGTGGAAAATGGACTGTTGCAGAGAGAACAGGAGCAGCAAGGAATCAGAAAGAAGTGATAGTCATATAACTTATTCTGACAATGGGAATTTGCTCTGTTCTGCCTCACACAGCAGATGCCCATGAGCAGTGTTAGAAAATTGGCAGTGCATTGTCAGGATCTCATGTAGGTTCACTAGCCCTCCCAAGACTCCAGCACAGAAGGACTGCAAATGAAATAATTGACATTGTTGTGGAGTGCCGGATCAGGAATGATCATTAGATTGTTTCAGTCTCATTTCCAGATGCATCCAAAAAGCAGTGGATCCATTTATAGGATGTGAAAGATTCTTGCAACCTGACCCTTTGGCAGAATGCAGCAGTTCAGCTTTAATATAATAAACCATGATCTTGTGGGAAATCCTTTGGTGATGCAGTGATAGATGCTATTAAGGTATTTCTCTCTCCACAGTTCCTCCAAGTGTTGTTGGAACTAACCCTGAGAATCTGACCGTGGTGGTGAATAATTTCATCTCTCTGACTTGTGAGGTCACAGGCTTTCCACCTCCTGATCTCAGCTGGCTCAAGAATGGAAAGCCTATCAGTTCCAATTCCAACACTTTTATTGTGCCTGGTGAGGAATCTCAGCTATTCCACAGCCTTCGGGCTCAGCTTGTGTCTGGTTTGTCGTGGCAGGGCCCGTGGCCACTCTTCATGGGGCTCAGTGCCTGTGCTCTGCCTGTTGCACCTGCAATTGTAAACCAGCCTTTGGGATTGACACAGTCAGCACAGAGCAAACCTCCAGCCTTCTCTCCTCGCTCCAGGTGCTCGGACGCTGCAGATTCCCCGAGCCAAGCTGTCCGATGGTGGAGAATACACTTGTACTGCCAGGAACCAAGCTGGGGAAAGTCAGAAGAAGAGCTTCCTAACTGTCCTTGGTCTGTGTTTTATGATTTTCTGAAAAGCTATCTATTGCTTGGGAGGTGTGGAGAGGTTTATGTGCTTTATGGCGTTGTTTCAGCACAATGCAGAACTGATTGTGGGCTCCTTCCGCAGTGCCCCCGAGCATCAAGGCCCAGGGGGGAGCGTCGGTGACAGCGCTGAACGTGCGAGTGGGCACTGCGGTGACCCTGGACTGCGAGTCCAACGCCATCCCAGCCCCTGTCATCACCTGGTACAAGAACGGCCGCCTCATTGCCGACTCCGCTGCCATGGAGGTCCTGGCAGATGGGCAGACCCTGCGGATTAAGGCTGCAGAGGTGGGCCAGGCTGCATCTGCCACTGCTCTGCCACTGCCAAGCAATTATTTCAGTCTTTAGTGGTGTATTTTATTTGCTGTACATGGGATATGTGTTTCCTGGAGGCTTTTCATCCTGTGAGAAGCACTTTGAGTTGGCAGAGGCACAGGTTGTTAATGTCTCTAAACTGTAGCATTAAAATAAGACTCCATAATGATTTCTTTAAAACTTGTTTTTATTTCAGGTTTCTGACACAGGACAGTATGTGTGCAAAGCCATAAATATTGCAGGACGAGATGATAAAAATTTCCACCTCAATGTTTATGGTAAGCACCCTCTGCATCATCTACAGTAGTTATTTTAATAACACAAACTTAGCAGATTAGGCACTTCAGAATCAGTTTAGAAAACATTCTTACTGCTTCCATTCCATTCACAGTGCCTCCAAGTATAGAAGGCCCTGAGCAAGAGCTGGTCAGTGAATCCATCAGTAATCCTGTCACCTTTGTGTGTGATGCTACTGGAATTCCTCCACCTACATTAGTGTGGCTTAAGAATGGAAAGCCAATAGGTAACATTGTCTCATGCTTTTCACTCCTCTTCTTCCCTTTCTTTGAGGCACCACTTTGCTGTTTGCTGTCTGGTTTGTGTTTCTTCTTTATTTGTCTCCAGACAGAGTCTTAACAGGAACTGATTGGAATCTTTGTTTTGAAACTTTGATGGAAGAATTTCTCCCAAAAAGAGATGTTTGCACCCCATAGCTGGTTTGGAATGATGACTTGTTTATGTATTTCAGAAAACTTGGATTCTCTTGAAGTTCATATTTTATCTGGTGGAAGCAAGCTTCAGATAGCTCGCTCTCAGCTCCTGGACAGTGGCACCTACACATGTATTGCCTCCAATCCAGAAGGGAAAGCTCACAAAACCTATGTGCTCTCCATCCAAGGTAAGGAATGGGAGAGGATGCAGGGAGCAGAACTGGTTGAACATTGGGTAAATGTGACACTGTCTGTGCTGGGGACACTGAGATCACGTAACTGGGTAGAAAAGTGGAGAATTTGGACTGTTACTTTTGCAACCAGAGAGGAGAGTGGTTGGAGAATTCAGTACTTCTAGTCCAAAATTTTCATGGAAAAGAATATCCTGAAGCCCTGACCGTGGAACTTGAACAGAGTTGTGCAGCTTGTGTGTGTCTGCTGCTGGTCACATCCTTCCTCCTGCTGAGCACTGGAGCTGCCTTGGTTGGTTGCGGAGCAGCACACGGAGACGGATTCAGGGCCAGTGGTACCTGTTGTGCCATGGCAGGAGTTAGCAAAGACCTACTGCCAGAATTTCCTTAGGAATATTTCCCCCACCCCCACCTCTAATGACAAACCCTTATTTGTTATGGAATTGTCCCCTGCCTTGATGTGAATCACTGTTAGTCTGCTATTGTTGTGTTTTTCCCTGTTCCTAATGACTCATCCCCACTAATTGCACTGGTGTACCCCTGCCTGCCAGTTTTTCCCCAGGTTTAGGAATGGAATGTCAAGCTGGTTGTTTGATCAAATGTGTCTGAAATAGCTTGAAATGCTCAGGACTTATTAGTGGGACTGACAGTCTTGACTTCATAGATAGCAGGACTTTCACCCTTGTTCCGTGGGAATGCAGGCTGGAAGTGGCTTTGATTAGGATGGAATTAGTGTGGCTGTTCACAGGGCTATGATGGTGTTGGTCACAGAATCCCAGACTGCTTTGGGGTGGAAGGGATCTTAAAGCCCATCCAGTGCCACCCCTGCCATTAGCAAACACACCTTCCACTATCAAAGCTCTATCCAGTCTGGCCTTGGACACTTCCAGGGGTCCAGGGGCAGCTGCTGAGAACCTGCCCCAGGTGCTGCACTAATGCTGGTGCATTAATGAGCTACTGCAGTGTGGCTGTTTCTAGTTCAGCTTACATTTCTTGCTGCTTAATGTCATCCTTCTGTGGTGCATTTCCAGTTCCTCCCAGTATTGCTGGCTCTGAGATGCCGAGCGAGGTCAGTGTTCTCCTGGGAGAGAGTGTCCAGCTGCTCTGCGATGCCACTGGAGTGCCCACCCCGGATGTGCAGTGGCTGAAGGATGGAAAAACAGTTGCCAGCGATGATTTACAAAGGATAAGGCAAGAAAAATAAGCAGACACTGCATTCTCTTCTGTAATTTTAAGGGCCCTAAGGAGGGAATGTGAGGAGAGCCTGAACTGGAGCTTAGCCAGGTTAAGAACATCATCTCCCTCCTTAGCTTCTATAAATCAAGTATAATATGCTAGTCCTTTGATTTTTTAAAATTTAATTTCCTTAACAGAGATAGTATATGATATTTGTATCTTTCTCAGTTAATAAATTCCATAAAAGTTCATCAGCTTCATGAAAGTTTATTAAGGTCATTTAGTTCCTTTGGAGGGGAAAGATCTGAGGAATGGAAACACTTTACTTAATGCTTTTCATTATGGGTCCTTCAAAAGCTTGGCTGGAGTTGAGTCTTAAAACCTAGTTAAACAGGACCTCTCTAGGAAAAACTTCTTAGCCTATCTCGAACAAAAATATTTTGCAAAACACATGCTTCTCTCATCAAGCTCCCAGGAGGATAGAGATAGTTACTGAAATGTCCAGACCAGACTGTTTATTTGCTAGGTCAGAGGAGCACTAAACAAACTCACTGTGCTTTGTGATGGTCCTTGTAGAGTGACTCCAGATGGCAGCACATTAAACATCTCCAGAGCTCTCACCTCAGACACAGGAAAATACACTTGTGTGGCTACTAACCCTGCAGGAGAGGAGGACAGGATTTTCAACCTGAATGTATATGGTGAGTTCTACCAGATGTGAAACCCAAGTCTGCTCCATAATCCCATCCTTGGGAGTGCTCCCAAGGGAGAGCCCAGAGAGGAATGGAATGCCTGTTTGCAGTGGAATCCTGCATGCACGTGTTTCCAATTGCCTGTGCTGTAGATATTACACAGGATGCTCTGTCAATGAAAAAAGGGTTGAAATTGCTGGTAAATGTGGTTTGGGATAAACAGGAATTAATTATTTAGTGGATTTCATAATAGAGGGATTCTGCTTATGGTGATTTTTTATTTCTTGTGGGGGAGATTATATTGACGCTGATTTCCTGTGACCCTGCTGTTTTGTTGTATTATCTTCCCTAATTCCAGTCAAAGCACATCAGCTATGAGCAGAGTGGTATGAAGGCAACTGATAGTTAAAGGTCCCCAGAGTTTAAAAATGAGGGAGTGTTGGAGGAAATTGCACAGTGTGACATCCAGTGGCTAGTGAATGTAATCCTTTAGCAGCATAGAGAGTGGATATTTTAAGTTGTGGAAAATGTGGTCATTAAGTTAAGGGAGGAGAGGAGAGTTCTGAGGCAGGGTTTCACTGCAGGGTAGGTGTCTGTCCCACTTACACAGAATCACTGGGAACACAGGCATGAGCAGAGCAGTAAGAAAGGACCTTTGGTATCATAAAAAAACAGTCATGAATGATCACAGCACATCTTTTTGGAACAGAATGGCTCTGCAGAGCTTGTGCTCTGTTTGTATTGGCTGAAGTTCAAGCAATAACCAACTTAAAGGTCTTATTGGTGTCACTGTCGCAGTGAGTGATGGGATCCTAACTGAGCCAGTGCCTGGAGCTGCACCTGGCTGGGCTTCTTTATGTAGTGAACCCCTAAGGCCATGGCTTCCAAAGTAACCTGTAACCCCAAAGAGCCCCAGAGCAGCAGTTTGTGTCATCATGCAGAATACTTACCTAGACATTTTGAACTTTCTCCAGTTAAGAATGAAGTCAGCAGATGCATCCAGACATCAATAAACTAACTTTCCTCCTCTGTGATTTCACTGTATTTAAGATGTATTGAAGGCCATGAGTTTGAGTGTTCCTTTCTGGCCCTGGGTTCAGCCCATCCCTTCCTGCACTGTCCTTCTCTCCCCAGGAACTTCAGGCCCAAAGCTCTGTCTTGTTTGCTGCAGGCTGGCAAATCAAAGTGTATTGTCATTGTACAGTGCCTCTGTTTTGAAATATATAAATGGATGATTTTTAACACTCAATATTATTGTCTGAGGATTTATTCTACCAAAAATGGGATCCTCTTACTGAATTGCCAGTGGGGCATTAGGGGCAGAATTTCTTGTGGAGTGGAATGGTTTCAAGAGCCCATTTTAATGCATTCCTTTCCATCATTTACAAAATGCAGTTCCTCCAACGATAGCCAATAGTAAAGATGAAGCAGAGGAACTCACTGCCCTTTTGGACACCTCCCTAAATATTGAATGTGCTGCTGCTGGGACCCCCCCACCACAGCTGCACTGGCTGAAGAATGGCCTTCCTCTGTCTGTCTCTTCCCAGATCAAGCTGCTCTCAGCTGGACAGATCCTCAGGTTGGTTTTATTTTCTTTTAACTAGCTGACTTTCTGGGTTTTTTGTGATATCAGCATAATTCTGCTGTATTTTTGGAAGCAAGAGTAAAATTTGATCCAAACCACGCCATAACAAAGGTAGTGTGTTCCATATATTCCATTTACAGCTTGTTTTAATTGCTTTTTCCTTAGACTTAGCCGAGTGCAGATATCTGATACTGGAGTGTACACTTGTGTAGCATCTAACAGGGCTGGAGTGCAAAACAAACATTACAACCTGCAAATTTTGGGTGAGTGTCTCTGAAATGTTTTATGTAATGAATCTTATTTCTTGATTTCTTAAACCTACTCTTGAGTTTTCTTTCTCACCAACACCTTGTTGCAGACAGCCACAAGTACATCTTAGAGATGATCACTGGGGAAATACTAGCTTTTCAAAGTGTTGGGTATTTTTAAAATGGGGAAGTGTTTTTACCCTAGAAAAGTCCTTACTTGAATTGTCACCTATAACCATAAAATCACAGAGTGGTTTTGGTTGGAAGGGACCTTAAAGCTCATCTAATTCCAACTCCCATAATGTGTCACAGATTTTTTTAGAAATAATAATATTTAATTTGTAAGCAAAGTTTAGCACAGCTATGTAAGTGGGGGAGTGCAGAAAGGCAGCTGTTCCAGCTGTTCTGTGCCTGAAATACCCCTGTGCTGTGTGTGACAAGAGTTCTGTCCCTGTATCCCTGTCCTGTCTGTGACTGAGCTCTGTCCTTGTGTCCTGTGATGTGTGTGACAGAGCTCTGTCCTTGCATTTCCCATGTATTGTGTGTGACTGAGCTCTGTCCCCGTGTCCCTGTCCCGTGTGTGACTGAGCTCTGTCCCCGTGTCCCTGTCCCTGTGCTGTGACTGA
>QUSF01000010.1:22900674-22917231 GCA_003676055.1 Chloebia gouldiae
GAGCTCTGTCCCCGCAGTGCCGCCCAGCCTGGACAATGCGGGGGGCACGGAGGAGGTGCTGGTGCTGCGGGGTGATGCCGCCACCCTGGGCTGTGTGAGCGATGGCTCCCCTGTCCCCAAGGTGTCGTGGCTCAAGGACGGCCTGGCCCTGCCCCTGGGGGCCCACCTGGGCTCCAGCAGGCGCGGGATGGTGCTGCAGGTGCTGCGGGCAGCGCCCGCCGACACGGGCACGTACACCTGCGTGGCCTCCAACGCCGCCGGGCAGAGCAGCAAGTACTTCGTCCTGAGGGTGCTGGGTGAGTGTTCGCCTGCCAGCATGACACACACAACACCTCCAGGGATAAGGAGTGCTTCCATAGGCTCACAGAATCCCAGAGTGGTTTGGGTTGGGAGGGACCTTAAAGCCCATCCAGTTTCACCCTCTGCCATGAGCAGCGACATCTTCCACTATCCTAGGTTGTTCCAAGCCCTGTCCAACCTGGTCATTTCAATAATGATAAATGAGAGGAATAAAGAAATGAAAGATACCTAAAGATGTGTGAATATTCAATACAATATGTATTTCCCAAGTACTGAAACATGATATAATTAACATAATTATATGCTATAAATTAGTAACTTTGCTTAGCGGAAATTCAGCTTGACAGGAAGATGCACAGCTGAAAGCACAACAGTTAAAAGGCTGATAAATATGATTACTGAAATTATACAATGTTTTATCTGTGTTTTTTAAAACATTTTCTAACTAATAATTCTAAATCACAAAATATGCAAATTAATAGGCAGAGTTAGATAGAAATTACCTGAGTTCCTCAATGAGTTCATGATACAGTCAGAAATAATTTAATGTAGAGTAATTCTACAGACTCTCTCCACAAGATCATGTTTTCAGTCAGTTTTTGCAGATGTTTTGAGTCCGTAAAGAACTGGAATGTTTTTCCTTCCTCAGAGCCACCTCATATCAATGGTTCAGATGAACCAGAAGAGCTCTCTGTCATTGTTAACAACCCACTTGAGCTCCTCTGCATCTCCTCTGGAATCCCAGTGCCCAAAATCTCATGGATGAAGGATGGGCGCCCATTGCTGCCAACTGACAATATTCACATGCTAAAAGAAGCTCTCAGAATAACCAGTGCTCAGGTAGAGTGTTTGTTTCAAAATAGGCTCAGTTCTGCAATCCCTAAAATGGTGCCTGCCTTAGGACCATTCTCAGAGGTGTCCTAAAAACCCTAAAATTCACTCACCTGCATTTGTGGTTAGAGAAAGGTCCAGGTGAAACAACCTTTAAAAACCTGCATCAATAAACTAAGGCTGCTGGGTCCAGCTGGGTATGCCCAGGTGAAGTTCCCCAGACAGAAGTGAGATAGGGCTCAGGGTTGATTGCTGCTTGTTTTGTTTGTAAAAGAAACGCTTCTGGGCTATATAATGAGGAGTTTATAGAAAGGAGAAACCATAAAGATGTTAATGACTGTGTGCACAAAAGGTTTTCCTCAGTACCCAAACCTGAACCTTCCTTAGGTGGATCCCTGTAGCCAGTTCCATCTTTAGTGCTGGACACGCATTATTCAGAGAAATTTTATGGAATCCTGCTACTCCTGAGCTATCTCTGAATAACTCCACCAAAGTGAAATAAAGAAGTATTCAACAACTTCATTGCTTTCTTTCCAGGCATTCTGTGTCTCCTGTGCTTGTGTTCAAGTGGTGTGAGTTGTATGTTGTTACCATGTTTCTAGGTTTTGCTGAATTTTTCCCATAATCTGGAGTTTCTGCTGAAATTGTTCCTGTGTTTCCAGGTAGAGGACACAGGAAGATACACATGTTTAGCATCTAGCCCTGCAGGAGATGATGACAAGGAGTATTTAGTACGAGTGCATGGTAAGTTTAATCTAGGGAAAAAAATTTCCTTAAACTGTAAATTGCTTAAGTACATGTCAGCATCTCATTTAACAAACACATATTCCTAAAGATGAAATATTCTGTGATATTACACCATATGATCGTAATAGCGTTTCTCGTTAAGGATGGTTATTCTGAATGTGATACACAAAGAAAGGAAGTTCCACCTGATTTCTATTACAATTCCAAGTCTTATTTTGAATATCCAGGAAGCTCACAGATGTCAGTATTTGGTTGGATCAAGTTTGTTTTGGTCACTCTATAGAGATGTGAAATATACTGATATATTTTACACAGGTATTGAGAAGAAGAATAATTAATAATCCCACAGATTTGCATTTATTTTAAACTTGAGATAAAACTGGAAATTTTCAGTCAGTAGTTTCTGTGATGGTTCATACGTGTGGTGTTGATTTTGTTGTCTGTTTTTTGTCCCAGTCCCCCCCAACATCGCCGGTACCGGAGGGCCCCAGGAGCTGACGGTGCTGCAGAACAGCCAGGCTATTCTGGAGTGCAGGTCGGACGCTGTGCCCCCTCCCACCATCTCCTGGCTGAAGAACGGAGAGCTGCTGCAGGTACTGAGCTTCCAGCCTTGGTCTGGCCTTCTGCTCGCTGCAGTTGTCACAGCAGTGCTCCAGGTCTCTTGCTCCGCTCGCTCGCCCCGCAGCCCGAGTTACGTGCCCGCAGCTCAGAGCAGCTGGGTAGCCCCAGCGCCTCTGCAGTCAGCCCCAGTGAGCCCCCAGAGCCAGCGGGCAGGTGAAGTGGCCATCCCGCTGTTACTTGTTCTTTTTTCCTTTAGGGGGATCCCTTGCTCCTCCTGGATCCTCTGAGCAATGCTAGAAGCCTTCGGTAAACTCCTGAATGGCTTCCCAGGAAAGGTAGCTGAGACAAGACTGCACTCTATGTTTCCTTTGGCTATATTATGCATCCTCCTACTCTAGTAGCATTTAGAAAGGAATTCAAGTTCTTTAAAAGAAAATGAGTTGCTAATCACCAGGTTTTACCAAGTGCATCTTTCCAACTTAGAATTCCATAGTGCCGTTGCAAGGCAGAGTCTGGGCTGCATGAGAGAGGATTGTCAAGATGAGGATGGTTTATATAGAAAGAATTTTTTTTCCTTCCCATCCTTGGGACAACTCACAAAACATGTCCTTTTTAACGTAACATTAAAGTTCAGTTATTAATTGAACTTAATTAAAATTTTTCTCTCACCCTTTTTTCATTAATTAAGAAGAAACAAATACAGATTATGACTTTTTGCCTTTAGCTGTGATCCATCACTAAATCTTCACCCAAGTTTCTGCTTGTTTGCTTTCCTCTGACATGTAATTCCTCAGATTCTTTCTCTGTGGTGGATTTTGAAGAATTAAGTATTACTGGAAGAAAGATCTGGTGGGTGAACATGTCTTAGAAAGTGCTGCTAGGGACCATGATCTTAATGTAGCCCAGGAACCAGCTGGAAACAAATTTAACAGGACCATTCTATTTCTGAACAGTTAATTTTCTAATTGAGTGGTGGGGTTTTTTAATGAAAACAAGGTTGAACAAGGCTTGGAAATAAAACATATGAATGCTTTTTGCCTTGCCCTTCATTGGAAAGCTTATGTTTGAAAAGCAATGCTTAGGGAACATAAACCATGAAAAGCAGCTACTGTTAAAAATATTCACCAGAAAGGAAAAGTAGAGGAACACTGTGACAGCCAGAGGTGCTCAACTGGTAACCTGGGAATTATCTTTGCACTGTTAGTTCTCCTCCTGCCTCATGAACTCATGTCAGAATGTGGGGCTGAAGTTTCTTGGGACTTCAAAGCCCATCCAGTGCCACCCTCTACCATGGGCAGGGACACCTCCCACTGTCCCAGGTTGCTCCAAGTCTCATCCATCCTGGCCTTGGACACTTGCAGGGATCCAGGGGCAGCCACAGCTTCTCTGGGCACCCTGTGCCAGGGCCTGCCCACCCATGAGCTCATATGCTAGACATCAGGAGAAATCAGTATCTGGCTGCTTTCTCAACCCCAAAGAAATGTAACGGCTGACTAATCCTGAGCAGCTGGAAATGGGTGTCCTTGGGTGTGGGAAGACAGGTGAGGAGCTCCTTGGCAAGTCATCTTTCTTTCCTGGAAAAGTGGAAATGCCACAGTGACAAGAGATGGCTGGAGAAAGGCAGGTTCTCAGCCGGCAGTGTTAAATCAATTTAAATATCACTGGTTTTGTGAGGCAGCCTTGTGTAGGTTGTCATTCCTCCTGCTTTTGTTGTCTTCCACTGAGCAGATTTTGAGGTGAAGCCTACCTTAGTCCATCTCTGTGTGCTGAGTGATGGAACTGTGCAGCACCACCTTCTCTGCCAGCAGAACTATGGAAAGATCTGGCCTCCAGCAGCTTTGAAGTTGTGGCACTCTTGAAATGCACATTGAGAGTTAAGAAAAGAATAGGAGCCTCCTGGCCTAACCTGGCTTTATTCAAACACTAAAATACTTGCTGAGTTTGTATATTTTTTTTTTTTCCAACATGAGTTTTCTGGCTTACATTGAGTAGATCCTAAGGATTAAGTTATAGCTTCATCTCCTGTCTTCTCTTATCTGTAGGTTTCTCTGTTTAGAAACCATCACACAGGTTGTGTTTTCAACAGGGAATGCCAGTGATTGCCCAAAATCTGTCAATAACCCACTCTGGTGGTAAATTGTGTCACCTGAGAGCTCCAGCCCTGCACTGCAGGGGTGATGCCTGGGTGAGAGCAGAGTACCAGGGTGCTAGTGCAGAACCAGAGGAGTTTCATCTCTCTGGGGTGCCCTTCTCGGACCCTCTAACGAGAAGAGTAGATGAGAATGTCAGCTTTGAGTTCCATTCAGAGGATGGGTAGCACATACTGGAAAAGCTAAGTTGGTTTTTACCCAGTCAAGTCTCTGAGCACTTGTAGCTGATGTTGCTGTCAGTGATTGATGCAGACACAACCCAGGCTGGGTGTGGTAAAGCTCTCACTGGACTGGCTCCTAGCAGGGGCTGTGGAGTCACTGCAGGGCTGGGGAGGGGGGCAGCCCGGGCCCAGAACTGCTGGCTGGTCAACTCCTGACTGGTAAACTGAGCTGGCAAAGCCTGTGCTGCCTCCCAGCAGAGCCAGACCGTGATGCTGGAAGTGTAGAGAAACTTTGATTCCTTCTGCCTGTAGTGTGCCTAGATAACAAGATAAACGAAATTAATCATGTGCTATTAGGTTCCCCTTTCCATAAAAGCTCCAAAGCCCTTTGGCTCTGTAACAGCTGCCTCCTTCAGGCACAAGCCTCAGTAGGGGTTTCAATGGAGAACCAGTAAGCAATGCTAAGTTTTAAAAGCTTTCTTTAGCCTCTTCTCTTAAGGGATGTAAAGGCAGCAGTGAGTTCAGTCCCTGGTTTGTCGGTGCCCTTCTCTTGGCTGTTAGTGCTGTGCAGTGGAAGGGTGTTCTGTGCAGGAGAGGCCAGCAGTGGAGCTCTAAAGCCTGCCTGTGTCTGTGTGTGCCCGCAGGGAGGCCCCCGGCTGCGGATCCTGTCCAGCGGGAGGTACCTGCAGATCAACAACGCCGAGCTGGGGGACAGCGCCAGATACACCTGTGTGGCCAGGAACGTGGCAGGGGAGACCACCAGGGAGTTCCTGCTGGCAGTGCACGGTAACCTCACGGAGCAGCCTCGGGCAGCTTGGCCTTGGCACAGCGTTTCTGCAGGAGTTCAGGCAGCAGGAACTGAGCATTTGTGGTCGCTTTCCAGCCATGTGTTGGCCACTTGGGCCATGCCCAAACTGTGGGACCATGTGCATGGCCTCATGTCTCACACTGAGCCCACAGCTGGCCCCAGACTAGGGGATCTGCTGGGCACTTGCCATGGCTCACTCACCATCCATCTGTGCTTCCTGCATCCAGCCATCATCCTGACATGGAGTTGGGATACATCCAAAGTGAACACCCATATCCAGGACTGACAAATGCTCTTGAACAAACCCAGAACAATTCTTTGAAGCATTTGACTGGCACCCTGGGGACAAGGTTTCAGAGCTGGCTTGACAGGTTACTTGAGAGCTATGGCAGCTTTTCTGTGCCTGGAGAGGACAGGGCTTGAGGGGCCTTATGCTTGATACTTGTCCTGTGCTACCATAGCCCTGAGCTCCATTTTAAACCTTTTTATTTTCTCACCTCTAATCTGATGAGAAGTTACTCTTCTCTCACACTCAGGTGCCTGGAAAGAACTTTCCCCCCATTTTTCTAATTCTATTTCCAGCCCAGTCGCATGGGCCCTGCTTACCCTGTGCCCCCAGTGACTGGCCTTACCTGGTCCAGCTAAAGTCCTGTTTTCTCCTTAGTGTGTAATCAGGAAGCCATGATATCCCCACAGCCTTAGCTTGCCGAATTCCACGTGCTGAACTCCTGCTGGTTTAGCTCAGTGGTACCGTTTGCAGTAACTTGCAGAGCTGGCCTTTTCAATGCATTTCAGCTAAACTTTCTTTCTCCTTCCCTGCTGCACCTTGGCAACTACCATCACCCAGAATGGTAAGAAACTTGTTTCTGTCTTTGCAGTGAACCCAAACCCGCTGCTGCACCTCTTTTCATGTGTTCAGTTTCAATCATTGCACTGTAGAGTTTCTTCCTTTGTATCATCAGCAATTCTCCCTTGCAGTGGCTCCCACGATCCGGAGCAGCCCCCAGACTGCCATGGTGCACATCAACACCTCTGCCCTTCTGGAGTGTGCTGCCGAAGGAGTTCCAGCCCCCAGGATCACCTGGAGGAAGGATGGGGCTGTTTTTACTGGAAACAATTCCAGGTATTGCCCAGAATTTTAGCATAAATATTCTTCATTGCTACTTAAGAATGTATTTATTACAGAAATTTAATTAGATGTGAGATTGTTCTAGAGAAAAGTAGCAGCACCAAAGATTTCACCTTTTTGTTAAGAAGGATGAAAAATTCCTTTGGCAACCAAATAGAATCATTCTGATATTAGAGATTTTGAAGGGTAAATATGAAAGATCTTTAGATTTTTACATATACAGAGTTTGGCCAATACATTTCACACAGACCAAAAGCTATTTGGTATTTTCTAATACATGAAACTTTTTATACATGTTCTAGTACCAACTGTTATTATAGTGAATGGTTTCTGTCTCCTGACTGTTTTAGAAGGAAGTAGTTTGGCATTTTCTAGAACTGAGCAAATGCTAAGGAATTCCTTTATATTGCAAAGAAAAAGTACAGGCGTTAATCAAGATTTTTAAGGTTAAATGAGAAACCATAAAAAAAGGGGGTTGGCTGTTTTCTGTAAATCCAGTATCTTTTATGTGAAATCACCATGTCAGCCAGATTTCATAATATCTTTGGGAAATAGATATGCTGGGAAAGAATGAAATTAAGTGAGAAAAAACAATTAATGCATGCTTCATTTAGGCCGTTGGTTGTGTCCCCTGAGTCATCTCTTCTCTGCTCTGCCAGGGTGCCCTGTCGATGGGTGGTGGGCAGCACCATTTGCTCTGTTGCAGGTATTTGGTGTTGGAGGATGGGTCCCTGCACATCCCCTGGGCACAGGTGGCTGACACGGGCAGATACGTGTGCATGGCCACCAACGCCGCGGGCAGCGAGCGCCAGCGCATCGACCTGCACGTCCTCGGTAAAGCTTGGGGCTGCTGAATCCACTGGCAGCAGGCTGCTTCTGACAGAGGCACTCTCAGTTAGCCCTTCTTAATTGCTCTGGTTAAAAAAAGGGGGGAGAAATTGTTGGAAAATCCCAGCTTTACAGAGATGGGGCAACTGAGAGGTGTTTTAAGAGATTTGATTCCATTATGAGTCTCGTTGAAGGGTGAGACATAAGAGATGTAAAACTCAATGCCATTCTATCAGAAGCCAGCCCATTTCCAGGTTACAATACCTTATAAATGTTTTTCAGTCTATTAGCTTTTGCCACACTATGCTGCTAATACCTCCAATACAAATCACCTTTTATTTTACCCCACATGGTCTTGCTACAATGCATCTTTCACAGTTCTAGTTCTCCAAAATATCTGGTCTTTTTGCAAGGCCATCTTTTGAAACTTGTTTCCAGTTCAATCTCTGTCTTCAGTGATGTCATCTCTATTCCATGGCCTTTCTAGGTCAGCACACCCTATCTCAGAGTTTGCATACAGATGTACAAGACTATGTGAACTTTGTCAGGTTTTGAGAAACCTTTACAAATCCATTTCTCACAAGAAATATGTGTGTGTGTATATATATATATATATATATACACACATACATATAATTATTCCAAATAATTAGGCTTTGTTTGTCCTTAGTTCCTCCAACTATTGCTCCTGGGCAGACGAATATCACAGTTACTGTAAATGTGCAAACCACTTTGCCTTGTGAAGCCACTGGAATTCCCAGACCATCAATTAGCTGGAAGAAGAATGGGCATCTGCTTAGTGTTGATCAGAATCAGAATACATATAGGTGAGAGGTGTTTTCTTTTTCATTGTGGGTTTCAAGTTTTCAGGGATGATTTTGGTACTTGAAGAATCTATCTGTGCTTAAACACTCCCTTGTCTAGCCAGCAAATTCAGTGGGCTAATTACCTGAGAAGGAAAGAAGTATTTCAATGGCTTTTACTTTCTTTTTTTCTTTGTTCAGACTTCTGTCTTCAGGCTCCTTAGTAATCATTTCTCCCACTGTGGATGATACTGCTGTCTATGAGTGCTCTGTGTCAAATGATGCAGGAGAAGATCAAAGGGCAATTGATCTCACTGTTCAAGGTAGAGGGGATATTGCTATTACATATGTGTGCCACCCAGAGCTTCTCTGGGGTGTTCTGATGTTGAGATGTTTATTTCATTCCTCTTTGATACTGATATCCATAAGTCTCTGGTATTTCCAAGAATGTATAACAAATGAATGTGGGCAAGTAACCTTTGCCTGCTCTTGATTTTCAGTGCCGCCATCCATAGCAGATGAAGCCACAGAGCTCCTGGTAACAAAGCTCTCTCCAGTCGTGGTTTCCTGCACTGCCTCTGGTGTTCCCATCCCCTCGGTTCATTGGACCAAAAATGGCATCAAGTTGCTTCCCAGAGGTGATGGCTACCGAATTCTCTCTTCAGGTAATGTGCTGCAGGAGGTCAGTGCAATCAGGCACATCCATAAGTAATAAATTGCAGAAAATGCAAACAGTCCCCCAGAGATCCCCTCTCTGATGGCTTGGAATGAAATGAGGGATGCTGTAAGGGAGCACCTGTGCCTCGAGGATGCTCTGCATGTTGTGATGCTCTCTCTGCCCCAGGAGCTGTGGAGATCCCCTCTGCCCAGCTGGCCCATGGGGGCAGGTACACCTGTGTGGCCCGGAACGCCGCGGGCTCTGCCCACAGGCACGTCACTCTGCACGTACAGGGTAAGCTGGAGGCTGATGAGCAAGGCTGTTCTGGCAGCCAGCATTGCTGCTTCAGCCTGCTCAGGTTGTAGAGTTTTAGTGTTCTTCTGTATTGTCCTAGCTTTGAATGTTATGCTTTTCCCTTTTTCTTTCATTCCACAGAGCCACCCGTTATCCAGGCCCAGCCGGGGACATTGGATGTCATTGTGAACAATCCCATTGTGCTGCCCTGTGAGGCCACAGGCACTCCTCAGCCCGTGATCATGTGGCAGAAGGAGGGCATCAACATCATCACCACAGGTATCTTCCCAAAGCCTGGGACTCTGCCTGCTCCATAACACAGACACCCATTTTCTTTTCTGAAGCTTGGGTTTCTCCTCTCCTCTGGTTCACCAAACTAGAAGTGTCATACTTTGATTATATTTGTTTTAGGGAACAGTTACATGGTCCAGCCAAGTGGCAATTTGCAGATTGTCAGAGCAGCTGTGGAAGATGCTGGGACTTATATGTGTGTTGCTCAGAATCCAGCTGGCACTGCTCTGGGGAAGATCAAGCTGAAAGTTCAAGGTAAATCACCTTTTAGACTCCTTCTCTTAGACCAAACAGAATTCTGAGCAGTAGAAAGGGACCTAGTGCTTTCCTTTTTGATGTGATGCTGAACAGAGCCAGGAAGTTTATTCCCTTCAGTTTGATGTCTGCTTTAGGGCATGATTTTAGAATTATTTTCACCAAGAACTAAAGAGTTCCTTCTTACAGCATACATACAGGTGCGATGTGTTTTGTTACAGCATTTAATTCTTTCAATAATTGTCTTTGTTCCTTTCAGTTCCTCCTGTAATCAAGTCCCACGTGGAGGAATATGTTGTCGCCGTCGATCAGTCTGTCACCCTGCAGTGTGAGGCTGAAGGCTACCCTGGCCCACAGATCAGCTGGCATAAGGATGGGCAGCAGATAACAGACTCCATGCGCAGGAGAATCCTGAGCACGGGAGCTCTGCAGATCCTGTTTGTGCAGCCCGGGGACAGCGGCCGCTACACCTGCACAGCGGCGAATCCCGCGGGATCCAGCACCTCCAGCACAGAGCTCGCCGTGCACGGTAAGGAACCCTTCCTGGGTGGATGGGGGGCACTGCAACGGCTGGTCCAGACAGGCTGAAGTGTCCAAGATCAGACTGGGTGGGGCTTGGAACAACCTGGGATAGTCAAAGATGTCCCTGTGCACAACAGGGAGTTGGAATGAGATGGCCTCTAAGGTCCCTTTGAGCCTAAACCATCCTGTGATTCCATGATCAGTGGCACTGTAGGGAAATGTGTTACCACTGTGACCCCACAGAGAGCAAGGAGCTAGGGATGTACAGGGAGGAGTTCAGGAAAACTGTGCTACTTAATACAGGAGAGTGTTATTAAGCTGTAATTTTGGCCAGTTGCTTGAATTTTGGCACACGGTCATTGATGGAAATGGACAGTCCAGAAGGTCCAGGCAAGGACTTTCTTCAGTCCAGCGCTTGGATAATACCCAGAGGAAGTGTTTCTAACGACCTCCCCACAGTTCCACCCAGGATCCGCAGCACGGATACGCAGTATACGGTCACGGAGAGCTCCCAGGCTCTTCTGTCCTGTGTGGCTGAGGGGATCCCAGCACCAACAATTAACTGGAGGAAGGACAACATGCTCTTAAGAGACACAGTGGGAAAATACCAGACTGTGCCTGGTGGAGACCTCATTTTGGACAATGTTGTGGTAAGCTCCATGCATCTAAGCTATTACTGGACACATTTGGCAGTGATAAGAGCCACTTCTGCATTAGTTATTGTTTTATTTTGATTTCTTCTTCTTAATGTTCCAAAATCATTACACAAGTTTCGTTTTCCACTGGGGAGTAAAATCTATGAAGAACTTGTAGTGGTAAATCCTCAGGAAGGTTAAAAATAAGTGTTAGTTATCCTTCAAATTCAGGGAAATGGAAGAGCTCAGCTGAGTGTTTCTGCTGAATGCTTGTTCCAAGCCTTTCAAGATTATCCTACTGATATGAATGGCATGAGCTGTAGGATATATCCCAACTGTAGGATATCCCAGCTGAAATTTCCCCCCCGTGTTTCCTTCCAGCCCGAAGACTCTGGCAGTTACACCTGCATTGCCACCAACGCTGCTGGGGAGGACACGCACACGGTCACCCTGACAGTTCATGTGCTCCCAGCTTTCACTGAACTGCCTGGAGACGTAGCCTTGACCAAAGGAGAACAGCTCAGGTTAACCTGCAAAGCAACTGGGGTACCTGTCCCCAGAATAACGTGGACCTTTAACAATAACATCATTCCAGGTGGGTCCCTGATGGCCATTTGGCTGCAGATTATTTTCCCCTATGCAGCATTGTGGTTTAGGACAGGGAAGAAGAAAATTCTAGCTGGAATAAATTGTTAGTGATTGTGTGAGGAATATCTTTAGTGTTATGCAATCACGTAATTAAACTGCCTCTGAGACAAAGCTGTAAGGAAGGTAATTAAAAAATGGTTCCTCTTGTGTAGCCAATAATGTAGCACATTAAAAATGTTAATATCTGATGGTATTTACTCAGCATCTAGCAACTGATTCTTGAAATTACAAGGCAGCTGAAGTGAACAGGTACATGTGGGCAAATGTCACAGCAATGACTTTCTGTGCATTCCTGGAGTGTCTCAGGGATGCACAAGACCCCAAAGCTGTGCTGCTGAGACTGCACAGATCCAAGCACTGTGCACAGATCCAAGCACTCCTGTGAGCTGTACGTTTCAGTCCCTGGAATGACCCTTTCCCTGCTCTCCCTCCAGCACAGTATGACGATGTCAATGGGCACAGTGAGCTGCTCATCGAGAGGGTGTCCAAGGAGGACTCTGGCACCTACGTGTGCTCTGCAGAGAACACAGTGGGCTCCATCAAGGCCATTGGCTTCGTGTATGTCAAAGGTACATGAAACTCAGCAGTTGTGCTTGTTGCTGGATAGCTCCATGTAGCCACTGGGCTTGGATAGTGGAGTTGGAATGGGATAGGTGGGAAGGGACCTTAAAACTCATCCAGTGCCACCCGTTGTCATGGGTAGGGACACCTCCACTAGCCCAGGTTGCTCCAAGCCGCATTGCCTGAGCTTGGACACTGCCAGGGATCCAGGGGCAGCCACAGCTTCTCTGGGCAACCTGGGCCAGGGCCTCCCCACCTTCACAGGGAGCAATTTCTCCCTAGTATCCACTTTGAACCTGCCTACTGTCAGCTTAAAGCCATTCCCCCCAGTATATGATACCTTGCCAATGGCTAAATGGGAAAAATCTGAACAGATTGAAATCCCCCCTTCAGAAAGTCAGAGATGAGTGATCCCTACCAGCAGTTCTCAATTAGGCACATTTTATTTTGAATCTATTATTTCGCTGCCATCTCTTGTTTTTTCAGAGCCTCCAGTCTTCAAAGGAGATTATCACTCCAGCAGAATTGAGCCCTTGGGTGGCAACGCCATGTTGAATTGTGAAGTCAGGGGAGATCCTCCTCCGACCATCCAGTGGAGCAGAAAAGGAGTGGGAGTTCAGATTAGTAACAGGATCCGACAGCTTGTCAATGGTTCCCTTGCTATCTATGGCACTGTGGTGAGTCCTGCCCCTATACTGTGAGTGTCTGCTTTGAACTTGATTGACAAAGGTGTTCCTGATCATATTGGTTTGAAGGAGTCAGGCTAGATATTTATCCTTTTTTGCTTTCACCTTTAACAAATGTTTTAACTCAGACTAGAATTAGATTTAAATTATTGAGGTAAAAATCCCCAGGTGGTAAGAGTTCTCCATGCTTGTCAGAAGGACTGAATTTACATACTAATTGTTGGTGTGTGATATCCTGGTCATGGGCTGTTAAATGGGACCTTTGCTCCTGACCTTAAGAGAGCCTGGCTTTTACAGGTCAGCTGAAAAGCAATTGCATTCTTTATGTGCAAATCTCTTATTCCAAATCTAAATTCCTAATCTGAACAGCAAGACTCCTATTTTTCCCCACGTACTCATGAATGCATTTTGAATTGGGGTTAAAATTCCCTGCCAGGAGGGGCCCTGTAGACTGAGCCCCTGTTTTGTTCCTCAGAATGAAGATGCTGGTGACTACAAGTGTGTGGCGACCAATGACGTGGGCGTGGTGGAGCGCAGCATGACACTGACCCTGCAGAGTAAGGCCCAAAGGGAGGCGTAATGCCCCTTAAGGGAGTGAGAACCTGCCTGTGGGGAGCTGCAGGCAGATCCTGGGGGAGTGTTTCAGGTTGGGCACTGCCCTGGAGGTTTGGACTCATCTCCTCTTCCGTAGAATCATAGAAGAGCTTGGGTTGGAAAGGACTTTAAAGGTCACCTGCCATGGGCAGGAACACCTTCCACTAGAGCTGGTTGCTCCTTGAACACTTCCAGGAATAAGGTAGCCAAGAGTTTCTCTGGGCATCTTTCATCATGAATATATGACAGTCTGGTCTAAGCTGTGATTGAAGTCAAAGAAGAGAGGGATGTTAAGGGTGGTTGAGCCTCATCGTAGAATCCAGTGTGGAGTAACTGAGCCACTCTCTGAAAGGACCCGTTTCTCTTAGTTCATTCAGTAGAACTGGAATAAACTAGACTTTCAACTTAGAGGAGTCCTAATTCTTATTGACAATATTTTATCTTTGGCAAAAAAAAATATTTTAGAATTTTTCTTTGCTGGTGGGATAATTTCTAAACATGCCCTTCCTACTGTAGCCTTAAGTACACTGTGGGTCTATTCCTTACCCACCAGTTTTCTCTGGACATGAATAATAACATGTTCCTGTGGATTTTATGAAAAAACAACCCATTTTAGCAATAAAGAAGAGCATGTACTCTTATAGCTGGGCCTTAATCTCTGCCTAGTCCTCAGATTGCAGCATGTTCAAACCAGCTTGTTGTTGGCATTGTAATATGTCTGTTTGGTGGCACTTGGGAATGTGGTTTACTGGTGAACATTGGTGGTGGTGCTGGATTGGTGGTTGGACTCGGTGATCTGTTTTCCAGCCTTAAGGATTCTGTATTTCTATTTTGCTGGCAGGGGATCAGCAGTAATAATGTTAGTCAAAGTGAACTGACTTGGGATTTCTCTGTGCTCACTTTAATACTAAATCAGTCAGGCCTGTGCCCGTGTGCTGTCGCCCAAAGAGCCCTTTCTCTTCCAGGCCCCCCAGTCATCACGGTTGAGCCGGTGGGGACCGTGCTGGAAGCCGGTGCCACGGCGGTGCTGGACTGCCAGGCCGGGGGAGAGCCCCCTCCCACCATCAGCTGGTCCCGCCAGGGCCAGCCCCTGCTGGGCGACGACAGAGTGACCCTGCTGCCCAACGGCTCCCTGCGCATCGCCGCGCTGCACAGGGAGGACACCTCCGAGTACGAGTGTGTGGCCAGGAACCTCCTGGGGTCCGTCCTCGTCACAGTGCCCCTGACTGTGCAGGGTAGGTGCACGAAGCATCAGAGTGACTTTGAAGCTGGTAGATGACAGCATTAATCTGGATCCAATGTGGTCCACATTCATCTTGACCATATTTTGTGGATGAGATGTTTGTTCTTACCTTCTTTATAAGCATTAGGTCTAGGGTAAGCCTAGTCTGAAGTGTCAACTCCTGTTGCAGTGCACGGCGGGTTCTCCAGCTGGCTGGAATGGCGGGCGTGCAGCGTCACCTGCGGCCAGGGCGTGCAGGAGCGCGTCCGGCAGTGCGACAGCCCCGTGCCGGCCAACGGGGGCCGCGGCTGCCAGGGCCCCCACACCGACCTGCGCAGCTGCCACCGCCAGCCCTGCCCAGGTACTGCTGCAGCCACACAATCCCACGAGGGGCGGGGTTGGAGGCACCTCAAAGCCCGTCCAGTGCCATGGCAGGACACCTTCCACCAGCCCAGGGTGCTCCAGGGTGTCCAGCCTGGCCTGGGGCACTGCCAGGGATCCAGGGTCTCCCCACCCTCACAGAGAACAATTCCTTCCAAATACCTAATCTAAATACCTTGTCTTCTAATTTAAAACCTCCCATGTCCTATCGCTGTCTGCCCTGCTAAGTCTCCCTCCCTCTATTTTGTAAACCCCGTTTAAGTACTGAAAAGCCACAATGAATTGGTACTTTTAATGTGCCTTGCATTAAGTGCCCAAACAATGAACTTCTATCACTATGGATCTTCATGGCAGATTAATTTTTCCAAGTAGTTGTAATTAATTTTGGAAAGAAAGAGTAAATTTCAATAAATACCACAAAAATATTGTTGAATGAAAACTGGGCTTTTCTGGTCCTTAGTGGATGGGAGCTGGTCGGAGTGGGGGCTGTGGGAAGAGTGTTCAAGGAGCTGTGGCCAAGGAAACAGGACAAGGAGCAGGACCTGCAGTAACCCTCCAGCTCAGCTTGGAGGGAAACCCTGTGAGGGCAGCGCTCTGGAGTCAGTCATGTGCAATCTTAGACCTTGCCCAGGTAAGAGAAGAGTATTTTAACCTTATTTGCATGAGGGGCTTCACATACAGGTTTCTTTGTTTCTCCAAACCCAAATGATCTCAGCTTATTTTTAGTTGTTAATTACTTTTTTTTTTAATTGAATGGCACAAATTCTTGGGAACAGGAACCACAAAAGTGTAAGAAATCTCAGCAATTTCTTTTTTTTTACCAGTAAAAATATTAATTTGTATTTTGATGTTTTTCAGTACTTATTGCCCACATCCTCACAGTGTAAATTCTCTCTACTCTAAATCTACCCTGCAAAGCCAGTTAAAATAAAAGAACCAAACCCAAACCACCAACTATTTAAAGCTATGTAAAAATTATTGTTAATAATTTAAGACTTTATCTGTATATTTTCCTCTGTTGTTACAATTTTTAGCCACATTTTCTCCCCAACTACCTGAATGTCAGGTTTCCTTCCTGTCCCATGAGTATTTCAGTATTTCCCACATTTGACAGATTGTAGTTTATTCAGAGCCTTCACCACTGACATGTTCCCTTCTGTACAATTTGCAATGTTTGATTTTTCCATTTTTCCCTGGCTCTGCTGCCACTGTGATGCCAAATACTCATCCAGAGGCCTGAGACTCATTTCTCTAAGTTTTGGCAGGAAAATCAGCTCTGGCTGCTGTACTCTGGCAGCATTTAGCCAGGCTGCCTTGGCCCTGCTCAGTCCTCCATCCTGCCTGGGGAATTGAAAAATCCAGTTTTGATTAAGCTTTCAGTTCTGATGTTCCACAATGGTGGTGAAGTGATGTAGTTAAAAACCAGAAAGAGAAGAGGTGATCTTTGCTTGTCAAAGTGCTGATTGTTTGGGCCACTGCTCATGGCATTATG
>QUSF01000010.1:22917241-22965230 GCA_003676055.1 Chloebia gouldiae
TGGGGCAGTGTGTGGGATCAGGGCTATCCCAGGTGTCTGTTGTGGGGCAGTGTGTGGGATCAGGGCTATCCCAGGTTTCTGTGGGCAGTGTCTAAGCTGTGCTGCCGTTGCAGTGGCTGGCGAGTGGAGCCCGTGGGGGCCGTGGGGGCCGTGCAGCACCACGTGTGGGAAGGGGACCCAGACGCGGCCGCGGCTCTGCACCAGCCCGGCCCCGGCGCACGGCGGCCCCCGCTGCCAGGGCCCCGACACGCAGCTCCAGCTCTGCTACCGCCGGCGCTGCCCAGGTGAGACCAAACTTCTCCTTCCCTGCCCCGGTTCTGCTTCTCTTGTGCTTAATGCTTTCTGGCTATAAAAGTCTAATCCCTGAAAAACTCCCCTTCAAGCTTTTTATTGTCACTGACTCTGGCACTACTTAGACCCTGCAAATGGACCCCAGCTCTTCTCCAGGTGAACACCCTAAGTTCTTCCAGAGGGAGAGATTTAAGGGCCCTTCCTGCCCTAAGCTGGCTCTAGAGGACAGGGTCTGCAGCTCTGGAGCCTCCTCTGGACCCTCTCCAGCAGCTCAGTGTTCTTCCTGTGCTTCTGGCCCCAGGGCTGGAGCAGCTCTGCAGGTGGGTCTCACCTGAGAAGGGCAGACAGGCAGAATCCCCTCTCCCCTGCTGCCCACACTGGGGGATCAGCCCAGGGCATGGGGAGTTCTGGTGCCACCTTGCATGGCCAGGGCCGGTCCAGCTCTCACCCACCCCCACCCCCAGGTCCCTGGGGAGAAATCTGAGTAGCTGAGATGCTGTAGAGAGTCAGTGACATCTATATTCAGTTTTCCCCGATGCAGCACTGCTGTGCTGTGTTTCTGCTGGAGTCAGAGGCTCTAACTGCTGTGCCTCTCTCCCCAGTGGATGGGAAGTGGTCCCCATGGAGCAGCTGGAGCGCCTGCAGTGTGTCCTGCGGGGGAGGCAGCAGGCAGAGGACACGCCACTGCTCCGACCCGGCCCCGCAGTTTGGGGGACACAAGTGTGAGGGAAGTGACATTCAAATGGATTTTTGCAACAGTGATCCTTGCCCGGGTAAGTTCTTTGGGTTGTCTGTTTGCCCTCTCACTGCGTTTGGTTGTTTTCTTGTGGTAAAAAAAAAACAAACTAAGAAGTTACTCTCCAAAAAACGTACTTTCCTAGCTTGACTGTCTGGTTTTAAATTCCTGAGGAAGATCAAATCTGACTTATTCTTGCAGTTCATGGCAACTGGGGCCCGTGGAGCAGTTGGGGAACTTGCAGTCGGACGTGCAACGGGGGCCAGACAAGGCGGTACCGGAGCTGTGACAACCCACGCCCGGCCAGCGGCGGCAGGGCCTGTGCTGGGGCTGACGTGCAGATCCAGAGGTGCAGCACGGACCTGTGCCCAGGTCAGTGCTCACAACAGCAGCGGGCATGCAGCTTTCCCTGGAAGGCACGAGGGTATATGCCACATGAGGAATGTAAGCCATCTACGGAAGTGTCCAAGGCCAGGTTGGATGGGGCTTGGAGCAGCCTGGGACAGTGGAAGGTGTCCCTGCCCATGGCAGGGGGTGGGATGGGATGAGCTTTAAGGTCCCTTCCCACCCAAACCAGTCTGGGATTCTGTGTTTCTAATGGCAGGAGTGTTCACACCTGCCCATAACAATGGTTTTGTTGTCCTTTGATCTGTCCCTTTAGAACCTTGGTTCTTCCAGGAAGGAATTGACTTCAGCATAACCGATGCAGCCTGAAGCATTTAAATTGAAAAACTGCTTTCTTTATTCTGCAGTGGATGGAAGCTGGGGGCAGTGGCAATCGTGGAGCCAGTGCTCTGCTTCCTGTGGAGGAGGAGAGCAGAGCCGGGTGCGCCTGTGCAGCAGTCCAGCCCCATTAAATCGTGGCCGTCCTTGCCCTGGGGACTCCTCCCAGATATCCAGGTGCAACACCCAAGCGTGTCCTGGTGAGTATTCACAGCCTGCATGCAGTGACAGTGTGATGAAAGCCTGTGGCACTCCTGATTTCACTGGTGCTCTCATCTTGGCCAGTTGACTGGGTAATTTAATTTTTTGGGTTTAAATGTGCCCAGAACTAAAGCCCAGTTCTCCCTCCCCTAAAATACCCAACAGCATTTATCACATTGGGTTGTGTTTTGCCTCTCCCCATCCCCTGCGCAGGTGGGCCTGCACGTGCCAAGGGCAGCATCATTGGCAATATCAATGATGTGGAATTTGGGATTGCTTTCCTGAATGCCACAGTAATGGACAGCCCGGATTCCGACACCAGAGTGATACAGGCAAAGATCACAAACGTCCCTCGGACCCTTGGTAGGCCTCTTTGACTTTGATCAGTTTTTTTCTCTGAATACACCAATACCTATGGTCGTCTGGTTTAAATCTGAAGGGTTACACTAGTTTGAGGTCTTCATATTCAGCTCATGTGCATGTGGGTCTGTAATGAGATCAAAGCTCCCCAATTTTCTGCGGTGTTTCCTTCAGGCCCAGCCATGAGAAAGCTCGTTTCCATACTCAGCCCAGTTTATTGGACAACTGCCAAAGAAATTGGGGAAGCAATGAATGGGTTTACGCTCACTGATGCTGTCTTCAAGAGAGAAACTCAAGTGGAGTTTGCAACTGGTGAGTTGCCTGGGATAGATCAGCTCTTTTTGTGTCCAGTAAGCCAGATGGATGTTGCATTTCTGAAAAGACAGCAGAAGACCATTGCTGAAATCTGGGTCTTGTGCTTACAGTAATATTTTCAGACTGACTGTAGCCTTCTGAGGCTTTATTCCACCTTCTAGAGCTGTAGTTTGAAATGTGTCATGTTTTTCTCATGGGCATGGTACACCTTACAAAATGTAAGTATAAATAACTGGAAGAGGGACTGCAGTTTCGATTCCATGTGTCTGTTGGGAGTCTGTGTTGGGGACGTGTGATAAATCAGTGTGCTGTTAAACTGCCAGGTGAGATCCTGCGCATGACGCACGTTGCCCGGGGCCTGGACACAGATGGGACCCTGCTGCTGGATGTTGTTGTGAGTGGCCACGTGCTGCAGCTCCAGTCCGTGGCTGATGTCAGTGTCAAGGTAAAGCTGCTTCATGCATCTGTACTTCTCTGATCCAGAGGAAAGCAGGAGACACTGAGTCCTGCAACCTGCTGTACTGTATATGACTTCTTTTGTGCCTGGTTGAACTGATGGTGCTGATGTTGCCTTTGAAAGCAGAAAGTTACCATGAGGAGAGTGGTATCGGTCTCTCAGGAGTTTGAGATGTTGGCAGGTAGTGTTGAGGCAGGTCTTCAGGGCTGTTATTGATGGCTGGCATGTCAGGGTTGCTTTGGGCAGAGCTAGAAAGGTGCATCTTTAACCTCTCTGACATAGTAATTAGTAACTGGTAACCAGTATTTTACTGTATTAACCCCACCATGCAGTAAATATGCCTGAAGTTGTTGATATTTTGGAAGACTGCAATATGCAATATGTCCAATATTTATAACCCTCTTCAGTGGCAGAGTTTTTCTCCACCACTTGTTTATTTAGCACATTTGTCACCATCTAACTTCAAATAAAAGCTAAATATTTAGACCTCAAAAGATTCTTATTGAGGAGTCAGATATTTTTTTAGAAATCTTCCATCATCAGGATCCTCAGTACATCAGTCTGTATCTTTTTTAAAATAATAGACCAGGCAGTGTTAGGATTCAACAGTTAAAATAAGAGTGAAAAGGGCCTGTGTGTGTGAAATACCCTTTGTTCAGCAGTTAAGCCCCTTTCTCTGAACACATCTCACAGCTCTGAAGTACAGGTGTGGTGCTGGTGTGGGAGCAGCTGATGGCCAGGGTTCTGTTGCAGGATTACACAGAGGACTACATCCAGACGGGCCCTGGGCAGCTGCACGCGCACTCCACGCGCCTCTTCACGGCGGACGGGGTCAGCGTGCCCTACACGTGGAACCACACCATCACCTACGACTCCAGCCGGGGCAGGATGCCCTTCCTGGTGCAGACGCTGCGCGCTGCCTCCATCGCTACAGAGTACGACCCGCTGGAGGAGGCCGTGGCTTTCCAAATCCAGGCTTCCATTGCAAAAGGTGTTGTTCCAGGCCTTCCCAGAATTCAGACAATGGGGAAAGACTGTCTTCTCTTCCTAGAATTCATTGAGTCACCCATAGTCTCAAAAGAAATTCTGTGAAACTTGGGTAGCTTTAGTGTAGATCCCAGGACATGAAAGTCTGGTTGATGTATAAATTAACTATTAGTTAGCATTGCTAACTGCTTTTTTTTACGAACCTGAGTGACCAAAGGGGGCAGGCATGGATTTATGTGAGTGGATTTTCCTTTGAGAAGCTCTAACTAATGAGTAAGCTGGCCTGTTACTTATTTTAACGCTATTTGGGCTTTCTTTTTCTTTATGTGGTAGGGAAATTACTCTGGTTTGAAAGTACATGAAACAGAGGATTGCCTGTGTCAGTCTTTTTTTTCAGTAACAAGATTCTAAATTAAGTAAAATAAGTTTTTTCCCCACTTGCCAGACTAGGGACTCATTGTACAATTTGAAAACCAAATACATTTTTTTTTATTAATTTTAAAAGAGATCTGATAAAAGGGAGTCTCCAGGTCAAGATACACCTGTGATTAGATCTGGCTAAGCCTTTACTGAACTTGTGTTTATTTCCTTCAACAATTAAGATACTGTGTTGGGGATTTTTTTAGATTTCATTTTTTAAATTTCAGTATTCGAGCAGCCAAAGCCCTCTGTCCTTTGAGGAGTCTCACCCTGACTTTTTCATTGCAGTTTGTCATACACAATTATGTTCTTCTACAGTGAGCTCCTAAGATTTGTGATATGGTGATTTGTTTGGTTTGGGCCTCTTGTCCTCCTTTTATGTGAAGTAAAACCTAATGGTCTTTATTCTTTCAATAAGAAACTTCCCAGGATGCTTTAGGCTGGGATGAGACTTGCAGCTCACTCTGAGGGGACCCCCACACACCTGTTCAGTGTTACTCAAACCTGCACAAACCATGTGTGGCAAGCACATTTCTCTCTCTCAGGATTTTTTATAGAGGTGTACAGAAGAAGAAAGATAAAACAATTTCTGTTTCTACTCCTTGTTTTACTCATGTAGAATGTGCTTAGAGAATTGTTTACCTGGGGTGATTACTTGATTGGGTTCTGGTGAGGATTGTTTGAGCCTGATGGCCAATCCAATCCACCTGTGTCTGGGCTCTCGAGAGGAAGGTCATGAGTTGTAAGTTAGATATGGTAGTTAGAATGAGTAGGTATGTAGTTTTAGTATCTTCCTTTAAATAGTATATTAATGTACTATTACATAGTTATAACAAAGAAATCATTCAGCCTTCTGAACTGGAGTCAGACATCATCGTTTCTTCCCACCGGGTTCACCTACATTTACAATAGCCATGCAATACTGACTTTTAGTGCCAAAATAGAAAAGCCAGTAAGGCTGGATTTAAAAGTTTGTTTTGATGTTGAAATATAACAAATACTGTAAAATTGCTGGTCTGCAATTCTTACTGTTAAAGTAATGAAGTGGCCATATTTTTATCCACAAGTGACACGTGCTTCCTTTGTCACACAGGGGATCGGAGCAACCAGTGCCCTGCAGGGTTTGCTTTGGACTCGTCTGGGCCTTATTGCTCAGGTAACGGTGGGTGTAACCATGGAGTCCTGGAGTGCTTTGGGTGGGAAGGGGCCTTAAAGATCCCGTTTCCATCCCTGAAGCCTTCCCTTGTCCAGGTGAACACCCCCAGCTCTCCCAGCCGGGCTCCACAGCAGAGGGGCTCCAGCCCTTGGTGCATCTCCATGGTGTCCTCTGGACCTCCTCTAAGAGGTCCATGTCCACCTTGTGCTGAGGGCTCCAGAGCTGGACACATTATTAAGCCACCAGAACCTACATACCCTTTATTTAGAGTTCAAAGTATGCACTTCAAAAAGTGTGAGTTATCCTTGCTAAAAGGGTGTGGATCCAAGGGCAGCTGAAGATGTTACTTCAGTCATCACCTACAATATGAGTAGTGTCCAGACAGCTTTTAAATCAGTACCTCAGGTACACCTGGAGAAAACTGAGCCTCAGGCTCTGCTGAGCCTACAGAGCAATGAAGGACTTGGGTGACCTGTGTGGAGGAAAGGCTGAGTGTTGGCACCTCGGACTGGAGCCCATGTGTTCCTGCATGGGGGATGGAGGTGGAGAGAAGCACACGAGCACCCTGCCTGTCTCACTAAGAGCTGGGGTTGTTTTAGGGAGATGATTTTGTGGACTTACTTCGTTACCTCTGGAAAGATTGAAAATGAAGGGAATTGCTGGATCTGGTTTTGCCCTGTGGGCTTTACTAGTCATTGGAGTAGTTTCTTGGGAAGGCTCACTGTTTTTTCAAACATTCTTTTGTTCCAGATGAAGATGAATGCGCTGTGGGAAATCCTTGTTCCCACACCTGTCATAATGCTGTGGGATCCTACTACTGCTCCTGTCCCAAAGGCTTCACCATCTCTGCTGATGGCAGAATGTGTCAAGGTAAGAAAGGTGCTGCTGGGGACAGGTGGGATACAAATGCCCCTTAGATAATTGAAGGCCTTAAAATGCCTTAAGAGGCACTTAAATTACTAAGGAGAGGTTTTATTCGGGCCATTTTCTCATTATAAGAACACAATTTATTGGTGGTACACTAATTATTTCATAGTTGAATGTATTTGTGGCCACTTGTTTCTAGCTGCTGGTGCTGAAGGCACTGGTTGCTGTGTCCCCTGTGCCGGCTGAGCAGGCTTTGCAGCTCGTTTCCCATTGCAGACATCGACGAGTGTGCTCTGGGGGGGCACGGCTGCCACGCGGGGCAGGACTGCGAGAACGTGCCCGGCTCCTTCCGCTGCGTGCTGCGCTGCGGGAGCGGCTTCCGCAGGACGCCCGACGGCCTCGGCTGCCAAGGTACGCGCGGGCTGCGCCTCGGGCTCCTCAGCTCTCCTGCAGCTGAAAATGCTGCTCCATGCACCTGAAACTCGCTCTAGAGGGCGTCTCCTGTCTATAAATTTTCATTCTTAAGGCTGTGGATTTTTGGTTTTTCTGTAGGTTTGGGTTTGTTTTTAATCTTTTGCTTCTTCTGTCTTTAGAAATAAATTTAAAATCCTGTCAGGGAAGAAATTAGCATTCTTGGGTTTGTGTCGCATGTGCATTTTATGGTATAAAGATGGGAGAGCAGCACACACTCCTGAGCAGAACTCACCCAAACCCTGCTCAGGTACTGCCTACAGGGAAACTGCCAGCCCTGGTGTCAAGGATTTGTGTTTTTCCACAGACATTAACGAGTGTCAAGAGTCCAACTCCTGCCATCAGCGTTGCTTCAATACTATAGGAAGTTTCCACTGTGGCTGTGACCCAGGATTCCAGCTAAAGGGCAGAAAATGCATGGGTAGGGATGAAGTTCTGAATGTCCATTCTTTCCTTCCAACAGACAGAGTTCAACATTTATTTGTTGCTCTGTTGTCTTATGAAAGAAATTGCTGTTATGGATGATACACTTGATGTACATTTTGGAACCTGTCAAGCAGTACTGAAAGCCAGAGGCAGCAAGAATTGGGCTGATCCATGTGCATGAAATGATTCAATGTGTGGATACAGGGTAATTTCATTACATAATTGAGTCCAATCCTGCTTTTTTTTTTTTTTTTTGGCTTTTGTTTGAATAAGATGTCAATGAGTGCAGGCAGAACGTGTGCAGGCCTGATCAGCTCTGCAAGAACACCCGTGGTGGCTATAAGTGCATTGACCTGTGTCCCAGTGGAATGACCAAAGCAGAGAATGGGACTTGCATTGGTGAGTAGAAGCATTAACACACTGTGTAGCTATGGGAAACACAAGGACAATGATGATGTTTATTTTTTAAAATAATCCTGAAGATTGTCCATCTCAGTTATTAATATTTGCACATACTAAAGCACCAACTTGTTTTTGCTTATGGAGCATGTGTGTTTAACTTTTTTTTGTAGTTGGTATTAAAAAGCAGTTGTATCCTTGCCACTTCTAGTTTTCCCCTGTTCTTAAGTAAGAACAGTATGATTTCTCTTGGTGCCTTTTCTGTGTCAGAACCTTGATTTCTCTCAGTTATTCATTGACTGAAATGGTTTGCTCTGTGTGTGCATGATTTCTTAAGAGTTTGGCTCAGGAGCTCTCAACCAAGATCACAGGTCCCTGCTGCTTATCAGGGAGGGTTTTAAGCACAGCTGATGTAGGTAGTACCAAAACTTTTGTTCCAGTGGAATCATGGGCTGATTTGGGCTGGAAGGGACCTTAAAAATCACTTATTTCTACCCCTTGTTATGGGCAAGAACAGCATCCACTACCCCAGGCTGCTCCAAGGCCCATCCTCGGAGACAGGCAGGGATGTTTCAGCCCCAGCTCCCTCCCGCAGTGAGGACGTTGCAGAGCTGTGACTGTTGCCTTGCCGTGTGCTGCAGATGTTGACGAGTGCCGGTCGGGGTCGCACCAGTGCCGCTACAACCAGCTGTGTGAGAACACCCGCGGCAGCTACCGCTGCGTGTGCCCGCGAGGATTCCGCGCCCAGGGCACGGCCAGGCCCTGCGTGGGTAAGCTGCTGCTCAGCCCTCTCACACCCGTGCTCTGCTTTTGCCTGCCTTTCTGCTGCAGCACACCAGCAGTGCTGTCCCTGTGGGAGACCGTGCTGTAGGGACACGTTTGCTCTGCGTTTCCAAATTGGCCATCTGAAGTGTTCCATTCTAAACAAACAGAGCTAAACGGTTCCAAACTACAAATGGTTGGGGCTGTACTTTTAAAACGAAGTATAAGAGGGTCTCGGAGCACTGGTGGATGGATGTGGCAAATAACCACTCCACAGGAGGCTTCAGTTATAAAAATCAGGTGGGGTTTGTTAATGCTCTGGCTGTGCCCTGACCTGCCCTGGCTCACACCTGAAGGCACAGGGAGTCATGTGGGTTCCCCTAGGGAGCACACCCCAAGGAGCTGCAAGAGGCCCGACAGACCCAGAACTGAGTTTGGCTCCTGAACATCCCAAATACACCTGTCCTCCCACCAGGACTGCCAGGGCTGTTCCCCAGCAGCAGAGCACAGGGACCTGATCTGCATTTCTCCCTCAGCACGCCCCTCCTGGCATGGGTGGCTCCCAGCAGGGAAGGATTAGGATCCCTGGCACTCACAGGAATGCCAGCCATGCAGTCACTCCCTGTGCCATCTTGGCATAAAGCCACACGGGGATTTCTCCCGTGTCACAGGAGGCTCTGGAGCTCTCATATAGGGAGCAGGGAGAGTTTAATGTGTGGGGCCAGGGCAAGTGGACAAGCACTTCCCGTGGCATTTCAGGGACTTTAGGAAGGCAGAAGGATCATTTAGAATCACCTTTACTGCATTTATGTCAAATATTCGAAATGTAAGAGCTGACCTACCATGATAATGAGGATTTCTGAATGTGTGTGACACCAAGTGAGGTTGGTTTCAGTTGCTGTTAACATATGTCAAGAAAAACATTCCTCCCTGATGACTTCTTCAAGATAAATAGTTTTTTTCTGATTTTATTTTCTTTAACAACCTAAGATTTTGGACTGTAAAAAGCCAGGAATATTTGGGATTTTTTAAAAGTGATTAAATTGCACTGAGGAGTGTTTGGCTGTAGACCAAGATATAATATAACTTCTGCCATCTGCCTCTGCACTGAAATAAAACCAACCCCAGACTTTTAACTTATATTTAAGCCATTTAAACTTCTGACAGGAAAAAGCCAGGTAAAATCTAGGACTGTAAGTTTTCATAAAACACCAGCAGCCTTAAAGCTACCTTCTAACCAAGTGCCACTGAAAGCTCCCTCCTAAAGTATTTTTATCCTTGGAATTTTTACATTCCTAAAAATATATTTAAAATTTAGATTCATCCAAAGTATTTGTTTTGTTAATAAAACCCAGTTTTTATTGTCATTGTTGACAGCGAGCACAGGGAGGAGTTGAAAACTAAGCAGGGCTCAGACTGAAACAGAAGAAGTGAATTTTGCTCCTGCCTGTGCTATTTTTACCCTGGTTAAAGGCCTTTGTGCCACAATTCCCTTTTTTTGTTTGTTGGATGGGGATAAGATGCTCCTTTGTGAGCCTCACAGAGCTGTGTCTGCCCATTTACCTGAATCACAGCATTTCTGGGAGCTGTGTTGTTTTCTGTCCTTTCCACATAGGTGGAAGGGCTTTGCTGTAATCCGCTGTAATGCAGATTACACATGCAAGGCTATCTAGAACATAAAACCAGGTACTGTTCTGCAAATTAGAGAAAGCCTGAAAATTTAGCTATTTCAATTTCAAAGTAATTTTACCTTGTTCTTGTAAATATTATGGTTCCCATGCCTCAGTAGCGTCTTCTCACAGGGGCAGCTCTGTAACCAATGCTGGTGACTCCCTGAAGTCAGTTCTGCTTGTATTGCACAGGCTGCTCTTGCAAAAGAAATTGCTCAGATTTTCACCTGTTGTCTTTAATAATTTCTATGAAAATCTTCTATTGCTGATCCACCACTTGTTCCAAGGTCACTGGCTGTCATAAAGACATCAGTGTTAATTTATTTTAGGCTGGTGTAGAATGTAAAAGTCAGCACTTGAATGCTAAGGAGAGAATGTATATGAAAATGAATAATTTTTTCATCTTAAGCACATACTGAAATTAATACACTTAAAATTCATGTCAGTTGTTGTCATACTTAAACTGAAATTCTTGTGTGTAACACCTGAAAATTATACCCTAAGGATAATTCCATGTATATGTGAAGCTTCAGTTGTGTGTTTTCCAAATAACAGCTGGAAAATATTGTAACACTCTGCAATGGCTACTTCTGGATTTCCAACTCCTAATTAATTTAATTATTAATATCCCCCTACATTGTTTAAAACCTTAACTGTATCAAATATTCACAAAAATACAGCCTAATGGTCTATTATATTTCTGACAATATTGATTTTTAAATACTCTTTTATTGAATTTGTGGCTTGGGGAGTTACAAGCTGTAATCAAAAGCTTCTCTTCGTAGGGGATCCAAATGAAACTCTCACAACACTGGCTTAATGGCATTTTTACAGTAATAATTGAAAGAATGCACACTAACTGTGGAATAATTAAACTATTATTGAGTCGCCATTAAAATAATCTTTAATTTCTAGTAGGAGAATATTTATAATATATGTCAATCATTGATATGTTGTGATGTATGTTAGTAGCAGATTTTTCATTTCTGGTCATTGCAGAGTTGTTTGGAATTAACAGACTTCTGTCTTTTTCTGGTGAAATACTAAGCTTGAAAAGAAATACAGTATGTGTCAAATTTCCAGCTGAGCCTGAAGTAACTTGACAAAAACTAGAAGATTTCTTTCTGGTAGTGTCAGAGAGACTGTGGGAGAAGGTCCTGCAGTCCTAAGAGCACTTAGAGTTTCTTGGAGGGACGGGCACTCAGCATGTTGCACTCTCAAAGCCTTTACCATACTTTGTATGCTCAACACTCAGTTTTGATTTAAGGATGGATATTTGCTGCTGGTCTAAATAACTTTGGACTTTAATTTAAACAACTAAAAAGATAAATTTCTTAGGAAAGCAAAAATAATTCTATTTTTAATTGTCCAAAAGTGAATTAATATGTACTCTTGAGTTTCCAACCTCTCACGACCAATGACAGCATCAAAAGTTAGAACGTACCTGACCTCTTGCCCCTGCAGCCTTGAAACGTTCTTGAGCCTGATGCCCCATCCCTGTCCTGGAAGTGTCCAAGACCAGGCTGAGCAGGGCTTGAGGCAACCTGGGCTAGTGGAAGGTGTCCCTGCCCGTGGTAGGGGGGGGACTGGCTGAGCTGTAAGCTCCCTCCAACCCAAAGCATTCCATGATTCTAGGATTCCCCCAACATGAGGCACAATAACCACGTCAGAGCCTGTAGTGCTTCCCTTAGTGTGGGGTGTAAGGAATTTCTAGGACTGAACTTCTCTGGAATGCTCTGTGTTAAGTGTTGTCTTTTAAAGAAGGGACCAGCAGCTTCTTCCACTCACCTGGGAGCACCCAAGGAAAAACCCCAATTACTAAGAGAGTGTTGAGCAGCTGAGGCTGAAACAAGACTTCAGCAGGGCTCCTGTCCTGGTGAGCACAGTCACATCAGCCTGTGGGAGAATGAAGGTCTCTTACAGTCCAGGACAGTGGATCCTGCCTGCTTGGCCTAGTGTTCTCCATGTTCTACTGCCTCCAAATCTTGCTTTTATGTCTTCAGCTTGTTCCTGAGACTGAGATAAGTATCTGTGTGTATATATATGTATAGTTATGTGTTGTTGTTTGTTTGTTTTCTCTCCTTTCCACATGGTTTGGGGCTCTGGATCATGTCACATGAGCAGACATTAATGAATGTGAACAAGTGCCTAAACCCTGTGCACTTCACTGCACCAACACCCCTGGCAGCTTCAAGTGTTTCTGTCTACCTGGGCAGCAGTTACTGGGTGATGGGAAATCTTGCGCCGGATTGGAGAGGGTGCCAAATTCGGGTGCCTATTACAGTAGCTATAACTATGCTCAGTTCTCCCCTGGGAGAGACAACCAGCAACTGCAGCACTATTACAGGCACTCCTCAAATCTCTACAGCTCCTTCTCAGAGTATAGGAACAGCAGAATACCTTTCTCCAGGACTAGAAGGAACCTTAGAGAAACTTGTCCTGAAGGCTATGAGGCAAGAAATGCCAGATGTGTAGGTAAATGTCAGTCCTATCTATGCAACTCTGTTTTGGGCCTTATTTTTAGGTTACTGTGTGATATATACCAGGGGCTGAGGGTTTGTGGTGTTGGGGTTGTGTTTTCTATTACCCTGGTCAATATTCAGTGGGTTCTGCATGTTCTGGTCTCTGCTGTCTTGGCTCACATTGTAGCAAAAATGTTCTCAAACCTGCCTTATTACCTTTTGTTTTAATTGTGCTGCTTATTACCTGTTTGCAAAGAATTTTCCTCTGTTATTCTCTTTCTTCTGGTCATGGTGTCTCACCTTGATGAATCTTCTCACACTCCAAAAACCACCAGTAGTCCCAGCCTAATTCCAATGCTTGTGTAGACTCCCATTGGCAGCAGTAATCTGTGTCAGAAAGGTTTGGAATAAACATTTTAGAATTTATCACACTGGGGCCAGTGCCAGCACTGCCACAGGACCATCAGCCACTGTCACATGGGCAACAGGCAGAGAACCTTTTAAATTTTTATTATTATTGTTGTTATTAATATTGTTATTGTTATTATTATTATTTTATGTGAGAAAAGGGGTTGCAATGTCATTCAGTGAGCATGGAAAAGACATCAAGCTTTGTATTTAAGCTACAGATAGGTTTCAGTAGTCACATCCATGTGGATTGTTATGGTATAGGAGTTTAATTGAGAGACCCGGGAATACAGCTCTTGAGGGAAGGAAGGGTTTGTTTCAAATTTGGATCTTCATCCCAGCTTCCAGTTGGAATTAGTTAATGTGCCATGAATATTAATAATATTAATATTCAATGAAACTTTCATTTCATTGAATAAATATATGAATTTTTAAATTATTGTTTAATATGAAAAATACCCCCAATGATGCTTTTGTTAAAGCAAATCCTTTCAATAGGCAACCATCAGGATTTGCTAACAGCACAGAGATTTACAGTCACAGCTGTTTCTCTTCTCTGTTTGCATTTTGATCTAATGCAACCCCTGTCAGTCAGACAGAGGGGAAGTAAAGACGTTCCTTCCACTGATTTAACCTTGCAAGTCTGAACTCCTTCATGAGATTACTGCTGTCCTGAACTAGGCAGACATTTCAAAAGCCATTACAATTACAAATTATCTGTGTCTAAATCATGCTAATGTGCTCTGAAAACTTTACGTAATGTGGTTTGGTACTGGTACTTCTGTATTAAAGAGGGAGACTGAAAAAAAAAAAAGAAAGAAAAGAAGAGCATTTAGTGACAGTGTTCCCAGCTACTGAGCCTAATTGATCCCTCTGGCATGAAGGATGCCAGATGTTAAAGGTCAGTTTAAAAGGGAAACAGATTTGCCTGAGGAGGGAGTGACTGTAAGGAAGACTCCCTCGGTAACAAGGCTTCCTCTGGTGAGATAAGGAGTGTGGGTGTTCCCTAAGCATGTTGCTTGATACCTGGTTGATTATCAGGCAGCTCAGATTGCTTTGGGACTGGCAGTGGACACAGGTGGCACATCCCCCATTCTCCCGGAGCTCTGTCTCAGGACTGGTCTCCTCAGCTGGGATCTGTCACAGCTGCTCTTCACCAAGGGGAGAAGCCCCTCAAAACTGACTTTAGTGCCTGCAGAGTTACAAGGAATGGCACAGGTAAGGAGAGAGGATGCTCTAGTCTTAGATGTTCAACTCCATCAGAAAAAAAGATCCAGACAGCTCCCATCAGCTCTATCTGTACACTTGCAGTACATAAATGGGGGTAAAAGTACCTGTGTTCATGGCAGGCTCAGGGAGTGCTGAGGTGTTGGTGCTTCTCTCTGCAGACATCGATGAGTGTGAGAGCAGAGACACGTGTCAGCACGAGTGCAGGAACAGCCTGGGCAGCTTCCAGTGTGCCTGTCCCGCGGGATACCGCCTCATGCCCAACGGCAAAACCTGCCAAGGTACGGAGAGCCGTCCCTGCAGAGCTCTGGGGGAGGTCTGCCAAGAACCCAACACAAACCAGGCCCAGCACATGACTAAGCCACTGCTCTGCATTGGCTGTGTGACAGCATTCAAAATCTCAACTTTCAGGAGTTTTCATATTCCATACTTTATTGTTGCATGAAATATCAGCAAACTAGATAATTGCAACTTCTAATTCTCTGCAGTTCCCCTGTGACTTTCTCATTACACATTGAAATCCAAGCTCTAGGGTCAAACAGAGGCACATTCTGAGCTCTGCTCAGCCTTTACCCACTTTGATTTTCACCCTTTAATTCTTATACCAGCAGCTGATCCTTTGCATGTTTTTCCATCCAGATATTGATGAGTGTCTGGAAGAGAACATAAATTGTGGATCAAATCAGATGTGTTTCAACATGAGAGGAAGCTACCAGTGCATAGACACTCCTTGTCCACCCAACTACCAGCGAGAGCCACATTCTGGGTATGTTCTATACTCAGTCCCTTCTCAGCTGCCCCAAGCTCAGCTCCTTAACCTGTGCTTGTTAAAGAAGAAAATTTAAGTTTGCCTGACACCACCAGAGCTCACAATAGCTAAAGGTAAGGCAGTGACAATGGAGATCACAGAGTCAGAGTTGTCCTGGGATGGTTTGGGTTGGAAGGGACCTTAACAGAACATCCAGTTCCACCCTCTGCTGTGGGCAGGAACACCTTCCACTATCCCAGGGTGCTCCAAGCCCTGTCCAACCTGGCCTTGGACACTTCCAAGGGATGGGGGCAGCCACAATTTCTCTGGGCACCCTGTGCCATTGCCTCAGCTGCCAGGTAAGAATTCCTTCCTAACATCTAATCTGAATCTCTCTAATGGCCTGACTTGCTATCAGCTTCAAAGCATCAGAACATTTTAAACTAGATTTTCCCATTCTAGTGTTTAAGGGCACAGTCACTAAAACTTACCCTACGGACGTAGGATCATTTTTCTGAAATGATCCTGTTGAGGCAAAAAGGGATGTTAAACTGGTCTGCAGCACTAAAGGAACAGTGGATGAAGAATGCATGAGCACTTCTAGAGAAGTCTTAATCTGCAGCAGGGTAAACAGGAGAAAAATTTCTCCTTTAAGACCTATCCCAGTACTTAAGATACTCTGCCTTCTCCCTGGGCTAAAGTCTTCTGCTTCTTCCTAGGTTCTGTCTCAAAAGCTGCCCGGCCAACGACCTGGAGTGTGACCTGAGCACCTACGCCCTGGAGTACAAGCTGCTGTCGCTGCCCTTCGGCATCGCTGCGGGGCAGGATCTGATCCGGCTGGTGGCCTACACGCACGACCAAGTCATGCACCCCAGGACCACCTTCCTGCTGGCGGACGAGGACGCTGCCGTGCCGTTTGCCCTGAGGGATGAGAACTGGAAGGGGGTGGTGTTCACCACGCGGGCGCTGCGGGAGCCGCGGACGTACCGCATGGGCGTGCGGGCCCTGTCCTACAGCGCCGACGGCAGCGTCGAGTACCGCACCACCTTCATCATCTACATCGCCGTGTCCGCCTTCCCCTACTGAGCGCCGGGCCTGCAGCGAGCCCGCAGCTCAGCCTCGTTGCCCAGGGCCAGGAGGTGCTACTGCTTCAGCCTGACCCTGGAGGCTGCCTCTCCACTTCCATTGTTCCAATTCGAGAGGAAGATCCATGGCTTTGAGGACCTGTTACCACTTGCTTTATTTATTACACTGGAATAGTCACTTTCCACAGTATGTTCTGCAAACCAGCAGAGAAATCCATGTAGTCAAAGCAGTAAGCAAGGAGCAGCCTCCACTGAAAGTAACTGAAGAAAATCCATAATTTCAAGTGGTCTACATATTTTAAAGGTTGCTAAGTGTTTTAAATTTGATATCTATTAGATTTTTTCCTTATCAATTACCCAATAGAATTAGGGCTGTGCTGTACTATGTTGTGTGCTCAAACCCACCGAATGCCGCTGTGCCCAAGGGTTGCAAATGCTGAAACAAATGACATTAAAGTTTGTTTGTAGCTAATGAATCCACAGGAGAATTTGGAACTGGTACCTTTGGTTTCCATGCAAGTGTAGAGATGTTGCTATTTTTTGGAAGAAAAAACCGAAATGGCTAATTCTTCTTTATAGAGCAGGTATTTTATAACTTGTTTTTACTCTGCCATTCTGGTATAGCCATTTATTTAATCCAAACCCATATCCACTGCCATACTCCCAGCTCAGTAAATGGTCTGGGGTTTTACGCACATGGAACACTTTTCTCCAAAGGTGATGTAAGTTTGGTTCAATAATGTCAATACACTGTACACAAGTAATTTTGCCAAGATGTATTCTATTTTTATGGACATGTATATATGTGGTTTTTCCTATGTGTATTTTCTATGCAGTATCTCAAGAGTGTTTTTCAGTTAAGTTTGCATAAAAGGACAATGTCAGTACAATGAAAATAATCAAAATAAAGGTTCCCATCACCTTTGAGACTGCTGAGAGTTTTATCTTTTAAAAAATTCTTTTCAGTTTCTAAAGCTTTTGCCCTATGTGCTGGGGTAATGCAGAAGGTAGCTTGCCCAGCAAACCAGGGAGTAGCTCCAGCTCTTTTCCCTCTTCCTGTCACTCTGGGGTTATATCAGTTAATCTCTTACTAAGAGATTATCACCAGGTTTAAAGTGGATCTTTAGCCACAGGGACAAATTATCTTCCAGTAGAATTTTGTCTCTATTCTTGTATATTATTAACTAACTTTAGACATCCCCACTTTTTGTCCCCTTGTTTTTTCCCCTCTTTACAGTGCACTAAGTCCTGCAAAACAAGGATGACTTAAAATTGCTTTGTACTTTATACAAATTTATCTGAGTTACAGAATTCAAACTGAACAGGCTTGCTTCTTGGAAACCTGATTTGAAAAATAAAAGCAGCTCAAGGAAGACAAATCCCATGAAAAGACACGAGGGAGGGAGAAATGAGAGTAAGTTACAATAGGTACAGTTAATTACCTCGATGTCTTTTAAGGATGAGAATCAGACTGCAAGTGATGTCCTTAAGGGAGTCCAATTCCACTCTGACATATTTTTGCGAGAAGGGAAAAAGCCCCAACAGAGTTGACAACCTTTCTGACCAATCTGACCCTAAAAGAAGTAAGTCACTTACCAGATGGAAGCCACTTAATTATAGCCATGCCTCCAAGTTTGCCTTCTCATCCAGTCTTTCCAGGAGCCAGCTCAAGGAGGAGCTGCTTGTCCATGTGGAAGGTGTTCCTTACCCTGAGATGATGCCAGGTTGAGGGATCAGTGAGATGTGGGTCACTGTGAGCGTGGTGGTTTTCACTCAGGGACTCAGAAGGGAAGTGCTGAGTGAAGGAGAACCTGTGCAATGGCTGCCTCTTCTCTGGACATCTTGGAGCTGTGTTACAAATTTCATTCCTGCGCTATTAAAGAGGTTGCAAGTCTGTTAAATTAGATCCAGAGCAACTGTACCTGCTGCTGCTCTACCTCCATAGGCCTGTTGCTGACAGGAAAAGCTGCTGCTTATCATTAGGTTTCCTGGTCTAACTTGAGAAGAAAGGGGGCAGGTTAGGACATGTTTATGTGCCCACATGAACTTGGGTGTTTGCTAAAGGTTAAAAATCCTGCTTTCATAAATCCGAATTTTAAATACAACAAATATTCTACCATGTCTATTACCACTTTGGATAAGGCTGCACAAACCTTAGATGCAATTTTCATTGTCTCAGGACTGTACAGTCACTTTGTGCAAGATCCTCTATTAGTCTGCAGTGATATCTGCACAGTTAAAGGTTCACTACCATCCAATAAAAGGCTGATATGGTCACCACATAATTTGTCACAAAACTATTTGCAAATGCCCTCCTATCACAAACAACTTACTCTCTAATAACAGCATCCTAAGAGCAATCCCACCAGAAAAATAATACTTAGAAAATAAAGGGAGGGTTTAGGGAGAACAAATAATGAACAGATAATTAATGCTCCACTGCTACCTCAGGTCTGTGCTTACCTTCCTTCTGCACAAGCCTACTGTTCCCCTTGCTTATTGGATTCTCTGGAGCAGTGTTTTCTCCTGGCCCGTTTGTGGCTGAAACACTGTCCTGTGCCACAGGCTCCTGGCCCTCACCTCTGTGCAAACATAGCAACATTTCATTAATTACACTACTAGGATCAAACAAATCCTTTTTGCCATCTTCCACAGGGTGTATCTCCCATAGTGAGGAATCTGTAGACGGGGGGGGGGGGGTTCAGGGTGATACCTGGTGCCATCCCAGCAGCTGGGCACAAGTCTCCTGAGACTCAGCTCCCGGTGGGCACACCATGGATCCCAGCCACCTGCTTGCTGCAGCTGTGCCCAGAGCACTCAGCCCATGCCTGTATTCCAGGAAAACATCTGCTAAACGCCAGCCTTTGCCAGAACACAACCAGACTCACTCTTCCTCCCAAAACCAGTAATTTCTTGGTAAAGCCTAAAGGAAACTACATGTTAAATACAGCCCTTTGCAGAAATCCATGTGATTCCTTCCAAATCTAAGGTCTAGGAGAGGAGTAAGGCAGGAAAAGGAGTTCAGGGATGAAACCAGGGCCGACTGGAGCCAGAAAGGATGGAAAATTCACAACCAGCATCTGTTAAAGATGGCTGATGCCCTAATGCCAACCCCACCACAGCATCAAGTATCTCACACCCACCATAAAAGGCAGGTATTCAGGAACCAGAGGCAGGTAAGGAATGCCCACCATACCTTCTGTAAGGATCCAGCTTGCCAGCCCCTGGAGAGAGAAATGCACTGGGGCTTTGTTTTCCTTCGCACACTGGCTGAAGTGAAAAGCTACTGCATGGGTACAGTAATGAGCCTGTGCTGGACGCACAGCACTGTTGGGTAAAGGAAAAACATGTCATCAGGTGAGATGGATGCTCAGCAAATACCAAGCAGCTGTGCCTGACTGGGAAATGTCCACTTCCAAGTCAGAGGCAGACAGTGGGTGCGAAACCAAGGCGGATGCTGAGTAACGCAGCCGTCACTCCCACATCGGCGGGGCGCTTACAGGCAGGACGCTGCTCCCGGCTCCAAGGGGGAGTTCTGGTGCCCTTTGCCTTCAGAGGCATTTCTGGTTCTGGCAGCTCAAACCCAAGGCTGCTGCCAATGAAAACTTGGCACAGTGCAACAGTTGAAATCCATGGATTATTTTACAAGGCTGGAATCCCAGCGCCTGCCCCGCTGTCGCACACGAGTGGGAGCAGCACACACAGCACTGGCTGTGGGATCCCCCAGCCAGGGTGCAGAGGAGAGCTGGCACATTTCCAGTTACCTCTGTCAGGATATGGGATGCACAAATGCATGGAGAGCAGTGCTGTGCTCTGTTTCTGAGGAGAATCCTGCAGGCAGATAAGGGTCCTCTGGCCTTGTGGGCTTCTGGCCTCTGATCCAGTGGAGAGCTTTGATTCAGCCCAAGACCAAATTGAACTCATTGCCATCACTCAGTACCACAATGAAGTCTGGAAACCTAAAGCACCTTCTTCACCAACTTCCATTAATGCTGGAGAGTCTGAATGGCTTAAGTGCTGCTCTCTTTCCTGAGGGGAAATCAGAGATATTTTCAGCTCTGGCACATGCAGAAGTTCCCCATTCATGCAGAGCTGCTACTCTACAGGGACTACAAGAACTCTTAGTGAATTACTTCATTTGCCCCTTGTAAGCCTGGGCAAACTGAGAGGCACAGGCCCCTGGGTGTGAGCTGGGACAGTGAGGAAAGTGCCAGAAAGTGCCAGCTGATGGCCAGAGCTAAATGGGTCCTCAGACATCACACCTTCAGCAGTACTGGTCTAATTGTCTCAACATACAAGCAGTGCATCCAGCCAGGCCCTCTGAATAAGGTTAAACAGGATCCCTAGCTGGCTGCAGATTTTTATAAACATATTTGCATGTCTGAACACACTTAACTCCAATCACCTCTCAGATCATTGGGTTCAATGTTTAAATCTTCAATGCACAACTGGTGCCACATTAATTCTGCTTTCATGAGTTTAGTATTAGAAAGGGAAGGAGACTTACAGATAAAGGCATATGGATAAAAAAGATGCACTTCAGCACTAAAATAGATTCAAATTATAATTTATGAATAACTAAATAATGGGGGCATCACAAACATCACCAAGCCAAGGGGCTGTTCAAAATACACAGCAAAGTTAAGAAGTGCTCTGAAGCACTTGCTATGCAAAGAGAAAAGGATCTGTTATTTTTCACTGCATGTAAGCCCTGCACATCTCCTGTGGTTCTAGATAGCTTCAGTAGACTTGCAGTGCAGTGAGATGCCGCTGACTTCCTTATTAGTAACTTCTCATTGTCAAGGACTGAGACAAGCTCCCCTCCACACCTCTGAACAGCTTACTGCACATCAGTCACACAGATCAAGTCCTGCCCTCCTGCTCGATCACAGGAAGAGTCTCAAGGACTCCACTCACAGGGAACACCTGAGAAGCACCAAGAGATCTGCACTGCACAGCCTGGAATTCAAGCAAGACCAAACTCTTGCTATGCAAAACTGTAGCAGAAGCACTGACAAACACAAAGCTGTATGCAAAAGCTTCAAAAAAGGAATATATCTAATCTGGGGTCTCCAGCTTCAGAGGCAAAACACACCAGCATCCCTGAAGTAAAGAATACCATGAGTATTCCCCATTACCACTCTCTCTGACAAACACAGTGGCACACAAAAAACCCAGTTCCAAACAGCATCAAGGTTCCTTCACAGGATTTTAGCTGCATTGCCTCTGGAATCTGCCCATGTAGATGTAAAAAAATAAGGTTTGCAAACCTGGGAGAAGAATGAGTTCCCAATTACCACAGGAACAACTGGAGTGTGCCAGCTCTTCACATAAAGCAGACAAAGGAACAGGACTTCCCCATGCCCAGAGAGGAAAATGCAGAGTTCTCTGGTGCCACTGCATGACTGACTGGAATGGAAGAAGCAAAGATAACATGAGAAAACTACATGAAAGCACAGACTGAAGGGACTACAAGAGCCCCAGTGATAAGCAGGGGAGGACAAAGCTTCCTTGCATCAGAACCAAATGGTTTCTGCTGAGATGTCCTAGCAACTCCCATGCTTGAGAGCTTATGGGAGGGAGATGGGCTGCAAAAATCTGCAACAAAACCATCACTTCTTCAATTTCTCTCCTGCTTAAAAGAACTGGACTTTAAATATAAACCTTGTAAATAACTCTGATTACATCAAATTTATTCATCCTTCCTCATCTGTCTCATCCTTCCTCATCTGTCTGCAAGCAGAATTAGCTCACCAGTATTCACTATTTACCAATCCTTCAGGCCAGCCTGCTTTTCTCAGCTGCAGTGGCCTCGTTGAAAAGGAAATATTGGTGGTTTTCTTACTGGTTACTCTGCAATGCTCTGAGTGATGCAGAGACTGATAGAGAACCTCAAGTTGGGTGTAACCCTGCAAAACCTGTGCCAAAATATTACTGCTAACATTTCTCAGCTCATGTTTTGAAAATTTTTGGATGCATAAACAATGTTGTCCTTTAATAGATGAGGCTCTAAGACAGAAGCGGTTTGTGTTCACCAGCCCAAATGCACAGCAAGGTCATATCATGGTGTTTTTACCACCTGCAGTAGCTTTACTACAGACAAGCAAAGAGCCATCAGCAATTACCAAAAAGCCACTTCTAATGAAAGCCAGTCACAACCTTGCTAAAAACCTCCAACTGTCTTCAAATTGGGCACCTCAGCTAATCAAAAAATCTCTTAATCATAGAAAAGGTGTCAGCAGATACTACAAGTAATAGCAAAAGCTAGGTTTTACTTAGAGCTGATATAACCCAAATGGTCTTGATATGGATTTGAAAATTATAAACAGGACAGAAGGGCCCATTGCAAAATTAATTACCACAGTAAGTAAAAACACACTAGCAGAGTAGCTAATGGAAACACACTGAACCTAGCTGAGAATCAGCTTTTTGGAGAAGAAGAGCTGTTTTTTGGGCAGTCAGGTTCAGCAGTGAAGTTCAGCACTGCCAGATTAACCCCTGTTTGTTTACAAAGCCTTGCTGGTCATCTAAATAAATCACATTGCACTGGTTTGGCTCCCACCTTGTGTGCTAGACAGGAATTAATAGAAAATAACAATCACCAAATCTCCAGCCATGCTAAAGTCTGAGACATTTTCATGATTTAGAGCTGCATGAGTCAATTGCCCATTTCCACGGGGTTTTTCAGTATTTTGACAAAGTCCTTTGATCACCTAAAGCTGAACTGACAAAAACACAATGGATGGTTGTTCCACTTGGCAAACCCCAAACTCTCCCACTTTTCTGTCATCATTTGTATCTTTCAACAAATGCTTCTGATACTCATCCAGACAACATCTTCAAATTAGGTATTTGGTCCCAATTACACTGAAGTCAAAGTCAGAGCTTTATGTACCTAAGCATCAACTTCTCAGCCACCTCTCAATTGCAGCAATAACCTCTCCTCTGATTACAGCAAATCCTCACAATAAACACTCACAATAACTCTGAGCAGTGCTACAAAGACTTTGATCTTAGTCTACAAACACAAGCAGCTACTTCTTTCCCTTCAAGTTCAGCCTGTCTTTACTGCCAGGAATCAACCTTGCTACACTTCCAGATCTGTTTGCTCTTCCTCTCAAACTGGCCTTTTTTCACTTGGCAGGAGTTTGTTCCTTGCACAGAATGACTTCATTTTGCTCTTTCAACTCTTTCTCCAGAATTGGGGTGTCATTAGAGATAAATACAAGAAAGATAGTGAAACGCGTAACTACAGGAAATGAGTCCAACACCATTTTCTGTACAAGTTATCTAAAAAATTTGTTTTGGAAGCTATTAAACACCTTCCAGTATAACATCATGTTGGTAAACAGCACTTTCACAATTATTTCCCTGATGAGAGGGCAGGTTATTGAGCTGTTTTTTCCAGTTTTAAACTCTGTCCAGATAAACTTCATTCTGTTACAGACAAAGGTGTGTGTGCTTGGATTTTAGGACCTGTTCCACCATGTGCTCCTGGGGGAAGAACAGGGGGCTCCTCTGGCTCACAATCCTATGTATTATCTTACAAGAAATGCACTGGTACCACACCAAAACCTGTGATGGAGGAGTGTTCTTGAACATACAAACACTGCTACCAAAAAACCACAGTTTTAGCTGGCAGGATTGACTAGAGGAGCCCTTGTTGCTCTGCAGGAGGGGACAGTGACAAGTAGTGGTGCCAAAGGAAGGACACACTGGCTTTAGAAGTCTTGGACTGCAGGTGGCCCAATGAGACTTATCATGAATATAGGATGCTGCCACCAGCACTTGCAGGTCTCAAATGCTGGTCACAGAGATAAAAATTCCCTAGGTCAGAGATATCCATGAATACAAAGGACTTAGCAGCAGGAGTCAAAGACAGACCTGTGGTACATTTAAATCAGAAAGAGCATGAACAAACACCAGGTCATGTTTACTTTACACCATGGATATATGGATTTAGTTCAAGAGAGGGCTGTCATCAATTCCTGACAACATCCTGAGCAGCTACTTAGAGTACATGAGCACTCATCAATGCACCCTCAAACCTACAGCACCCTGGAACAACTTCAAAACAGAAACCAGAATTTAAGTCCATATTTGCTGAAACAGTGGACAGGTAGTTTTTGTAAATATAATTGGGATTTCATTCATTTATTTTGATTTTTCTTAAGATGTCAGAACACAGAGCATCAAAAAGTTCTGCTACTTAGCAAGCAATCCTGCAGTTACAGGTTTGAGCTTAGTTCTGAATTTCTGAGATTAAATTCTATTTTTTCCTGTATTATCTCCAGCATAAAAGGAATATGCACTTGTAGTGTTTTTAAGACTGTTGGCAGAAATAAGTTTATATCAATTAGCTTAATCTAACTAATTAATTAATAAAATGAGAGTTAATGTACTCACACAGCTGGAAAAAAGGTCCCTATACATATCTGAACAAAGCACTGCCTACATGCCATGCATTCTTACTTTTTATTAGTTACTATACAATTTCACCTGGAGTGTTATATTCTGTGTCCCCATGTTCCAAGCCAGCTGTTGATCCCCTTTGAGAGACACTGACATGAAAACTAACCATTGCTATTGCCTGAATGGTCACAGGTTAGATAGCCCTCTTCTTCTGATAGATGATCTCAGAAGACTGAGATTTTGGAATAAATCTGTTGCATTTTAAAAACAACAAGAAAAAAAAAATATTTTGAGATTTATAATTTCTGTTTCTGTAGCAGAACTGACACGTCAGTTATTCAGTCAGTTTCCTACTCCGGGTTTCCATAGATAGATTTTGTAAGTAAAGATAATCTTTGTTTGCATCTACCTATTATGCAGTCATTCTTTATTTTTAAACTGTTCTGGTCCTGCATTAAATACATTTACTTTAATAAGATGAGCAACAGTACTTGTAAATGAGAACATCTGTAAATGCCTGCAATCTGCCAGACAGTCTTGTGCAAGAGTAATCACTCCAAATAAATGTTACTTGTAATGCTCTTTAATATTATGCCAGATAAAGGGATTTTAAAAATGTAAAAAGCCTAAAAGGATAGGAGTAACATCATATCCCTGAAATCATCACCAAGTATCCATGTTTTCTGAAGTTCACATATGAATCACAAGCCAACTACTGTCCTGGCAGGACAGTAAAGGTCCCAGAAGGGGAATATGCATGATGTTCATAGGAGAAAGAAAAGGAAATAGAAAAATGGAGCAAAACCTACAGATTATCGTGTTTTATGGACAACATAATTGTTCAAGGGAGTGTTCATATATTAACTGAAACAATTAAGGGTGATGCTTTTGAATTAAACTGCTTTCATTAACAAATGCAAAGTTGGGATGGACTGCAGAAGAATATCATCATGATGTTATTTATCATTAGGCCAATACCAGTATTTCCTTTCATTAGGACATAAGTTATAAAGTTGTAAGGAGGAACTAATGGCAAATATCTACACTTTCTCATTATTCACTATTTAATGATGGGATTTTGCTACAAACTAGGCAAGCTGCTTTTAAATTATCTTGGATTAACCTAAAGTAATGTTTCAGAGAGATCACTTTGTCATTGAGATATAAGTTTAAATTTTAGCTTTTGGTTTCAAAACGGGGTTAAAAGGCAAACTAGTACTGTGATCAAAATTCTGTAACAGCAACTAGAATTATCTATTTAAACATGGCTTCTGAAAGTGAAAACGCCCAAAACAAACCACTGGTTGGAAAACTGTTGAGCAGCAGGAATTAATATTTTTCAAAATTTCATATACAGAAAGCTGAAGATGCTACACATATCATCTTTTACAGCTACTGGAGTGATTTTTCTGACTTAAGTCTCATGAAAATTTGCTTAAATTTCACAGTTAGTAAGAGAAACCCATAATTGAATGACAAAGCTCACAGACATGGAAGGACAAATTTCAGAAGGGTGACTGAGACATTCTCCCCTCTCACCCCAAGCCACAGAGAACGCAGAAATTACCCTAGCAGAGGAGAGACTGAAGTAAAATTTTGGGGCTATTGGCAGTTGCTCTGCAGCACCAGGAAGCTGGGGAATGAATGCTGTTGCCTCTCCAATAATGATGAAATGGCAAGGTTTTACTGGCTGCCCAAAGAAGACTCTGACAGACGGCTGTGATAGACGACTTAGTAAATGGAAAACCATCAGATCCGTTTACATTGAAGTAATGTCTCCAAAATAACTGTCCCTGCTCTACTGTCTTACAGCAAGAGCCTCCCAAAATCACCTCAGGTTCCTGCTACAGCCTCAGCTTCACTGCACTCTTACAGCAACGCAGCCAGGGAGGGACACTGGGAAGAAACTCCTGCCACCAAGACCCTTCTCCCACCTCATTCAAAAATGCATCCAACTCCATCTTAAAATTCATTTGGTCAGCAGGCTGTTGCCAAGTCTCAGTGATATAATGCTTAAGAACATTGTTTTAATTTCCTGCAATCTTACTTAAAAGTGCTTAAAATTATTGGACTTTGGCTGCTGTTGCAAAAAGCTTTATTAAACTAAATGTTCAAATAATCTTCTCTTGGTCCCCCAGATCCTTATTGTCTGAAGTATTTATGCACAGAAATCAAAGCTCTTTGCTAGAATTAACAAACTAAACTCCTCTGTGCTTTTCTCTTGCATCTTTCCATGACTTTATTTATTATTGCAGCTTCTTCTCATTTGTATTACTTTCAGCACCTTGTGCTCAGACAGCCAAAGCTGCTCACAGTATCCCATATCAATCTAAAAATATTAACCAAGCCCCATGGTCTCGTTTCACTGAATCCAGGCCCCTGAATTTCTGAACTGTGCTGGTCTAAATGTCACCAGAAGAGTTTGAACAGCGTGTCACAATAATGGGGCAGTTTTATCTGGCCACACAGTGAAGTTCACTGAGTAACCCGAGCCCTGAGGAGCAGAGCAGCAGGGCGTTGCCATGAGGTAAGGCAGAGTCATCAGCCCCAGCCAGAGCCCTGGAACAGAATGTTATGAATATAACATCAACCCGAAAATGGTGCCAAACTTCTGCAATCCTTGCAAATTCCACAGCCATCTCCCCCATCCCTCAGGATTCCCAAAGACAAAAACACTTAAGGCTATCTGCTGTCAGGGAGAGCTATTCCCGGCCCCTCCGTGAGTGAGTTTTCCAGGCAGAGCTGGCTGCCCAGGGCCTGGTAGCTGCTCACTGACGCCAAATCCTCCTCCTGCTCTCATGTCCTGTGTCTGCAGCCCAGCCCATTCCCATCAACACCCCGCTGGCCAAACAAACCAGCGCATCATCTCCACCAACACTGAGGGACTCATTGAGTGCCCAGAGCCTCTCAGCCTCTGCTTACACCTTCCAGCATCTCCTTGATCTTCACTGGCCAGGCTCAACTTGCCTCCTGCTAAGTTCTCATTAAAGCCATATTTAAAATTCACACAAACTGGCCCCATTTCCCACTGGATCTCATAATGCAGCTGGTTACAACACAAGGCCACCCTTGGCACAGTGCACCCTCCAGCCACCTATATTTCAGTAAACTTGAGGTGAAACAAAAAGGCTCATCGCATATGGACACCCCCTACAAACCAGAATAGTCCAATAATAGTGCCAATCTCTCCTTCATGTTTTCCACATCAGGAATACTGCAAAGAAACACCACAACCTTCTCAGCAAAGACTCAAGACAATATTCGCGATTTGTACGTATTCTGAAACCATCGTTAAACTATAATTGGGAATTTAAGAGCATCCTAAGGTTTAAACTTTATTCTACACAGATGGGAAAAAGAGTTTAGATGTTTTCTGGCTTTTCACTTAGAGGTAATAGTCTGGAATACATTCAAAAAACATCCATTATTTTATGTATATATTTTACTGACATAAATAACTAATTTATGAATTTTTCCTAGTTAAATTATTATTTTTAGGATTATTTAAGTAACTACTTGTTGCAAGGTCCTAAAGGAAATATTTATCATCAGATTTATTAAGTACTGCAAATAACCGAGTTTTCCTGTTTGGTCTTCACTCTGGGCAAAACAGGCACAATTAATATTCAAGCTTCATCAGAGCTTGATATAAACTTGTAAAAAGATCCTATATTATCAATGCTCTATTTCAGAAATAAACCCCTTTAACCTAGCCTATACTCACAGCTCTAGTATTTGTATATAAAAATCATTGTAATGAATTAAAAGAAAGCCTCAAATACTTATGTCTGATATCTGGAACACTTAGCTTATAAAACTATTTTCACTCAAGCCAAGTTACAAATTTATCTTTCTCTAGGCCTAATGGAGCTAAAAAATATTCATAGAAACAGATGAGACTCTGTAGCACGTTAACCCAACGAAAAAGGTCAAACATGCCTAAAACACAAGGAGAAGCACCTTATCTCTATTTATAATTTAGATCTTTCTAGTTTAAACTCATACTTTCACACAAGAACAGGCTTATTAAGATACAGTGTCTTCACAGAACTCTTTATCTGCAAATAAAAGTTGCATCTTTTTGGGCATTCTGAAATTAATTTCCTAGAATTTGACAGATAGCCTGCAATCCCACGGCTTTAGTTTCTCCATCCTTAAACCCTTTCTAGCAATTCTTCCTCTAGTAGTTGTCCACTTTATGGATTCTAAGGATCATTTTGAAAAATATGGTGTTCGTATCACAGTTACATCAAATTACTTTAATCTGAGAATTACCCTAAACACTTAGAAGGACTTGCTGTTCTCCTGAACAGCAGGAGAACTGGTGAGTTTGAAGCATATCCTTGGTTGAAATGTATGCTATATTCTTGAAGAATCAAGGAAAAGATATTAATTAAAACATCAAGAGATCTGCATTCCCGAGCTTGGCATGAAAGGCTGAGCAAGATGCTTCCCTTTCCAGCCCCTTTTCCTTTCAGTGTACTCAGGACAACCAAGAACCCATGATCAGGTACCAGGAAAGAGCCATGGTAGGATCTTTCTTTGGGCTGTTCTCCCCACATTCATCTGAGAGCTCATTTTCACTGCTATTTGACATCACGGTGTAGTCATTAAGCTCCTGTGGGATTGGCTTTGGCATGCTGTTACACTGAGCTTTCCCATAAATTGTGTCTCTCCATCCTACTCATTTCTCAGTCCTGCATTGAACAGCAGCAAGAATTGGGCTGAATCATTTACTAAAGCACGGGCAGAGCAGGGGCTCTAATGTTCATTGTCACTATTTTGCCACATGTACCTCCACCCCACACTCAAGGTTGTCACTCCTCGGCAGAAAAGGAAGCAATTAGCAATGTCATTTTGTTACTGACAGGATTTCTGGAAGGCCATAATTTTAAGCAGCAATTATTGTATATTATCATAGTTATGCAAATTCTTTTCTTTCCAGTCTGATTGAGCCTTTATGATATTTGTTTCTCAGGTACAGCACCCATAAACAGAGGATAAATTATGTTCTCTTGTAAGAATATTCTATGTCAACCCATATTCTTTACCAGCATCCCTAGGATTTTCTCTTATTTTCTGAAAACTAACTTTGAGCAAAGGATGTTGCCAATACACTGAGCTCAATCTTTCAGGAAAAGAATTGTCTTAAGGGTGGTGCATTATTTGTAATTTTCATCTTCAAACCAACTGCTTTGGTCACAAAAACACATGACTCATTCTGAAGTGAATAAAAGAAGGCTGCCTGTAAAAAGTCCCATCCTCCAGAAACATCTTTGATGATGTACTGAAATAAGACTGTTAGGTGCTGAGGGAAAGGACCTTTTCTTGTTTGATCTGCAAAGCACCTTTCTTTTCCTCTGGAAGAAGAGAAGCTTTCAAGGATGACCTGCTACTTCCCTTGAATACCTTCTCCTAGCATGTGCTTTACAAATGCACCTCCCTCCTCACGTCAGAATCTGACATCCTGTTCTACTCTTTTAGGATAAGAGAAAAAAAAAGATAAAAGATGTTCCTTCCTACTGTCTATACTAGAAAGGGAATCTTCTCCGTCCAGCCAAGGGAAATAGTCTTTCTTCAAACTAGGCTTTTATTGCAGGCAGATATTATCTATAAACCTGTCAGCCCATCAGAGAGTGATGCAAACTGCTCAGTTCCCTACTGCAGAGGTTTTATTTTCCTTTCAGTCCTCATTACAGCTCAAAGTCACCCATGTTTGGTGACACCACTCATTGTCAGGTGTCAGTTACGGAAAATACAGAAAACTGTTGCCAGACTTTGGTGTTCCTTTTCCCTAGACAGTGATGCCAATCAAGGTACAAAAGCCTGTCAGATGCACCTGCACTCCTATGCTGTGCCTTGGGGAAGGGAAAGGTGTCTTTTCCTGTTGTTGACGGGTATTAAACATGTCCCAGAACACAGAAGTTGATAGCCCACATTCTTCTAGACATGCATCACATTAATATTTTCTATCTGGGGTGAGTGAGCTGGGATGGAGAGATGCTTCTGTTTTCTCTTTCTGGGAACATTACAAGGATTTGCTCCCTGGCTATTATTAAGGCTACAGTTTGTGATGGGTTTAGTCTAAGCCCTGGTAGGATAAGGAATACCAACAACAGCAATCAATAAAATGGGTTTCTGACACTGGAATTTCCTAAATGGTAAATCAGACTATAACATACCCATCTATGCAGTAAAAAAAATTACTACATATTTAAATATCACATATTTGTAGCCAAAGGTTGACATCAAGACAAATTATAGCTCTGTAAAGTACACCAGAAAAGCAGTTCTGGAACTTCAGACTCTAAACACAAAGGCAATCCCCAACTAAAATATAGACATGTCAACAGCCAAAAACCTATACCACAGAGGGCTCAAAATTTCATAATCCTAATTTGAAATCCTCCAACCCTGATCTTAAGTACCAGATTAGGTTTCTTCTAACTCTAATCCTATCTCTGCAAAGCCCAGAAAACGTGTACATTGATATGCTGAATTGTTAAATCCAATCTTCCTTATAGACAGAGATTAGTCCCTCTATAAAAGTCAAATACATGGCTGTGGGTCATGTCTTCTGACATTTCTTTGGGCTGTAGAAGCCTAAATATTGACTCCAGCCCACCTCTGTAGGCTAACTTCTACAATTAGGGCAATCCCTACAGTAACATGCAAAGCAAGTGAAACACACAGATCTCTGAAAATTTAGACCAAAATTGAAATATATAAATTGAACTTTAATGAAGTACACTGAAATGCTATTACTAAGCATATACTGAATGTTAGCCATAAATTTTAATATAATGAAAACCCCAAATTGAGTTTTACTGTGGAGATCAATTCCTATGATAATGCAGAAGGCTGACCTTTGTCAGCTCTCAGCCCTCCTTTTAACCTCCTAGTGCCAGAGCTCCAACACCAGAAGCCCTGGCTGGGAGCCCAAATAAATGCTTAGTAATATCAGTATATTGATTAATCCCTACAGTAAATGAGAGCAGCAGGGCCATGCCAGGCACCTCCCTAAAACTGAACACCACAAAGATGAGTCACTGACTTATAATCTAACTTTAATTCAAACCATAAAATTAATTTGAAGTCTAGAAGGGGGATGAATCATTTAAACAGAAAAGCTGTCAGCCCTCTTGACTCCTTGGGCTTTTAAAATCCACAGAGGCTCATCTTTCCAAAGCTGGCCCTTGACCCCAGCCTCCAGCACAGTCACCCCTCAGGAAGGATATGGGACTAGCTCTTATCTCCAGCCCCACAGCTGTGAGTGCTGGCAGTCCATGCTGTGAAGGAGAGCTGTTTAGGACAGGGAAGGAAGCTCCTACCACCCATGCTGGTGCCCTTGAGGTAATTACAGGTGCTTTCAGTTTTAGATTTCTAAAACCTAATACTCAGCTCTAACCCCAGACTTAATTATAGGCAAACAGAAGCCAATGCCTAGAAATTTCCTGATACATCAGAAAGATATCTGGATATCTACAGCTTGGGGGTTTTTTGAATTTTATTTTCCCTCATCAGTTATGGTCGAGAATTTTGCCTTTGCTGCAGATATTTCCTGCTTAAGATCAACACTGCACAACCTCTGATATAATATAGCCTTACTGAATAATGTACATATTTGCCATAATTTCATTTCTAGACAAAAAATTCCTGTCATAGTCGAAGGACAAACTCAGAGCTGCTGAGCCTCAGTGCCCTGCTTGGAGCTGCTGCAATCATGCTGTGCTTGTGCAACTCTTGCAGGAGGTCTGAGAACAAAACTGATTTTTTTAGAGGCAGAGTTCATGTTGAAAGCATATAAAAAAGAATACAACAATTTCAAAGGTCATTGAAACTGAAGGGGAAATTAACATTTTCTCGTGTTTTAAATACCTTTACCTCTGCCAAAAAAAAAAGGGGATTTATCATGCTGGGACAATTCACTCTGCCAAACACCCAGGCAACCCTTGTTCACTGTAGGTGTCTTTTAAACAACAGAACCTGAATAGACAGAAGTACTGAACATGTCACAGGAATAATTCAGATTCCTGTAAAACAATGTTTACAGTAAGAAAGAAAGCAAGTTCCACAAGCCTCTGGCAGCTTTAACCAAAGCTTTCGCCACTACCATTAATGTACAGTATTCAATAGTGCCAGGAGCTTGCTATATGACCTTTAAGAGATTCCTGTTGAAAGTACATCAGAAGTTACTATTCAGTTCTCACTCTGAAGTCAAGGAACAGCAGAAAAATTCAGAAAAAGAAACTCTTTTCAGAGCTGTATACATTAAAATCTGCTCGTCACTCTTCTGTACAATTATGCCGATCTGGGAAGATTTCCCCCCTTGCATATACACATTCAAACAGATTCTTTTTTCATGAGTTAATAAGAAGTGAAGCCTTGAAAATGTATTAAAAGAATTATTTATGGTAGCCTGTGCACGATGTCTAAGAAAGATGATTCTTCATGTTACAAGAAAATTACTTCATACCAAGTCTGAGAAACCCTGTCTGACACCTTTTCACTGCACTTTTGCCAAATTGAGGGTGTTATTTGTCAGCCATATGAAAAATGGTGACTGTTTCTGGGAGTCTCTACCATCTGTCCTGAAGGGGTAATGACATAACTAAACTGAAAGAATTTCTGCATCTTTAATTCCCAAGATTTCCAGGAGCCAGTGCTAATTCAGCTCCTACTGTTGAACTGAGAATTCTGGTTTAACTGCTAAATATAATTTCCTACATTACAGACAAACATATATAACTTCTTGCTCTCCTAGATTTACCTTTCTCATGTTCATTTTCTTAATTCTTCTTATCCTGGTCCATTCTTCACGTTGAAGTGTTGCTTGACCTTTTTTCTTCCTAGAGTTAAATCTCTTGTTTTCTTGCACCTATGATTCAGTAGAACTAGTCCATACACTATATGAATAAAAAAAAAAAAAAACAATATGAAATATATTTCATTTTGTGAGACATTTTTTATGAAACAGAGCTCACTTTTATCAGCTATCTGTATTTAAATCTATAACCATTTCATTATGCCCAGGTTCAGAGAGAAATAATTCCTGCAGGGGAAAAGAAAGAGAAGTTAAACATTACTTACAGAATGAGGTCCTGTTCTTCCAGACATTCCCCAAAGGATTTTACCCAGTAATTTTCTGCCACTAAGTCTGCCCCGTTGTATGATTCACAGCACATATTCCACATAAAATGAGAACCCAGTCTAGCTCAGATAAATCCATGCTCTAGCTTTGGGATAAAAACCTTTAAAATTATTTTAGAGAAACTTGTGAGGACCCACTGAGAAATATCATGGCATCTATAAAGTGATGTTCTTATGCCAAAGCTCCACAGAAGTCCATTCTATCCATGGATGTAACCAGCCAGCAAATCTGCTTCCCCTCCTCCTGCTCTTCAAGATATTCCATAATATCTGCAGCTACACTGAGTTTAAAGGCTTTTCTGGAATTAAAAAATTTCTCCTACTGACATTGGTATTACTATAAAAATAACACAGACCTGCAGATACTACCAGTCTTCCACCTATTATTATGGGCTTGCCTGAGATTTCTGTAGAACAAATATAATATCTAAGTCATAGTTTCCTCTCCACTTCTTACTTTTAAAAGTTTTTCTCACCTTTTTCAGAATTGGAAATACAATAAATCTGTACTTACATCAGCTGGATGATGTATGTGAGCATTTTGAGCCCTGGTACAGCAGAATTCATTGCAGTATTACTGCTACTCGTAAACCACAGAAAACCTACGGTGTTAATATTTATTTTCTTAAAAGCCAGAGGAGTTCTTTCAAATGAAGTCTTTTTTTTTTTTGCCCACAATCAAAGAAATGTCAGTGAAAGGTAGCCAGTTGTGCACTGAAGAAAGTGACAGACTGTAGAAGGCAAGACAAGGAAGCACCTTTGATCAATAATCAGTTGTCCCATAATTGTAATCCCATGTGCTTCCCACATGAAGACTTCTACCTCCTCTACACCATCCCCTTCTTTGCCCCCTCTGAAAGCCTGTCAGTCCTTCCTGCAAGATCAAAACTTTTCTGTGATTTTTGATAACTTTTCTTAGTAACTTTAGTGAGACCTCCATCATTCTCATTTAACTTGCAATTACATTTCTCTATGATTCCTTTTATGTGAAATAAGTGTTCACTAATCAGTTAGTATTTAACAGGCCAACTCTACTCCAAGTACCTTTTCCCTTTCCTCTTGCTCAGCTCAGTTTCTGTATCACTTCTGCTGGGATTGCTCAGCAGCTCTTCCTGAACCTTCGCAGAGCCTCAGAGCACCCAAGGTAACTCAGTGTCCATCCGAAAGTCACAGGATATTTTGAGGATCCTGATGGGTTTGCAAAGGGCATCAGTGATTGAACTGAAAAAACAGAATGGCTCCTGTCAGCCCAGGCTCAGATTATCCCAACAACTGTTCTCTTGAGATTTCACTGACTTACATTTTCCATGTGATCCCAGTGGATATGATCACATCCCCAAACCACTATCATAAATGTGACTGACTGATGAGCTTGTGGAAAAGCCAAGGCCTGAAAAGGCACCGCCAGGTCACGGGCATCAGCGTAAGGAATCTGTTCACCCAGAAATAAAAAATAACAGCAATTGTGCTGCAATTGGCACCACTGCAGTACACAGGCAAAATAGGGTTTGGAAGGAAAGGCTTTTTTTTTTTTTTTACCTCTTATTTTTTTCTAAAATGCAATCTACTAGGGAAGTTGGAAGTACAGATAAGATTTTGGATATGCATGCCAAGGGTTTGATGAAGGGTTTACGTTTGCCTGAAAGCCTTGCCAAATTAAATGACTGGCCAGTTGATATTAAGTGAAGCAATAAAAATCAGATAAAAAATAAGGTTCTCTCTTTTTGATTGGAGTGACTAACCATAATATTAGGTCCCATGTGCTGCTTTAAGACAAAATAAAATGCTGGTGAAGCCATGTATCCTTATTTACTCATCAGGAATGTAATGAGTCTTGTTTCCCTAAAGGCCGCTGAAATCAAAAGAAGGAAATTTAACATTTTGTGCTTTCCCTCTGTTATATCTGTGTTTGGGATGGAGCTCCCCACTCCTCTCTGGGCCTGTCTCCCTGGCACTCCAACCTAGGCACAGAAGCAGGAGCACACCCTGCCCAGCACGTGTGCCCTGAATGCACTTCTTGACATCTATGAGAATCCATAACAGTAATTTAAAGTAGGATTTCAAAATCCATGCCTAAAAACAAAGGGAAGACCAGCAAAAGCTGGTCAGGATCAGCCCCCACCTGAGTGTTGCCTGACCACCCATCTCAATGCCACAGTGACACCACAATTTAAAGGTGTCTTAAGTGCTCTTCACAGCCTGTTGATCAACTTAGGAAATTCTTTTCACTCAAAATGTGCATGTCCATGTGACCTCTAACAACCCATAAGTTCAATTCAGAAGAGAAATGAAAAATACAATCCTACCAAAGGGAACATCAATAACACAACATAGCCAGTCACAACTATCTGTATTTCAAGTGTGCATGTACCTAACTGTATGACTCAGTTGAGCCCTGGTATGTTAACAAAAATTATAATAATTTTGATCTTCTGGTTTGTTTTTTTTTTTATTGAGTCATACACACACACACATATATATATTCACCTCAGGTACCCAGCCAGTATTAACTGGGACTCACAGCTGCACCAGCTGTGAATTGATGGAAAAGACAACAGATCTCCTCCATGTCATGGATCTCAAAGTAAGGATACACTCATTAATTCAGTCTTAAATGTTTTGTTTGATCAAATTATAAATTAATTAAGCTATATGTGTTTCAGTACTTTTCTTGGAAACTTCTCATCTTGTTGATCCTATTTGGCTACACTAACAAATACTTCTTACCTAGGCTTCAAATAATCATAGACAGGTACCATTCTACCCAAAGCCAGGGTTTCTTCATCAAGCTTACAGTCCACTAAAGATAGCCTGAAACTCTTATTATAAGACATGTAATATGTATTTCTTTTTGTATGACCTTGAATAAACTCCATAAAAACTCAGTTTTCCCTTTTCCACAAAGTTAAGTAATAGTTACCCCATTTAATTGAAATAAATAGTTACTCCATCTGCACACAATGCAGAAAGACTGAATGGAAATCTCTCTATTGTGATAAGAGAGAAATCAGAACTTCTAGCATAAAATTACTAAAGTTGTACAGTCAATGAACCAAGTGAGGGAAGCATTCAAACACATGTTTAAACCCACTCCTGTTCTGCATTATTTTCCTTAAGAGAATCATTCTCATTTGAAGTCCTTTCCTCAACTGGGATCAATGTGTACTATACCATATTTATTTTTGGGGTAAATAGAACTACTTTGGGACTCAAGTAATATCATAAAGGAGAAGTATTAAAGTTCCCTGGCTTTTAGGATAATTTCTGAATAAAAAAATCCCTCCTAAACACCAACAATCAGGACTGTAAAAGTTTCAGTTAAAACCTCCTCTGCCTCTGAGAGTTACAAATGACCATTTCCACTATCCTGAATCTGGAACCAGTGAACACAAAGACCATTAAAACAATTAAGGCCTCTTTCATTCATTTTTGATGTCTTGCATATCATATGTTCAATAACTTTGAGATTTGACTCAATTCTTTGATTTCTAGCCAATGCCTTGGCAGCACTTCCATTTGTTCAGGGGAAAGTACAAAATACTCAGAGCAAGTAGTGAATTACTTATGTCTGTATGAATTAGCTCTCACAACTTTTTGGAGAAGATACACCATCAGTAGCAGATAAAACTGCATAATTTCAGGCTACTGTCACCTAAGCTTCATTTGACAGGAAAGAAAATACACTCAGCATTTGCCTGTGATGATTTTTTATTGCTCTGCAATATTCTCTAATGCCTTCCAGCTGCATTGAGGACAATTTGTTCATTTCTCTCAGTAATCAAAATGTGTTTTGACTACTAAGTCCCTATTTAGTTTTTCTGTAATCGTTTTTCTTAATGGGAGTATTTTCCAGATGTTGTGTTAGTCTAGTCATCCGGGCCCTCTTCCAAGCCCTGTGGAAAGTTTGCTGTCATGAGCTGTCATTGGTGGTGTGTTTAACAAGCTGCCTAATTACCTGACCCCAGCACAGTTCCAAAGCAATATATAAGGGCTCTGGAACAGCCCTGGGAGCAGACACACTCTCTGCTAGGTAAGTGCTACACCTGTCTCTACCCAGAGCTCTTCTTCAGTAGGAGAACAAGGAACTGGGACAGAAAACCCAAAGTTTTCCTTTTGAAAGAAGATTTACTTTTAGCCTATGTTTCTATTTGACATATTTCAGTGTTAGGAAATTGCTTATTAAGTTATGTTGTTGAATAACTAATGTTCTGTCAGTATTTGGTTTTATTATAGATTTTCATTTATCAGTATTAAAACTTTAAACATTGTTGTGCTGAAGCGTACCCATGTTATAAGACAACTGTGACTGTAGTCTTCATGTAATAGAATTCTGCAAAAAATTTATTTCTATTATTTGTTAATAATGAATTTCTATAGTCTTACTACAGAATTTACTAATTGACTAATAACCAAGAGGGAATTCATAGAGTAATTCTAAATTAGCAATTTTTCCTTGAACAATTTTATTATTAATTTTATGTTTTTATCAAACTAGTCTTATATACAAAGATATGCACTGCATTTTTCAAATTATGAATTAAGTGAATTGCAGATAGTGATGTGAGATTATTTCTTTTTAGGAATTATGTCATACCTGAAAGTTATGATCACATGGAACGTACTTTGCTTATCCCTGGTGGTCCTTTCACTGTCCTTGATTCCAGAAGTGTCTTCTCAAGGTACTGTAACACACAAAGCTGAAGGGAGGTTGTCTAGGAGTGTGTGCCTGACACACATTTAGAATATTTCAAATGCACCTTCATAAAAATACTAAGTTCTAGAACTTTATTCAGATAGAAAATATGATTTGGTCTTATCATCACTGAATATTTTCATGAATAAATTTTAGTGTAGCATGGTCCTCTTTTTTGAGGAATAACATAAAAATATCAATGTCATGCAAAATGTGTATGAACCTATTACTTTTTCTGTAGACAGCCTACAGAGCCTCTTGCCCTCATAGTGACATATTTAGCCCTAGTGATTTGCAGTTTGATTTAGAACGAATCTAACACGACAATGTTCACAAAGGTTGGCTAGAAGTATTCCAATAAGCTCAGGGAAAGGAACATCTCTACCTTGCTAAGTGCTTTCTCATTAAATTCACCATTATTACCCCACAGAGGCAAATTTGGGGAATTATTTGTCTAATGATACTCCAAGATCTATAACTGATTCCTTGCTAAAGTAACGCTGTTATGGTGAAGCAGAACATGCCACCTGGCAAATCCTGCGCTGTTGCAGCTCTCTGGCAGCTCTCAGATTTTCAGGGGATAACACTGGGTATTGCTGGTAGAAAATGATTTATTACTACTTGATAGCAAAAGGCACAATGTCAGGTATCTGAGCAGCTCCTCAGGGCAAGCCCTATGCCAGATCTAACCTTACACTGACCCCTTGATAGCTGATACCTTCCCACCAGTTTCAGCAAAAATCAAGACTTTTGCCAACAGCAACCAGGACCATTCAGGCATTTTCCTTACAAGTAACTCTGTAACTTACAAGTCATAAACTTAAAAGAAATGAATGAATGAAGAGGTGCAACTATTGAACTACTACATATTAACCATATAACTATTGGACTTACTTTCTTTCCATAAGGGAAGAAAGGTTCAATATATTGGGCATATATCCATTAAGGAAGATGTCCATTTTGTCTTTTCAACTGCTGTATTAATAGCCCAGTAACTCAAGTCTATTAATGTCTCAGTTATCCCTTGGTTCCACTTTTCTATTTGTGGCAAAGTGGCAACAAGCATTACAAGTACTGGCTAAAAATCACAGTATATGCAATAGATATAATATTTGTTATCCCATGCTCTTCCTTCAGACACACACATGTGGAGTGTATGCTGTTAGAAATTGTCTTCGGTGTTGTGTTGTGTTACATGTTATTTCCTTGTTGTTCCTCAATGTTTCAGCTGATAATCTGTTTGGGCTTGCTGATTGTTCAGCTTCTTTGTTTGTATTTAGGGACGCTTCACTTGTGGTCCTGCATGTTTCATTTCCAGAAGAAGCTGTTAGCTGGTTGTGTTAGTAGAGATTTCACAGGGGAAGGGGAGTGTTGCAGGATGAATATCTGCTTTGGCAGCAGATGGTAGCAAGGCACTGCCGAGCTGGAATGCTCACAGGTTAAAGCAAGACACCTCCTGATGTCTTGTTTTGCCACCTGTTATCTGCAACATTTCCTGTTATCCAGCATTTCCCAGCAGTCTGGCAGTAAAGCCACTATGGGATGAGCTTTTCTGTTAGTCTGCTAGTACATAATCTCCTAATTAACAAATAGCAGTTACAAGGCTAGATCCCAACCATTCTTAACCTTAGAGCTGATACCAAATTCTTCCCTGACATCAGGGAAAAAATATAGTGTAGGGAGTAGGCAGATTTTGAAACTTCCAACAAAAATGGCTTCAGGGACCTGTCTTTATTATGACAGTGCTTTCCAGTTTGCAAGCTAGCCTGATTGGATGGGTTACTAGGAACAGCATTACCTACAGTAAAAATCAGACACCTAGGGGGTCTGTCAGGTATGGGTGTGCAGATGCACATCTATTATCATACAGAGGGTGAATCAAATTGGAGAATAAATCAGCAAAGCTGATATACTCTCTAAGGGGCTAGTGTGGAAGCCTGTGATCATACTACAGAAACAATCCTCAAGGATTCCTTAGTTTTCAGAAAAAAATGAGTAAGTTAGCTCAGTGGAAGACCTCTCTAACCTGGACACATGCTGCTGCTGGTCCTCAGGCTGGCTCAGAGCAAACCTCTGCTTTCCACACCTTCAGGAGGGGTCATGCCAGGCCCTCAGCTTCTGCAGTACTGAGTGAAGTATTCTGTAGGGAAAAAAGATAGAAACTTTAGTCGTTTTCCATTCAGCATTTCCTTAAGGAGTGTTGTGGTTGGGCAACGCTTACACCAGTGTTGTGTGATTTTAGATGTATCGAGCTGTACAGGGAGATGTGGGGCAGGGTATTCTAGAGAGCATGACTGCCAGTGTGATTTTAACTGTCACCACTACATGGAATGCTGCCCTGACTTCAGGAAAGTCTGCACAGTGGGTAAGTTCCCAAACACAGACAGTTCTTCTCCTCAAAATTCCCCTCCCAGCTCCCTACCACACCAGTGTCTCCTCTCTGAATGCTTAAATGTCTGTTGGTTTGCTGTGTCCTTGTTCCCTCTCATGCATGTATTGTTGTTACCCTCAAATATTCAGGATAGCCTCTTGCAATCCAAAGAAAATTGTGTATCCACAGGTTATTTCCAAGCAAAGAATTTTCCTTTTTACAAAAGCAGAACTAGGCAAGATGGGCAAAAACAATTTACTGTTTGTTCTCTACTCCTTAGTGCATTTGTACTGTATGTGTCTGTCTCTTATGCAAAGAAAAAAAAAGTGGTAAAAGCCAATTCAGGATTTTGCAGAAAGAAATTATTACATATTCCAATTCAAATTTAAGAAGTGTGGATGCTGTGGTGTCTAATCCAAAGCCAGGATGTCCTTCCATGGACAGAAATTGACTTTGGATCAGAACCATGTCCAGAGTCTGCTGGAAAAGGTGGTTATATGAGTATTATTTTATGCTTTATTTATAGGCAAAACTGTATAATGTAAATAAAATCAGGTTTTTCAAACTGCTTGACTGAGCATTAAAAGCATTTTCTTAGGAACCACCAGTGTAGAAATGTCAGTGACTTGGGTAACAGTAATTTGTTACACTACACCGTGGTTCCAGTAGGATTACAGGATTAACAAATACTTCTCAAAACCAGCAACACCACTGAGTGTTGTCCAAAATACAGACCTAGCGTTCCCTAAAATTCCAGTTCTGCTGCCCTGACACACACTGGACACTTTCAGTCTTCCCCATCCTCATTTTGCTTTGTGGGAGACATCAGCATTTCTCACAGTTGAAGATACAAAACGAGGCATTTTAATTCTGTAGGCTATTTATGCATTGTGGCTCAGATTCTAAAGGTATTCTGGCTTCTGCAAAACATTTAACCAAAAGTTTAAAGCTAGAGGAAGTCTTCCCTCTTCTACTTTAAATCAGTAAGTCCAGGCAAGCACAGTAGGTGCCATCCTGAAAGGATGCAGGCAGTCTGGCACTAACTGGCACTGTTATCCAGTTAGTGTGGAATCTACACTGACTAAAAGACAGAAATGCCAGACATTATTTATGAATAAAAATTTCCCTAAGATAATAAAAATAATTCTCACCTGTGCATGTGGGATGGATTCATTGGCATCAACACTTAATCCACAACTACAGTAATCCAAAGATGCTCAGAATCTGCCTATACAGTAATCTTAATTTTTCTAGATAGTGGTTTAACTGTAAAACGTGATTTTATGCCTTGTGTGCCACAGAGACAATGACTTCAATAGAGACATATGTAGAGAAAGTTCTTTTTTTGAAGATTAATAACTGTGCAGACTCTTTCTAACACAACATGGTCATTATTTGATATGAAATAGCAGTTTGGTCAGTGAAGTTTCAGAAGTTAACCAAACATGAAATACTAAAATCTTGTGGTTATTAATCATGTCAAAACATGGTATATAGTCCTTTAGTACTAATAATTTAAGAACTGTATTAAACAGTTCCAAAGTAGTCTCTTGAGGTAACTTGGTTAACTTGTTTACACAATTAGGTTGCAGTATTTGCCTGGACACACCAGGTACCCTCCTAATTGGTTGTGACCAAAAGACCAATTATTTTTCAGAAACACTGGTAGACACATCATTCTTGTTGCAAAGAGGTACCTTGGTGAACACCTTCCTGCAAACCCAGCCCAGAATTTAAATATCACTCTTGAGATCACCGCTCTGTGGCTGGGGAAGCGGAACCCTCCTACGGTGGGACCTGGCTAAAGTGAACGTGGCGGTCACGTTTTACTGCACTGTCAATCCAGTGGTCACTGCCATGGCACAGTGCCCTGCTGGTGGCACTGCCTGATCCAAACCCCACATTACAGACAAATCCTGGATCGGAACAGGATAAGCGCTTGATTTTATGGAGCTGCTCTTGGCACCAGCTCGAGCCAATGAGTTCACTGTAGAGAGGTCCCAGCGTTTCACATGAGCTGGCCCAAAGCCTGACTGTGCTGCTCTGCCTCCACAGCCGCCTCCTGCGCGGGACGCTGCTTCGAGGCCTTCGAGAGGGGAAGGGAGTGCGACTGCGATGCCGACTGCGAGCGGTACGGAAAATGCTGCCCAGACTACGCCAAGCACTGTAAAGAGGGTAAGACAGTTCTCCATCACTGTTTCTCAGAGGTGCTTTACCATAAACAAAACTGTGTGGGCTTTGGTAACAACTGAAAAACAGAAAACGGAACAAAACAAACAAAACGGAACAAAAATAACAAAACCTAATTTCACAAACCAATTGGCCAATTTCTCAAGCACGAACACTTTATGGAAACAACAGGTAGATATACAGGAAGCCATCGTCAAGATGTGAATTCTGAGGTTAAAGTTGTATTTTACACTAGGCTCTTCTGGAACTAGCCATGCTCTAACTGCCAGAGCCCTTACTCAGAATACCACGTGTAAAGATAAGGTCTGCGAATCAATAATAGAATTCAATGAGAGAAGCTGAGGAATCAGAACAGTTTCGTTTGGAAAAGATCTTTGAGACCATTGTACCCAACCATTCCCCCAGGACTGCCAATGCCACCACTAAAACATGTCCCAAGTGCCACATTCACACAGCTTCACCTCCTGGTGCTCCAGCCCCTTCCCCAGCCCCGTTCCCTTCCCTGGACACGCTCCAGCCCCTCCAGGGCTCTCTGGCTGTGAGAGCCCAGAACTGGAGCAGCACTCGAGGTCCCTCAGCAGGGCCAGCACAGGGCACAGCCACTGCCCTGGGCCTGTGCTCACACCAGGGCTGGCACAGCCCAGGGGCCATTGGCCTCCTGCCCACCTGGCTCACATTTAGCAACTGTCACCAGCACCCCCAGGGTCTTTTCCATTGGGCAGATGAATAAATGAATTGCAGTAAAAAGCTGAGTTTGTCTTATAAAAACAAGGTGGAAGGTTCAACTTTGTGGAAGATTCAACTCCTTTAAAATCCCCACCCATCCAAAAGTGTGGAATGGCTACTCCATGCCTTGGGATAGCACTACCTGGACCTCCAGACCACTTGCTTGGCTGCACAGTCACTGGCAGCATATTAGAAATGCACATCCTAGATTCTCCCCATCTCAAATCCAATGTGGGAAGAGCAGCCCCACACAGAAACCCATCCTGTGGGGCAGGAGGGAGGAACAGGATGTTACATGTTCACAGTGTAGCAAGAAAACATTTAAGAAAACACACATTTTACCTTTAGGCTGCAAGTTCAGTCCAGGGCAGAATCAAACTGATTTGCAGTCATTTATTTTGTTCTGTCCTTTTCTGCAGAGCCTGGTGGGGTTTCAGCTGAGCACAAAGGCACAGATCTGGAGGTGCAGTCCCACTCTCATGTAGCTTTAAGGACACCAGCAAATGAGCTCTAAAAAACAACAACAGAATATGTTTAATTTCATCATGTCCTTAAACTTTCTGGTACCTACAGACCTAAATTAATTTCTGTCAACACACTTGACAAATGTGGCTTGGCATGAGGTTGCTGCATCCACAGAGCAGCCCACCTCCAAGACAGCCAATTCCCAAAGCCTGGAGTGTGACACACAATATAAGTCATAATTATCCTTTGGTTCTCTTCACCCAAGTGGTCCCTAAGTGCTGGGATAGTGGCTTGGCTTTGCCACACAATTGCACAGTAATTTAGACTGAAATAGAGTCTGTATTCAGTATTTTTGACTGAATGTCTAGAGAAGTCTTGGAAACATATTGAGGTGAATTTGCTGCTTATGAGGCTGCTTAATATTTCCCTCTTTCTGCTGAGTTTATCACACCCAAACACTGACAAACACTCACTGTTAAACCATTTCACTTCTTCAGTTAAAATATAATGAAGAATTAATCCACAGTTCCTAATCTTAAAGAATTTCTTCTGTATTGTACTAAGCTTTGCTATCAACTTTTGTCAAAAAATCCAGCAGAAATCCCCCAAACCACTGTACTCAGTATTTTACTATTTATACTATGTGTGAATAACTAAGAAATCTGTTAAACCTCTTGAAATAAATTTGCTGTTTCAGCATCCTCTGAACATTTTTTTCTGTACAGTAAAGCCAAGTGTACAATGCCTATCCAGAGCTCACTGTTATCTTTCCTGTTCTCCAGAAGCTCATTAATCCCTGAATACACGTACACACATAACCAAAATGTTCCCCTTCCAAACAATTGGCTTTCAAAGGAGCCATTCAGCTTTAACAACAACAATTTCTCTCTCTTCCTCAATAAATGTTTTAGGATATAGTGTAATATCCAACCTTCCTTGATTCGAGCACTACCTCGCTGTGAAAGTAAATCTTTTGACACCATGGTCTTCCCTTGGAGACAAAAATCCCACTCCTCCCACTCCTTTTGTAAAAAGTTGATTATACACACCTCTGGCAGTTACCAGCTCCATTGGCTGGATCAAAATAATTTGGCCAGTTCCCTGAGCTCCATCACATTTCCTTCACAACTAACAAGTTCCTTCTACAAGGCTATACAAGGCTATGCCAGTAGCTCATTTCCAATTGTACAATTTGGCCAACAATTAATTATAAAATGTTATATGGCTCTTATTGGATGCAACTGAAATTTCATCCACTCTTCAGAGCTGAAAAATCTGAACACAACCTCCTATTTCTCCTAAAACTCAGCCTTCTAGAAGTTAGCTTAATACCCATGTTGTTTCCTTGGCCCATGCCTGCTTTGTAGCTCGTGTCTCCTTCAAGGAAAAAAAAAATTTAAAAATGTCTCTCCAGAACAAGCACTTGTGTAGAATTATGACATCTGAAGAACTGCAAAGGGATTATCAAAATAAATTCTTGGCTAATGTGACAGTTCTCCTATTTCCATTAGAATTAGTTATCTGTAGTAAAAGCCAAGTAGTGAAAAGTCATCTGTAGTGAAAAAAAGGACAAATTTTGAGAACATAGAGCTCTGCTCAGAATTCATCTCTTTTCCCACCTCAAAATTTCTATTAGCTAATAATGCCTCACCTCAAACTTCTGGGAAAAATATTGCTCCCATCTGTGATGAAACACTTCAACATAAAAAAGGGTATTTTTGCTCTTTTTCACACAGATAATTGTGTAAAGAATCCTATTAATGACTTCATTTTAAATGGAAGATGGTCACTGAAATTTTGTAATCACTCTTATACAGCTGACACCAAGTCCCTATAAAGATAAAATAATCTGTTAATGGGAGCACTTCTCTCTTTCAGCACACACAGAAAAACCAACCCCGGAGACTCCTCCAGAAAACAAATCAACATCTAAAAGGTCCTCCACTGATGAGGAAGAGTCACCAGAGGAAGCTGTGGAAGGTAGGCAAATATATGGATGCAGCAGGATGGGTGCTACCTGAATGAAAAATAAAGACCATTTTCCTGCTCTGGAAATAGAAAGTTGATCCTAGACATTACCAGACAGTTACCAAGTTTGGATGCACTTGGTGTATAAACTGATTACCTCACCAAGCCCTCAGGACTTTGGAGAGTTCACTCAGCACAGATGGTGCAGAGTGGTGATGTCGCCCGTGTCTCTATTGGATTTTCACACACTTCCTCCAAAAACAGGGTACAGACCATTGTCAGTCTTGGACAGCATCCATGGCTGGAACAGGAAGGGTGGGACAGTGATGAACTGGCAGCACAGGAAAATGTCCTAGCAGGTTCCTCTAGCTTCAATCAAGCCAGGCCTCATGCTGTTTCAGACAACACATTTATTTATTTATTTTCTCTGACTGAAAAATACGCTGCTTTCCTGTGTTCTTTGGTACTGTGTTCCAGCATTTGAAGTGATAACTCAGGAGACCAGTTTGAACTTGAAACACAATTGAAAAGACACTAGAAGTCAGTCAATATTTTAATCCTCCGCCCTCTTCTTATTTTTGTTTTAGATTTTGAGTACTTATTTTCTGCTGTTCTAATTTCCTATTACAAAAAAAAATGTAAAAAACCTTAAACACAGTATAGTGGGTTAAAGAAAATTAAGGAAATTCAAATAAGCATTAACAGGATCCCAGCTGGCTTACGGTATTTCAGATACATGGGATGGGAGGGAAACCTTTTCTGCAATACTCTGCTCATACTAAACACACATTTGTGAAAGCAGAACTAATCTGCACAATCTCAGAGAGAGAATACTTAGGGAAAGATTGAAATGCAGGAGCATTTACTGTTCTTCTTGCTAATAATTTGATTCCTATCAATGTAACTATAAATACAAGTAAAGAGAGCCTTAAATTCATACATCAAAATGAGGAAAACAACCCAAGGAACAAAGATACAGCAGGACATGCAGTCAGGGCTCTGTGTTCAGGAATTATTTTCCTCCTGCTTCCCTACCTCACTCTGCCAATTACCGGTTGTTGGTGCAGACTAAGTTACAATGTAGGGCAGTGGAATAAATCAAAAGAACAGACTGAGAAGGGAAGTGTTCTATTAGAAAGGCTATTTTATAAAGTTGCTTCCTTACCATGAAAGCATCAGGAAACCCCAGGCAGCTGCACCTAGAAGCACCAAACCAAACCCTGAACATGGAGCAGTGCCAAGCTGGCCAAAAGGGATCACCAAAAATTGAGTTGAGCTGCTGCAAAGTCTCATGCAGACAAAAGGCACTCCCATTTTACCTGGTCCAGGTTAGTTTGGCCTGATTAAACAGGTCTGGTTATTCCAAAGGATGCACCTGTAGCTAATGGGTGTAATACATTTATAGGCAATACCTATCTGCATGGCAATTCCAATGGCTGAACTGAATTTGTATTTGTTCTGTAGATCCTGAAATCCAAATGACCACTCCTGCTCCAACAACAGAACCTGCACAGACAACCCCTGAGGCAACAGAGGAACCAGCAACCGAAGCTGACCCTCCGACTCCGGATACACCAGAAGACGTGACCCCTGATGCCACAGAGGAGCCACTGACTGAAGAGGACCCTACTGACTTACCCCCAACACTAGACCCAACCCCTGACGCCTCCGATGAACCAGCAACCGACACCGAGCCTCCCACCGGCCCCACACCTGAAGAGACAAGCCCAGAGGAGCCGACAACCCCAACACCAGAGGAGACAACGCCAGAGGAGCCAACAACTCCCACTCCTGAAGAGACAACCCCAACACCAGAGGAGACAACTCCAGAGGAGCCAACAAC